>CM067218.1:14597086-14967085 GCA_034190945.1 Octodonta nipae | reverse complement strand
AAAGATATGTAATGCTTATGCCTGTAGGTTGGAATACAATTTATATGAGAATTAAATTTAACGAAACGATGTTATGTCCCAGTTAGCATCCGTCGAATAGAAGTTTGGATTTAGGACCTAAATTATATTAACTATAAATTACACATCGACACAAAAAACGGACTTGACCTGGGGGCCCCGCTATGTGTACTCGTGTTTTTGGGCTCGTTGAATTCGAAGCCGGGGATCAAAAGTCTCCATGGGCTCACACTCTGAAAGTCTCGTTTTCAAGATACAGCCCAATGTTGATTTTTTTACCAAATACGCTAGTTTATACAGCAAAATCAGTACAGCCAGTAACAGTTTATAGATAATTATTGCTAATATTTTAACATCAAACTCGTAAAAGTATACGATTTAAATAGTAAAAACCCGCAAAAATTCGAATTTCTTTTGTTTTTTGGTTATGTAACGAAAATTAATGGAGGAGTCGTCATGCCGACTACAGGAAAGTTTAAGAAAATAAATCCTTCTTTATGAGTGTGATACAAACTGATTAGACCATTTTTTACCGAGTAAACTCAGAAACACTGGTCAAAAGTGGATTTTTTTCTAATACTGGAATATTGGTCATCGTCAAAACGATAGTTTATGATATTGAGTTTATATGGGCTCACGAATGACGATGGATAGATACTATTGAATAAATAGTTTTTGAACAATTCGAATTGACATAATTTAGAAAGCCCGATCGGGATATACTAAAGATACTTTGAAAGTCATAAATTCCACTTCAAATTGTCTAACTTGGTTTTTCGCTATAATGCCGAGAAGTTGGTTTAAAAATAATAGTTAACATGCATTAAATGTACGAATATGCGACAGCCAGAGAGCGGTGCACTGACAATAGCTGTCAAGGCACATGGACGGATCTAGAATTTTCTTAAGGCGGGGCACGAGTTGACATGGTAAATTGTATTATTGGTTTTTCTCAGATTTCAATTTACATAACCATGGCCTGCTCATATTGGTCTATTTTTTGTTGGGTTATTAAGTTAATGGTTACCTGTATACAGTTTACTGATATTAACTAAATGACTTTTCCACTGACTGGATCCGCCACTCTCAAAGCATCGGAGGGTCCATCGTTTAAGCCAAATTTCAAAAGCAGTTTAATACATTTTAGGGCACTTGACAGAAATCCAAGATATACGAAGTGAAGTGCATTTTATAAGCTTTCAAAATATATTTTGCATATCGCTATCGAGCTATCGTGGTTAATGCGATACGTCCTGTAAAATATTTATATGTACCCACACAGCATAAAATATTCCTAAAATATTTATACAATATTTCTGGTTTGATTTGAAACATTTCAAGATATTTCTTGAAATATTTCAGCAATATTGCTATGTCCGCGACAAAACCCCATTTGAAGTAATTCATGAAATATTCCTGTAATATTTCTGAAATCTTTGTGTCATATTCCATGATATATTTCAAAAGATCTTTTGTTGTAGATATAAAAATAATTTAAATATATTTTAGTGAACTATTTAAAAATATTTATATAATATTTCATGTTTGTTTTGAAGTATCACAAAATATTTCAGAAATCTTTGTATTTTCGCAACAAAAACCTTTTGAAATATTTCATGAATATATTTTAATATTTTATGATATATTTCAAATATTTTTTTGTCGTGAGCATACGAATATTTCAGAAATATTAGAGTCTAATATTTTAAAATAGTGCTAAAATATTTGACGTCCAAAATATTATATTCACGACTAAATTTCTCCTGAAACATTTCATGAAATATTGGTGTAATATTTCACAAAATGTTTCTCTAAGATTTCATGAAATATTTCAGTAGATGTTTTGTCGTGGACATAGGAATATTGCAGAAATATTTCAGGGAAATATTTCTTCATATATTTCATGCTGTGTGGGTACAAATTATTAAATTATTAATTAAATTCTGCCAAATCTATTTAACGTACAATATCGATCTTCAGAGTTATTAATCACAACATTATAAACTGTGACTTGGAGGCAGATTAAGGTTCCAGCTGTTATTACAACCAAGTTATGAATTTTTCAAATCACTCACTTTACATCGGTTTTTCCAGCTTCTTATAAAAAATGCTGCGATCAAAACATTCATTTTTTCTATTGACGGCATTATGAATAGGTCAATACTTCTTACACTACAAGCAAATAACGAAAATACCCCATATTTTGGGAGTTTTTAAGGCTCAAATAATTACTTCTATGAGTTTGCTGTTAAAATTATGCCACTTATGGACTTATAAACTGTTATTTACTTGATGGGTTATGCGGTTTGCTGTTGAATTTTATGGCACCCAAAAATCTCTATTGATTAGTATATAAGTTGTAACTTAAAAAAAAACTTTCATTAAAATTATCCGGAAAATTTGAATGCCTGCGCAACCATTTGCATATATGGTGAAATATCACTACAAAATTTCATAAAATTATTTTAATTGTTATTTTTAATGTTAAGATAATTCTCAAACATACGCAAATGCGTTGGAGTGGTTATAAAATAGTCGGACATGTTTGCACTGTGATGATTTCATCCTGCAGATTCCGCTAGAAGTATTTAAGTAGTAGGTAGTAAGTATATGACTGAGGTGAGGATATGTATACACAGATCATACTAAAGTGACCGACAAAAATTTTTATAAAGATGGCGCTATTGTAGCCAAGGTGCAAATTTTAAGCGCAAGGTCAAAATTTATTAGGATATCTTATAGATATTTGCGAACAAAAATTTTTATACGCTTGGCTGGAAAAATGGTACTGCTGCATATCATCTATTTTATTTTTAATAAATTCATATCAGTTTTTCCACACTAGCGCCCTTTTGGTAACTTCTTGAACTGTTACTTAATGCTTTCATCTCTGGGCAGTTTTTAAGGTTGACCGTCCATATAAGACAGTACTTCTGTTTCTGATTTGAAAAAAAAATTAAATGACGATCGCAATCTACTGTTTACTGGAGGGAATTAAATGGACTCAAGGAACATCAGGCAATGGAGGTTGATAAAAAAAACAATTATCTCCTATAAATTTTATTATTTTTCTTCAATTTGCAAAAAAATATATATACAATAAATGCAAAATCATCACACTCAGTTTAATTTAATTAAATAATTAAGAACATTTTGTTAGTATACTTTTTTTCCAAAGCTTCAAGCACATAAAATTGTTTGAACAAGAAATGAGACATTCTTGATTTTTAAAAACTGGAATTATTGTAAAACAAATTATTTATTATTATTATTGCCTAGGTCAAACATTCAAAACTATTTGATCTATAACTATATATAATAATTTGTGAATTCCTATGAGAACATAACATTTACATATTTTGATCTTTTTAATTATTACTGCTTGGAAAGGCAAGAGAATTCTTAGATTCTGCAGTTAATATCAAATTGTTAATTGTTATTTTCATATACCCAAAAATGTATAAAATATTAATATTCAAGTTATATCAAATTTAGTAAAAAAAGAATTAAATAAATTCGGTCCCCAATACAAAATTTACTAAAAGTTTTCTATTATTCCCTATTTTTCTGTATCCAATCACTGAATATCAGAAATAAAACTTTATCAGCTTAAATTGAAGAAGTTATAAGCACTTTTATTGATATAGATGTTTCTATATTACTATATTGAACAAGAGTTTTAAATTCGTGACGTAGATTAGATAGGTACTATAAAACTGAAAATGACATAAACAAATTTAGTCATGTAAAAATTTATGATAGTGAAGGAAAGTTAAAGAACAGCTTCGATTTTTTATATCAAATTTCACAAAACTTTTAATGGTACCTAAGAACTACGCATGAAGTTGTTTTTACCACATTTTTTATTCACTTGATAAAACAAAATAAACTTATTGATCATACCTATAAATATTTTATGTAAGACATCAACACTCATAGAGCTTGTATTTCTGGAGGTAGCTTGCAATGTACAAATATCGTGCCAATGCTAGAAATAGAGGGCAATTGGGAAGACAAGAGGCTATTTCACTAGATTGGGAGCTGCATCCAATGAGTATATGTAGTATGTACTGTATTGGATTCACCTCCCAGTCGAGTGAAATAACGTCTTGCTCTGTCTATTGCCCTCTCTTTCTAGTGTTGGTATGAAATTTTTGCATTGTAAGCTACCTCCAGAAGTATATGCTCTAAATCAGCAATAATGTTTAAATAATAACCAACGATTTTGATTTAGAGAAAAAACAACAAAGATTATCGTTTACTAAGAGTGGTTTTTCTTCTATATAGGCTACTTTTTAACCGACTTCAAAAAGAAGTCTGTATCTATGTTGCTTTTTTTATGTTTGTTCACCGATTACTAGGACACGGCTTGAGGGATTTCAACCATTTTACTGGATCCTGTTTGGGGGGATAGCGAAGTGGTCCCATATTTTTTCATTAAAATAGCTTTTACCGTTTCTTAGAAAATGGGAAAAACTATTTTTACCTATTCTCATATACTCTATGCCATGGTGGAGGAGCCGGAATTATTATATAAAATTTGAAAATGTTATTCGGAAGGTGGGGCAAATTGGAAAGGGATTAGATTAGTTCCGTGATATCTCAAAATGGTCAGAACCTTTTTTCAAATAACATAGCTTCTATCGTTTCTTATAGAATGGGGAAAAACTTTTTACCTGTTTTCTTATATTCTATGTCTTGGTGGAGTCGCGGGTATTATAAGATTAGATGGAGTTACTGGTATTAACTATTTGGAACTTGGGGTAAATTGTAAATAAGATGAATTAATCAATCTCAAAATAAGTGTCAGTTAATATGAATATACAGTGTGTATTCATAAATTAAACGATTTCTTTTTATTCATAATTTTCAGAGAAAAAAGTTATTCTTCACAAACAGATTTTTTACATGGTCTAAAACATAAACAGTAATCATTCCATGTCAATTTTATTAACTGTAGACAAAGTTTGCCTTCAAAGAGGGCTTTAAATTACAAATTAAAGTATCTTCATTTCTGTTAAGATATAAAATTGTTATCAAATAGAAATAATCTAATATTATATAACGAACAAGGTTCGTTTATATATATATATATTATATATATATATATATATAATTGAGTTGTGGAAAAAAGCTCTAACGATTTCGATGAAATTTCTTATGTAGAAGTTTCAATACATATAAATCGATTGGTTAGGGTCTCATATTTGGGAAAATTGTTTTCCAGAGAAATTAAATAATTAAGAAAGTTATTGGCAGTTTGCGACAATCAAGATAGCTGATTTTTAATTTAAAGGTGTTCAATACAGGGTGATTTAGTAACCTACGTAAGAGTGAGATTCGTCTTGTAAAAATTCTTTCAATACAGGGTGATTTGAGAGTGAAACTGCTCTTGTAATCATTTTTCCAATAACAAGTAACTATTTAATGCCTACCTCATATTTTCCTAGCATTATATTTTTACACCTGGAGAATTAAATTTTCAAAGTGATAAAATTGCCGAGGCGGGCGATTTTTGGATGAGTAAAATCTTATGAATTTGCATATTAATTTCACGCATATAAATATACATATGTGGTGTAAAAATAAAATTTATAGGGTAGTTATTAAAATGTTGGTGATCCATAAGATTACCTATGCAAGATGGTTAAAATATAACGTCGAATGTAATTATATCATACAGGATGGTTAGTAAAAAGCAAGAAAAAATAATTATATAAGGTAGCTCATAGCAGTTGCAAATTTATGATGGCTGACATACAGGGCGGAGTACAAATATTGTTATGAAGGATGGTTAAAAAAATTTTAATAGAATGTTACAGCTGTAGGATAAATCATTAACAATTACAGACATTGCATCACTGAAAATTGTAAAATAAATACATTTTAAAAAAAAACAAAAACCGACTTCAAAAGAAAATTAACTAAAAAGCATGAAATAATATTTTGCTACAATTAAATACTTTTTATGAAGTCGGTGCCAATTTGAACAGCGAAGTTGCGAAGTATAACTCATCAATGTACCTCACAAAATATTTTCACTTTCGCTTGGCACCGACTTCATAAAAAGTATTTAATTGTAGCAAAATATTATTTCATGCTTTTTAGTTAATTTTCTTTTGAAGTCGGTTTTGTTTTTTTAAAAATGTATTTATTTTCCTATCGTTGGTCTGGGACTGGTTCTGTCATCCAGCACTTCGACAGGTCTTTTTTCTGTTTCACGGTTGGTATATGAGCCACTCAATATCAGGTTTGTTCGTAGCTATGCCTCGATAGATGGTTATGCAACCTTAGAGCTTGTCTTATATGGAGGTAGCCTGCAATGCGTAATATCGTGGTACGACTAAAAGAGAGAGGGCTAGGGGCTATTTCACGAGAGGCTATTTTACTCGGGCTAACTCTAGAAGTACATGCTCTAAGTATGCAACACTCGATTCGCGGAGAATTTTTCAATCCGTTGGAATTATTGGCAACTATCTACGAACAAACCTCTCGATTATCCGAAGTACAGTTCGCAGATCATACAAAGAGAAGTACAGTTCACAAAACTTAACTGCAATGCTTTGTTGGTTCTGGTTATAGGAAAAATACTGTAAACTGTAAATAATTGATCATCTCTCCTAAAAAATGTACATTACGGCTGTAACTCTTGAAATACATAGATCATAAAAAGTTTTTACTACAAAACTTGCAGGTTAAATAGGGACGAAAGTTACCCTTTGCTAAGGTCAAAAAGGTGTCATGTAGGTAATTTCAATTCATGATTGTTGAAGCAACTTTTTAACAATTTTGAAAATCTAAAGCACACATTTCAGTATTTAATTTTGTGAATCCACAGAGAAGACGAATATCTAGTTGATATTTAGATTTACACTAATTTTAGAAAACTAGTACCTGGTACTTGTGCATTGGAGGAAAGATGACTTGAGCGCCATCTCATGTACGATGATGGTATGGCTGAAATATTCGCACAAGTACTAACAACTGCTGTACAATGCATTAACACAATCAAATATAAGACAGCTAAGATTTTTTTTGGAAAAGATCGGAGACATTTTTATTAAATTTATAGTTTGTAAAAATACCGTTTTGTATATGAAACTTTACGTCATCCATAAGATACGACACTATGCCCTCAGAATTGCTTATTGGCAATTGTTCTTTCCTGCCATCTCAGATATAATCACATGGTTTCAATAATCGGATTATTTCTAATCTTATTATATATAATACAATAGTTTTTAATTCGGTTTGATCTCCAATAATGCGGAGGTCAGCCCTCGCCCGACTCAAGCTACCTACTAAAACAAGAAATTTCCATTACTATTCCTTTACTATACGGGGATAATTGGATAATATTGCATATTATTCTTAATTTGATTTTCTTAAATAATGTTGATGGGACAAAACGCACGGTATCAAAGCCAAGCTAATATTTTGCTAGTGAACATTTTTTATGGAAACGTATTACTATTCGTCGAAATTACGAGAAAAATAGGACAGATAAATTTTAATGATAAATAACACGTCGCTACGTTTTTTTAAATTGGATTCTCGCCTAATGTTTTTCTTAGTGTACAGTTTTAAATGAGTATTTTAAAACGGATTTGAAAAATGTTTATTCAAGATTAAAAATATAGTTTTATCAACTTTTACATGTTATTAATTAAACATTACATTTCGAAAATTATTACAATCCCCTTATTTATGATTATTCTCTGTGACCTCATAGTTTTGTTAATATTTCATAAAAACTACTTTTTCCACCTTATTCGTTAAATAAAATAATGAAGCAAGCACAAATTAATGAAAAGATAAGTGGCCTACACATGCATACAAAATGCTTGTTTCCTGAATGATAGCTGTACAGTTCTACACTGTATAAAATAATGAACACTTTACAAGTGGTTGTGCTTTTTCAATATCGTTTAATTTCTTTCACAATTTTTTTAAAACAGGCCCACTGTTACTACTAGTAGTATGATTACCATACTTTCTTTTGTTGGATATTCACCACTTTTATTTTTTTCTAATACTCGGCGATTATTTTTCCGATTATTTTTATGTACAATTGTGTGAGAAAATTAATTATTTCATACCATACATAGAATGTTCTCAAACTTGAGTTATTTAGTTTATTTATCAAAAATCATTTATACGAAATTCGTAGAATAAGAAAGTTATAAATAATACTAACACATAAGCTCCAAGTCACAATAAAAGTTGCCAAATAAAGCAACTATTCAAAACTATTTAAAATATTTACATTTCAAAAACTTACAACAAATCTGGTTTATTTACGATTACAACGTTGTAAAAACATAACTTTACTGATACGGGGTATGTCTACTTTTTTGTTTTGTTGTACAGATTCGAGTGCGAATTTCGATTTGATCAGTGTTAAATAATTCATACAGTAGGTACCTACCTACTGCTTCAAATCATTTATTTGTTGGCGAATTGTGCATTAATAATTTTTATTTAAAAAAGAACCGACTTCAACTGTTTAGGAACCGTGTGCAATCAATAACTCTATTTTCTGACATAATCTTTTATCTGATTTAAGGTACAATACTATTGATTATTTTAGCTATTCTTATCTCTCCGTCTCTCTATTTTGTATTTTTTTATATTATTCACATATTTTTTAACTTTTTTTTATTATTTATTATTTGGCCCACTTTCCATAAGTGTAACGCTGATTCACCTTTTATTGCACCTACCTTGTATATGTTTCTGTGTACTCGTTAACCAGTATAATTTATTTGTCTATCATTTGAATCATCATGTATAATTATAATTCAACTCTACAAGATGCTGCAACCGCCCTGTATAAGTATTAGTCCTCTTTACTCTATTGACTTTTTTTTCCACTCTGTATAACTATAGTTTTACCTCACTCTTACTTCAACCACCTTGCATACGCAACTACTTATGTGCCACCCAATAAAACATTTATTCAACCACCACGTATAACTTTAGTTCTATTTCACCTTATATTTCAACCATCCTATATATGTAACTGCTTATGTACCACCCAATATCAGATTTATTTGTTAGATTTTTTTACACACCTCTCTAACTGTCATTTTACTTCGCATAATATTAAAACTGCGCAGTTGCTTGAATTTCGATGCACGCACACACCTACCACCGTATGGATAACATCGCTCACCTAACAATTTTTTTTTTTCGATACACTAATGGAAAATTGTGTGCCATTTCACTTGACTGCAATGAAAACCGTTATAATCACCCTGTACAAGATACTTTCATGTCATATCTTTACCTTTAAGCTAGAAGACGTGTTTTTAAATCTGAGAAATAATAGATGATTTCTACATGATGGGGTTTCACCACATTGAGAAATTCAGAAAAATTTAAACAATGAATATTTTGATAGATAGATAGGGCGAAATAGGCCCATTTCTTGGTCTGCACGTTGTACAATCTGTTAATAGAAATAACTCATGTTTGACAACACCCAGTATTTTGGAGAACAATTTATTCGGATGATTGAGGTTTTCGTTATTGCTGTGCTTCTCATTTCAAAGCTGCTACCAGTGGCGGATCCAGGATTTTACCAAGGGGGGGTGGGGTGGATTTTTAATTACAATCACTTTTTAATTTAAATATCATTACGTGGTAGAGTAAATCAATTAAATCTATTTAACCCTCATTAAAGAATTTTTCAAAAAACCTCGAAGATTAAGACATATAAAATCAAACCCGAAACCCGCCCCGTAAATCCGCCACTGGCTGCTACGTAGCATTTAGCTCTTTAAGTACCGTTAAAATAATAACTATTTTATACAAAATTTTTAGAATATTCATTTTCAGTATAATTAGCCGCTTGTGAATGATTTGGGAAAAACAACTCTTACAGGATCAATAGTTTTCGCAAATATTAAAAAAAACAATTCATTTTTCAATCAACATCAATTCTTTGACAAATGCCAATCACTGGATTCAGCTGCAGAAAAAACATTCTCAGTTAACTGGACAATATCTTTCGATAACCATTTTCTTGCTGAACATTTACGGCAAACATTAAGCTTATTAAAACCATCATTAACCCACAAAACAAAGAAGCTGCTTTGAAATAGATATATTAATAAATATAAAATACTATAAATTACCCACAAAAAATATAAAATCTACCAGAGCTTGTTGTGATAAAATTTGAGATCAAAATATCCTTGTTCGGTGAGATGACTAGCCTTCGAAACTGATGACGCGTCGTCCGGTTCAATTTCCAAAACGTTCTCCGTGTCGATATTGACTTTCTTCGCGTCATCTAAATGCACTTTGTCTATCTCCTCTTCTAATCGCCCTAAATTTTCATCTTCTATGTCCGCTTCGAAATTCGTCGCGTCACCTTCGTCCTCTGGCTCGCTCTGCTGGAGGCTCAGAGAACGAGGACGTTCCGATTTTGTGGTGCTGTTTTCTTCGTGTAGTCTACTGTCACTGGAATATTTTTATATTTTTGAACATATTGGAATTTACCTGGTGGTGCGATCTATTTTGTGCCCTGGGAAGAAAAATAAGAAGAAAACAAAATAAAAAAAACGTAAAAAAATAAATTCATAAAAAATTATATGTGACTAACTAAATAAACTTAAAAGCAATGAATTTAACTATCTATGAGGAAACACAAAATACTAATCCGAACAAATTAAATGCTTAAAACAGTTTTTAAAACCAATAATACATAGCAATCTGTAGAATTTGGTATCCAGCTCTATGAAGTGTGAAATCAAAGCCATCTTTGAGATTCGCAGCCCCGCCCTGTCTATTGATATTGACCATTGAGGTCACTTTATGCTTCCACTGGGAGAATTAAATACCAGTGCTTCACCACGCGACGGTCCTATTCAAATCGAGCCCTCTACGCAATATCAGCTATGCCCGTGTACCACTGAAGATGTCTGCTGCAATTGCAGACGAAACGTTCAGAAGAATTCACAACAGACCACGGCAAAGTAGCCCAGAAAACTACAATTTATCCAGTATTAATATCACTGGTCATGTAGATTATTGAAACTCGATAGCAGAACAGTTTGGGGCAGAGAGAGAATTGTTGACGTAAGAAGAATGTGTAGAATTGAAGATATTGAGAACTGAGTGCGAACTAAAATGTCAGCACAATCAGTTGTGAGAATACTAGCGGAAAACCTTATAAATATTGGGATAAAAACCTTAAAAAAGAACTTTAACGTAACTTTAACTACAAATATGTACACAGATGATGAAGAAGATTGAGTTTGTCGGATATGATTAAGAAATACTAGGGTAATGTTCGCCAGTTAAGGATATCTTGAAGAAAACAGAGGGAATGAACTAGAAGTACTGAAGATGCTTATTACATCTACAAATTTTATCTTATAGTATAGCAACATTTGATGAAAAACCTGTTATAATCCCAGAACGTGATAAGCTGCTAGCAAGTTTAGTAAACTTTGCTGCACTAATGAAACTCCTGACACACTCATTGGTAAAGATTAGTTTCTAAATCCCCTTTCTCCTACTACTACTATTTATTTATCTTCCCAAACGGATAAACCGAAAGTGCGAAAATGAAAAAGCCCTTGCGAAATATTGCATTGAAGATTATTAATGCACAATTCACAGTTCATTTTGGAATATTCCTTACTCAGAAATCTAGTGGGAAAATAAAAAAATCTATGGAAATTGTATTAATGGAGATATGAGAATTGTAACCACACCAGATCCAAGAAGGATTTTGTCCGGGAGAAATAAATTCAATATGTGAAAGGTAATCATGCTGGGGAAAATAAATTGCAGGATAAAACACTGACTTAAACAATCTGGACAAAACATTTTCTGTTCGGGTGTTTCTTGGCTTGCACCTTTAGAGGTAGTGAACAAAGAGAATCTACTCTATCTAATGAAGAAAACTGTCTACAAATGAAATACAATACAGTTCAAGTGAGTGCCAGGTGTGAATTGCTGAGTGAAGAAATGAAAATATGAGTCTTATTGTAGACGAATGGAAAAAAGAGTAAGTTTAAACAAAATACTAATCTGAATAAAAGAACAACATACAGCAACACAAAAACCTGCTCCCACAAAAGGATTAAATCTATAATTAATAGCTTGCACGCTAGTAAGTGACATATATTTTCCTTAAGGGTTGAAAGTGTCCCGCAGAATCTTTATGGAGAATGACTTACGGCTACAACTCATGTTTTGAACACGTGGAACAAAGTCTGATGTAATAGTCCTTTGTTTTCGATATAGAGCTTCTTAGTGGGTTTTTATCCCTTACACTGGTGGATGCAGGGGCAGGGGGCTAGGGGCCGCAAGCCACCTTCCATTTCCATTCAGCTGTGTCAAGCCCCACAAACGAGGACAAGCCCCCTCCCCACCGAGGTCAAGTCCACCCCTAAACGACACTCCTGGATCCGTCACTGAATGGTGATGCGTATATTAATAAACGCAAAAACCAATTACTCGACGGAATGAAGTGTTATTAATCAATAATTAATAAGATTACTTTAACAGACTCAAGTCAAGATTGAACGTTTTTATCCAAACAGTATCTCATTTCTAATGTGCAAATTTAATTCCAAAGAATATCAAGGTTCAGGTTTTTAGAAAAAGCAACAATTATGTATTGGATAATGTACTCAGTTGGAAGCAACACCTGGGTGCAAATGTTCTCTTTCATATGCTTTTACTTGCTTTGCAATCTATGAACAGGTCTAATTTGATTAGTGGTCAGTAGTTACAATAAGTGTTTCTTCAAGAAATGAGGTTCATGGCATTAAACAGAAGTATAGATCAATAACTTGACTGATGCAGAATTTGAGATCAATAAACATAAATTTGAACAAGATGGTTAATTGATTTTTGAGTATTCTATCATTATAACAATGAGCTGTTGCTGATAATATCGGGTGTAACTGTAGTATGCCTGACTGTTAGCAGTAGTAGCTAACTTAAAACCGAAGAAACGATTAGTGGATACTGTTGAATAATCAGGGCCTAGTAGATCTTCAGTTGACTACTTGAGAGATTCTTTCATCCATTTCATATTCGAGACAATTAGTCACAGACATAGATGAACGAGATTGATGAGAACGTCAACGAGCTGAGATTCTACAGATTCGTGATTCTCCAGTTCAGGAGATGAGAATTATGATGAAAATTATATAGATCTAGTTCTAGTTATGCAGATATTATCATGTCACTGGACCCAGACAACATAGCAGTGAAAATTCTTGAAGTCATGGGAAAAGATTGCCTCAGAACACTTACACAATTTTTTAATAAAATGAATAGTATTGATATTATGCCAGATGAATGGTTAATCTCTTTTGTTTACCAGAAAAGTGCCCTGCATGTAAAATGTGAATGTCGAGCATTAGTGAGTTACCTAAGTGTAATGCATGCGCATGTTTTGTGGACTGTACTAAATGATTTGATTTGACTAGAACGAGTGGGGAAGAATGCCAATTTATATGGACTATAAGCATTGGGTAGAAAAGGCAGTCGTGCAGGTATAGGGAAAATCTGTAGAATTTGTCGAGAAGTAAGACAGGGATGTGTATTGTCTTTTTTATTTAACTCTGGAGACCGTTAGATGGAATTGAAAGTGAAATAAAAGTAAATGGAGAAAGATAAACAAGAATTACTATGGCGGCAATACAGTTTAGGTAGCCGACCGTTTAGAGAATTGGTAATATTATTAATATTATCAGCAGGGAATGTGGCCTAGACCTCCAGAAAGCCACAGGATATGGTAATTAGAAAAATTCGAGCACCTTATACAGAACCGCTAATCAGAAATGAATCATTGAAAGGGTTTAAAAATTCGCTTATTTGCGAACCACCGTGCCTGATCATTCTGTAGAGGTTAAATTTTGCATAGAGAAAGTACGAAGCTCATTTATAACAATCAAATCCCTGCTCACCAACAGGTATATCTGGCTATGGAGAAACACAGGCAAGAATCCTGGATATAGCTTGGATTGATCACATAACCAACAGTGACGTAATAAACAGAATGAAGTGCCAACGGCAATTAATAAAAACCAAAACTTTAGTACTTCGGTCATATTATGAGAAATAAAAATATCGCCTCCCACAGAACATAATATAGGGCAAAATAAAAGGAAGAGAGGTTCTGGTTAGCAAATATCGGCAAATGATACGGTGTTATCTGCATTTAGAAGTTCAGATTTGCTCCCAACGGAGTTCGAAGTTATGATGAAGCAGAAGAAGAATTCTAGTTGTACCTAGGAGGAGTTTGCAATTTAAGTGCACATAATGCTAGTGTGGGCTGGTACTAGGGTATATACGAAAAGGCCAACCAGAGGGAGCTTTGGGGAGCTTTCTTATACTCGCAAGTAGCAAAACACCTCGAGGGTCTATATATAATTCTCAGACTTTCTGTCCCATTAAAACTTTTGATTCACGTGCTCAAAACTATCAAAATCTGGATTCTGTGGTGTCCTTTGTAAATTGCATCAGCATACTGGTATTAACCGGAAGATCCAAGGAAATACAACTTAGATATTGGTCTTATTTTATAACCAAAATTGTTTAAACAATTAAAACTATAAAAAAATATAATAAATAAAAACTTAATAAAAGTTTAGGGCTAATCTTACCAGCACACGCAAAGATTTCAGTGGAATTGCTTAAAAGGAAAGGGGAACTAGGATCTTTGACGGATTAAGCGAGTCTTAGGGACCTATAATGAAAAATACAATTAAATGGAAATGGAAAATTAATGAATCACGCTACTTAACTTTACGCGCTGCGGAGGATAACCATCTTTCAAAATTTCTTCTTCATTGTCTATTACTTCTGATCGGTTAAGTCCGTATGCTTTGCCGTTCATAGCGTGATCCCCACACTGATTCTGATCAAAAACTGTTTTAGACTGTTTGGTAGTTTCAGGCAGACCGTTATTGTAAAGCCTGCGTGTGTTTTGGACAGGGGGATATAAGGGTTGACTTAGACTCTGAGAAATATTTTTACCGGGATTACTTTCTGGTTGTTTTGTACCAAATGCACTGGCTGACACTGTCTGTTGCATATTTATGTTAGAGGGAATATGTACTTGTCTTGTTCTGCTCTCAGAATCTAACTGGCTTTGTTCTTTGTTGGGATGATAAGTCGGTTGACGGATGTTTGACGTTTCTCCATACACGTTTCTCATATAACCTTGGTTAATATTATTATTATTACCTCTTGGAGCTATTTGATTGCCGATATATTGAGGAATGTAGTTTTCATTTGAATTGTCAACTGTTTTGTATTGGGCTGGTGGAGGGTTTGGATACCTTGTTTGGGTTGTGTTTGGTTCTTGATGAAGATTGTGATCAACCGTCCAGTACTGAGTTGTGTGAATCTGGGGAGCTTCTCCGACAGATTTTTGTTCAACAACTGGATTTTGAATGGTTTGTCTTTGGTACAAGCTTGCATCTTGCGGAACTGCGTGGGGATAGACTTGATTGGATATATTTTGAGAAATTCCTTGAATGTTGAATTGTTTTTGTGATATTTCTGGATTTTGTCCCAATCGAGGGTCCTGTCTGTTTATGGACGGACTTTGTCTTTGGTACAAGTTTGAAGCTCCCTCTTGTATTTGTTGGGAGTAGTTTTGATTATGAAAGTTTTTGGAAACTTCTATATTATTAACTTGATTTGGTAATATCTCTGAACTTGGTATTGCTTGCGCATCATTTATATGTATGGCCTGATTCATGCTATCACCATACATCATTGTAGGAACATTTGATAAAGGAACTGGTGTTTTTTGGATTTGAGATGGGTTCGAATAAAAATATCCTTTAGTTGCCTCATCGTGAATTACATGAGGATTATTTGTACTGAATTGCTGGTCAATAATAGCACCTTGGTTCTGTTGGATTTGAGAAAATTCTTTATTTGTAGTTTGGGTTAAATTTTGAGAATGTAGTGCGTGGGAAGAATAAGTTGTTGCATTTATTTGATTCGAAATTATATGTGAATCTGTTGTAGTCATAACTTGGTTAGGATGGCCTTCTAGATTTTGGTTAATTTGATGACTAATTGTTTGTGGGGTTTGGGGTATATTTTGAGTATGTATCATTGGGGAAGTAGTTGATGTGCTACTTTGATTTACTTGCGCAGCGTTTTGTTGATATAAATCTTCATTAGAAGATTGTTTAATAAATTGATTATTAAGTACATTTGTCTCTAATAATTGATTCTTTAGACTTGCTTGTGGATTTTGGTTTTGATAAACTTTAGAATCATCTTGAGACAACTGTGTCACATTTGAATTATTATTTGTAGGCATAACGCTATTCTGCATTTCACCTCTAAAATGAGAATTACTGATGTTTGAAATGGGCAACATTGTAACAGGGAATGTTGCGTTATAGTGGCCCTCTGTTGGTTTGTTAAGATTATTGATGTCTTGAGTTGATATCTGTTGTTTGGGAATTGAGTGCTGGTACATCTGCTCTCCCGTCAAGTTTGACATGTATTCAAGATTTTGTTGGATATTCTCAGGTGAAAACTGAGTTTTGATAACATTAGGTTGTTGGTGTTGCTGTTCTTTTGGCATGTTTATTATTTCTTGATCACGGTTTTGGTCATATCTAACGAAGTTTGGGTTTAAGTTATAACTTGTTGGGTTCAAATTATCTGATTGTGATGTTAAACTGTGGGGCACATTAGACGAAAGCATTTGGTTTTGATATTGATAAGGAATTTGATTTGGTTTCTGTTCTAGCTGACACGAGCGATAGGCTGGGTCAATATTCTGAGCTAGCGTTTGAGTATTAGGACTTGTAGATGGTTGGTAGTCCGTTTGTTCAGGAATAGTTTGATGGTATTGCTGATGGTTTTCTGTATACGCCAGAGGTTGGTGTCTATTAATTTCTTGATAATAAGTGGGAGAGGTTTCAAAGCATTGATAAGGCAACTGTGAATTTCGATTTGTATACCCTTGCGTGTAAGTTCCAGGTAAGGATTTGCTTTGCTGCAACTGGTAGTTCATTGGATTCGCACCGCCCTGGTAGTTTGGATTCAAACTTTGGTTTTCAAAATAATTAGGAACACTTTGGGACTGAAGTTGGTCTGGAAATGAACTGTTAAAAGGATAATTCTATAAGGGTTTCTTAGAGTATTTTACCTAGAAGGATATTAGGAAATTTGTGACATAGTTAAGCAATTACAATTTAGGTGAATATCACATTTTAACCACTTACCCAATAGGAGAACTGTTAATAGCAGATGTTTGATTATGGATAATCTGTAAGGTTAGAATGAATGAATGAAATGACGTTTGGCATTGAAATTAAGACCATACCTGTCCCATGCTGCAAGAAGGAGGCCTAGGCGGCCCGTATCTGCCATATGCGGGGCTACTGCTTTGCAGACCATTTGCAGAGAAGGTTTTATCCAAGCTAGCGCTGGAAATAATAAAATTTAATATTCATGGTAAAAAGTGTGCTTCTACTATTACCTTCTTCTACCGTCCGGTTCATGTTCTTCGGGGTTTTCTGGGAAGAAACCGTCAAAAACCACGTAATTATTCATTTGTTTGATGGGCTTGTTTAATTCGTAGTACTTGTTCAAAAAATTTAAAAACTTTTCACTCGGTTTATCGAGCGCCAACTTATTTGGTCCCACTTGTTCGCTCTATAAGAAAAAGTTGATAAATTACCGTAGGAAATGAGCTTACCAATAATATGAAAATAGGACTTATACAGGGTGAGTTTTTTTTTTTGATGATCAGTATGGGTATCTCGGAGATAGAGCAATGGTTAAATTGGAAAAGATTTGCAGTTTTACTGGCCCAATTTAATGACACTTTCGGATTTTTGTAAAAAGTCATGGCTTACTAGATATTTTGAAAAAACGAAATTCTGTCGATTTAGTCAAATCCCTCTAGCTCTTTTGTTTTTGATTTTATAAAAAAGTGTAAATATCAAAATTGAAGGGAATTGTATCCCGAAAATGATTGTCATGTCCTCGTTTGCGTGACAGCTCTCGTATTAGAGATATGACACAAACTTATCTTTTTTTGAATGGAAACCATAGTTGACTATGACCTCAAAAAAATTGGACATTTTGAGAGCTTTTCAACAATTTATGTTATTTAGACAAAAATTGCATCTGTTTAAGATTGACATTACCGCTTTCCTCACAGACCGGCTATCAATTTCTTCAATTGCTTGTAATACCGCCTCCCTTAGGTCCCCAACTGTCTCATACTTTCTTTTGTATACTTTGTTTTTTAGCGCACTCCATAAATAGAAGTCTATAACTGCCAAATAGGGAGACCGGGGTGGCCATTCGCGTGGGCCATTTTTTCCTATCCAAGAGTTTATTATCTAAGTGTTGCCTTACTAATAACGAGTTATGAGCAGCTGCTCCATTATGTTGGAACAACTCAATTTCTTAACGAGTGCTTAAATTCAAATTATGCAACATGTGTTGAAAAGTGTATTGCAAGAAATGCAAGTAGCGCTCCCCAGTAAGTGATTCGTCATAGATAAAAGGCCCCAGAATAGTAGATTCTATGATACCACACCAAACATTAAAACCAAATTTTATCGGGTTCGTCTTTGTTCTACATGGAAAGAGTTTTCTTTAGCTCAGATATGCTCATTGTGTCTATTCGAGAGCTGTCACGCAAACAAGGACATGACAATCATATTCGGGATACAATTCTCTTCAATGTTGATATTTACACTTTTTTATAAAATCAAAAACAAAGGAGGTAGAGGGATTTGACTAAATCGACAGAATTTCGTTTTTTTCAAAATATCTAGTAAGCCATGACTTTTTACAAAAATCTGAAAGTGTCATTAAATTGGGCCAGTAAAACTGCAAATCTTTCCCAATTTAACCATTGCTCTATCTCAGCTAGTTTCCGAGATCCCCATACTGATCATCAAAAAAACTCACCCTGTATAGTTGTTTTAACTATGAAAATCATGTATATGGAATGATCATATAAATTGATCTTGTAAGCATCTTTACAACTTTTGATATTTCAAGAAAGATTAAAAATAAAGGAAGGATGTAATGAATCATACACAAATATTTTGATATTTTATAGAAGGAATACCAGTATGTATTTACCTCCAACATATGTTCATAAAGTTGTCTGCCTAATCCTTTTCGTTGGCGAGACTCGTGTACATAAAAATCTAGAACGCATGGTGGTGTCACTTGATAGTAGCGGCCATCATTGTCGAACAGATAAAGACCCTTGCGACCTACTTTCAACATGCCGGTAACGGCACCTTTTCCACTAGAACAAATAACAAAATTAAATACGTAAGTGTATGTGTTTTGAATACAGCCTTACTTGTTTGCCCTTTGATCAACAAGCAAATACAATTTTTGATTTTCCGAATTCCGAAGTCTCTCTGCAGACGTGATAGTTTTGGTCAATCCTTGTGCTGCAGCAGAAGCTTCTCCTAATGCGTTTATCACTTCGGAGACTTTCATTACCGTATCCCTAAAAATAGACATACTTACATATTAAAATGCTTAGTAAATTTAACTAATTAAGCGTGAGTACACTCATGTTAGCTCACAGAGCTTGAAATATTTCTACAATATTATTTTTGAGTTATAAAATTTCAAAATATTTCTTGAAATATTGCCATGTCCTCGACGAAACCTTATTCGAAATATTTCTGTAATGTTTTATGAAATAGTCCATGATGCATTTCCAAAGATCTATAAAGACCTCTTGCCGCATATACCGGGTGCCAATTAAGTCCAGGGACAGCTAAATATTTGCTAAAGTACTTTATTTCTGGAAAAGGTCAAGGTCACTCCCTTAGTATATAACTTTGAACCTCATTTTGAGGTTATTTGAACCTCATTTTGAGGTTATTTTGAAGTCAATCTCATTTTATAAAATGAGAACCCTTTATTTTTTGTTTTCTGAATGTTATTTGTGGCATCTTCTAGTTTATTTTAGATTTTCTTGGGAATAATACCACATCAGTGTTCAAACTTGTGTATATTTTAAAACCAAACGTTTCAAAATCCTGTCGGATTTCGTTTTCAATGGATATAAATTTATAATCAATATATGTCCCGTCGTAAAATTTCGCGCTCTTTCCGATTCCGCAATAAAAAATAGGGGTTCCAATTTAAAAAAAAATCATGTTGCCTTCAAAATAACCTCAAAAATGACGTTCCAGGTCACCATCGGATTCCATGTTCAAAGTTATATACTAAGGGGACCTTTTCCAGAAATGCAGTACTTGAGCAAATATTCAGTCGTCACAGAACTTAATTGACACCCGGTACCTATAAAGAATTTTTGTATATATTTTAGCGAAATATTTAATAACATTTTATAATATTTTATGTCTGTTTTTATAAGTACTACCTGTCGCCCAGTAGTCGAAATTCAACCAATTGTGTCAATATTTCTGGCAGGTTAAGTAACCTGAAAATTTTATCGTGACATTCTATCCTAGGACTTTAGGGAGAACAGCAATTACACGGAACGGATCCAGATTCGGAACCTCTGTGTGATAGTTTCCTCGAAAATCCTAGGTGTCGGTTTAAAATCTCGCTTCTACAAATAAGTAACGAATTTCAAGTTTTTTTCAGATATAATTCATAGGACTTTATTTGTGTTCAAATTCGTACTTCTTAATTTAATATGACAACAATTCAGCCGCTAATGGGCTACCCTACATATTTATTTTTTCTAACCTCCCTATTTAGCTACAATTGCACTCAATTCTCTAACATTTAATAAAATCCTCATTATAATAATTCCATCTCATTATATATTTCCACCACCCTGTATATGCAACTGCTCATGGACCACGCATAATATTTTTTAACATTTTTGAACCACCCTGTAAACCATTCTGTATATGACACTGCCTATGAGCTGCCGTATTTACTCTATTTGTTTATAAAATTTTTAACTATCTACTGTAACTATAATTCTACTCCGATCTATATTTCAATCATCATATATATGGAACTCTTCGTGGGCTACTCTATAAATCATTTCCTTTTCTAACATTTTTTATCATCATCCTGTATATCTATAATTCCTCTCACCTTATATTTCATATTCCCTATATATACAACTACTTCTGGGTTACAAAATGTTGCATTTCCATTTCCGCCACCCTGTATATGCATCTATGTATAATATTTTTTGCACCGATCTGTATAACTGTAATTCTACTGCACCTTCTATTCCAAGAACCCTGTAAATTCAACCGCTTGTCCATATAATTATTTTTTTAGTTATAATTGCACTCTACTCTATATTTTAAACACCCTACATATGCAACTGCTTATGTGCCAGCCACGAAAAATATGATTTCTAACATATATACCACTAAACAATAACAACTCTTGTATGCTACTTCCAGAAGTACATGCTATAAGTATATAACAGCATTGGTCCCTCTATATATAATTACTCAATGTTTTGAGTCTGGCGGAGGCAGCACATTCAGTTGTTTGGCATTGACATTATGGACGTAAATAATGAATTTTTATTATATTTTATTTAATGAATGAACCAATATTATAAATTAATATTAGCATTCTGCATTGAAGGTCGTTAGTAGCTACTAAACAAAACAAAAATGAAGAAAATCCGTTGAGAAACAGAGGAGAAAATGGTACCTAATCGTTTTGTCTTTGCCTATTAATAATATAGATTACCGAATATGTTTGAAGTCTTCTTATTTTCGCGACAAAAATAAACCTTATAAAATATTTCATGAAATATTTCTGTAATATTTCAGGATTTTTTGTAATGGGTATACGAATATTTAAAAAATATGAGACTAAAATGTTTTAAAATAGTTCTAAAATATTTCATTTCTGAAATATTTTTTAGCAATGCTTCCGAAATTATTCTTATAATGTCCACTAAAAATGTTTTGAAACATTTCCTGAACTATTTCTTTGATATTTCACGAAATGTTTTTTAAAAATTTCTAGAAATAATAGTATACGTTTTGTTGTGGACATTAGAATATTAAAAACAATTCAAATGTGTATCTATCCAGGAAGGACTGTGGAACCTTCTATGGTTTTGGGCACATTCTAATTCCTGGGTTATTGCATTAAAAATGATCAATATACATTTAGCACCAATAAACGTGAGTCACCTAGACTTTTGGGCGAAAGATTTTTGCCTGTTTACTTTTAATCTCAGCTACTTTGCAGCTCCTACCCCCCACTGTATCCACTTTTGAACACAAACGTATGAACATAACAAAGCTTATCTTTAAATACATGAGAATCCACAATTCATACCTGCGTTTAATTAAAAACAGCTTGCCTTAGGTAACAAATTAATGTCAAGAAAATTACCTACAGACTGGATTATCCAGATCTCTCAAATTCCGACCATTACAGAGATTTTTATTTATTTAGAATGGTTTAATAAGTATGTTTATACGAGTATACAATCGCATTTTCAATATTTATCAAAAATATAAGTCTGGGTGGTTACGATACCTAAAAATAGAACTGTGAGGAAAATTAGGTTTTCCGTGAAAAAAAAAGTAAAATATTGTTAATCAATCAAACTTTTGACATAGAATTGACATGTGCCACCCAGTGCCAAAGAGTTTCATGGGCGTACCGAGGGGGAGCAGGGGAGAACAGCTGCCACCCTGGACCTGAAAAACTTGCCTTGAGTCATGAAAATTTCCCGTAAATTTGCTGACTTGCCCCCCCCTTCTTAGACCAAACAATTTTCTGAATTGTCCTCCTCTCTAGGATTTGCCCCTTCTGGGGTATTTTTTTCTAATTTGCCCCTCCCTAAACCAAAAGCTGGGTACGCCCCTGCCTTATTTCAGAGATCTTTTTATTCTTTGATTAGTAGTAGCAGTTATTGATGCACTTCTACTTACATTTTATGATTTAAACGAAGTTCCTATTTGAATTAATGTATTAACTGCTCCAAATGTTGTCTTTGCTCTCTTTATTAATATTTCTGGTTTGAAATTAGAACATATGTCTTCCATTCTGTTTCTAGGGAGTCTATTAATTCAGATTCTGTAACGTACACCTTTGACTTCAAATATCCTTCCCAAAATAATCGAGAGGCATCAAGTTTGGTGAACGAGCTGGCCATTCGATAGAAACCGTGTCTACCAATCCGATTATAAAAATTCTCGTTTAGTCAATCTCGTACTGGTCTAAAATAATACGCCGGAGCTCTATTTTATTCAAAAACGATTTGCATATTAAATTCGTCAGGATTGGAATTTACTATTTCTTCAGACTCCGGATGGATCTGATTTTGAAGAATGTCAAGAGATCTTGTTAAATTTTCATCCGGACCATATTTGCCAATATTCTTGGTCATCGATTACGTTTTTAAGGAGTCTGTCTGTTTACAGTTCAATTAGAAAAATATGTACATTCAGCACTAAAAGAACAGACTCTAAGTATAAGGGATTCTCTATTAGAGGGGGAAGTCATAGTGTTCACCTGTTTTTTGAAATTGATGATAGGGGTTACAAGATAACAATTATATTAAACATTCGTTCTGCTACTGAAAACTTTTTCATAAGTTAAAATTGCTTTGGGTTTTTCTTTCATTAGACCAACACCTAAACGACAGACCAAATTTCTCTTCTCTTCCTCCACAATCTTGACTTGTCATATGCATAAAACTGATATCCTCTATATTTTTGCCGTCGGTATACAAAACAGTTTTTTCTTAAAAACATATCTAAATGTGCATTCACAGAATTGAATAGAGAATAAAGGTGTCTTTCAAATAAGCTAACACTAATTTGAAAAAAAGTTGATTGTGTCCATTTGACACTGGACAATTTGGCACATGCCAATTTTATATCAAAACTTAGTTTGACTGACCAAGGGTATTTTACAATCCCTGTTGACTGACAACATTTTATACAGTGTGTCCGGTTATGGACTAGCGATAATCTAAATACATGTAAAGCAACTATTTTAATACACAAGTACACCATATACTAGGGCTCAATACCCCACCCCGCCATATGACAGCAATTTTGTTTTTTTAAAGACCTATTCTCCACGGGTGAACAAAAACGTTCATATCTCTTAAAGTTTTGGTCTTACTGAGATAAAAATAGGCTTATTCGACGGACAATAATACTGTCTAGCAACAACATTTCAAAACAAAGTGTTAACGTTTTCTTAACTTTTGAAAAAAAGATGAAATGCAAAAAAAGGGTCAAAAAATTATGCAAATCAACAAATTATTGCCAATCAATGCAAAAGCAGTCCCGATAACCTTTCATTTTTTTTTCACTAAATCGAAAGCTTTTGAGTTAAGCTACAATACAACATTAAATTCACAACTGTATGTTTATTACTTTAGGAGTTATTGGTGTTTGAACATAGCGTATGAGCAAGCACAAAAGACCTTTGTTAAACGACATCTGTCCTTAGCTGCGTGCTGTCCAAGAAAAGGCTAGCAATACTATTCGCGACTAGCGGGAGTAAGCCAGATGGAACATATTGTCTCTATCTGCAAAAAAATTACAGGATAAAGACTAGTTACGTTAGTTGTCCCTCGCCCTGCGTTGTGATCGCTACATTTACTTACCGTCCGTGCTGTTTACGTTCTGTATTAGTGGTTATCTTGTGATATGAATCTGGCAAATCGTCGATATTCAACGCAACATATTGCTGCCATACACTTCCTGTATGATTTCTGCAATGGAAGTGCAAATTTGGCTGTACAAGAATATCGAAGAAGGTACCCTAACAGGCCTACACCGACTCGCCAAACTTTTATCGACGTGCACTCAAGATTAGCGGACAGGGGCATTCAAAGAGCTGTAAATGACCGTGCTCGTTTGGTATCGCCCGACGATGAAGAAGAAGTACTTAGGCTATTAACTAATGATCCTAGACTAACTGTTAGGCGGATTGCAGAGGAATTATAACTGTCTAGGTGGCATGTATGGAGAATTTTGAAAATTAATATTCTCGAAACAGATTATGCAACAAGATCTGTATTTTGTTAGTGGATTCATCGACGTGTGAGAGGACCGTCATTTCTTACAAAAGATACTGTGGACTGACGAAGCGAAGTTCACGAGAGCTGGCATTACAAATAACAGAAATGATCATCTCTGGTGCTTCGACAACCCTAGGGCGGTGCGCCCAAGTTCGTTTCAACACGAATTTTCTGTGAATGTGTGGGCAGGCATAATCAACGATCGTTTGATTGGGCCGTTGGAATTGCCTCCTACATTAAACGGTGCTAATTTTTGGAGTTCATGGAGACACAGTTCTCTGACAGCCTCATGGAGTTACCTTTATTATACAGTCAAGATATGTGGTTGTAGCTAGATGATGCACCCGCGCACTATTCTCGAGCAGTGAGAGAATATTTGAACAATAACCATGCACCGTGGATCGGACGCGGTGGTGTAGTAGCATGGCTAGCTCGCTCGCCCAATTTGACCCCCTTGGACTATTTTTTGTGGGGTCATATGAAGCAAAAGGTGTATGCTACAGTTCCAAACACCAGAGAAGACCTAGTCGCTAAAATTATGGCAGTCGCCGAAGAAATAAGATTAGACTTAGAACTAATTAAGCGCTCAACTGCCCAGATAGCACACAGAGCATTAACTTGTCTACAAACTGGAGGTGGGCACTTTGAACAATTGCTGTAGTATGAAATTTAATGTGTATAAAAGATTGTAAAAGTATCAAATAAAAAGTAATAAGAATTTTATGTGGTTTTAATGTTTACCTGTTTAAGGTTCCCACAAAGGTCTTTTGTGCTTGCGCATACGCTATGTTCAAACAACAATAACTCCTAAAGTAATAAACATACAGTTGTGAATTTAATGTTATATTGTAGCTTAACTCAAAAGCTTTCGATTTAGTGAAAAAAAATGAGAGGTTATCGGGACTGCTTTTGCATTGATTGTCAATAATTTGTTGATTTGCATAATTTTTGGACCCTTTTTTTTGCATTTCATCTTTTTTTCAAAAGTTAAGAAAACGTTAACACTTTGGTTTGAAATGTTGTTGATAGACAGTATTATTGTCCGTCGAATAAGCATATTTTTATCTCAGTAAGACAAAAACTTTAAGAGATATGAACGTTTTTGTCCACACATGGAGAATAGGAAAATGGCTGCCATATAGCGGGGTGGGGTATTGAGCCCTAGTATATGGTGTATTTGTGTATTAAAATAGTTGCTTTACATGTATTTAGATTATCGCTAGTCCATAACCGGACACACTGATAGTTCCATTCTCTCAAATTAAAAAGGGTGATGACATTAAAAAAGTCCTCACTCTCTATATCTGTCTGCTTGGTTATGCAACCATGTATTCAATAAAATAGTATTGATAGGTGGTATTGGTTGTATTGAAAAAGCTACAATATGTTTGATTTATTAGTCGTTCAGGTGCTTTAGTAGTTAAGAGCTATATGTTGAACTGACGTTAACATTATAACACGAACGACCTTTGCAAAAACTAAATGACTGGCTCCTCACAGTCGGCATTGAAGGGAACACGTAATTGATTGTTTTTTTTTCACTGAACAAAACAACGAGAGTTCGTGTACGGTAAATAACGAACTCTAAAATAAAAACTTTTAACTTATTCTTAAAACGACCCTTCGCTAACATGCAAGTGACATAAAATTACAACTTCAACAACAGCCATTCGTTGAATTGATTCAGAGGGAGAGTTAATTGCACTGGCAGGTAATGCGCTCGGTAATCAATAGACTTGTTAGATTTTACAATATCTATACAAGCACGAAATAGCGGTATAAAATTTATCATGTAGATGAAAGGAAATGAAAATCGTTACGTCAACGCAATCCACCTATTCTGTTAATATATTAGCCGCTTCAATTTCAAGGACGTGTCAGATATACAATGGGAATATTCCACGGAATGCCACGAAAACGTAGCTTTGAATTATGTGAAAATATTGCGGAATCAATAAAAGAGGCGATGATCGCATCAGGTCAAATAGGTAATTTATAGGCACGAGGAAATGCTTACATTCTGCCAAAAACTTTGCATTAAGTTTTAACGAATCACTAGTGAGAGTTTTAAAGTGATTTAAAAACAGTATTAGGCATTCATTGCTTGTTATGTCATTTTCTAAATTCAGTCTTTAACTGATTTTGATTTGTTTAAACAAATAACTGGCGTAGTCAGTAGGAATGTTGCTATACATTACATAGAAGATAGACTACGTTTACACTAACTCATTCGTTCATGTCGAATATGAAGTTATAATGACTTCCCCAATGGCTAACAGCAAGGCCATCGAGTATGGGGTCGTTAGAGTGGTTTTTTAGTAACTTATTGCTTGGTACTGGAGGAGAGAGGTAATGATGAACATTTTCTAATTACAATTGGTATCCTAACTACGGCTCCGGAATCAGAAAAATGAAGAATCTCTTGCAGTAAATAAGCGAGTATAGTGACCAAGTTAGGGCGTTACATCGAAAGAGGAAGAAAATAATCAGGGCGCAATATTAAACTAAAAATAGTAAAGTGAATTATTCCTTTTGTAGATAGGTGTGTGATAAGGTATGCTATTATGTAGAAAGGAAAGAGGAAGATCAATATGATCAAACATCAACGCTGAAGTAGTAAAGTTGATAACGTCTTCTATCACTGTCAGGAACTATAATGTTAAAACAAAAAAGATTTTCACGTTTTTTCAATTATTTTGTAAATTTATTTGATTTAGGTTTTTGATTATTGGGGTTAAGCATTTTTGATTTTCACATTTTGTTTCTTTTTAACTTAATTTCATTTATTGTTATAGTGTTTCTATAAAATATGAAGCTCCGTGTAAAGGCCACTATCTAGAGTAGAAGTGAATATGGAAAAACGGTCAAGAAAGCGGAAGATGTCGATTGATGCAACGGTTTCGAGAGTGCATAATCCACAGCAGAATATAATTGGTTTAGAGGAGGGAAACCTTGATATAAAATTACCTAGTTCTTCAGGTGGGGGGGGGGTTGTTGTTGAGCCTTTGGGGTTGCTCCCCATCTCTCGCAAAAATACATATATTCCAAAAACTCCAAGCATTAAGGAACGAATTAGGAACATGATTTCAGGAAGCTGGAATGTGCAGCGAATTGCAAACAAACAAATAGAAATATTTAAATAATTACAGCAATATTATATAGACCTAGCGGTATTATTCGAGACCAAGAAGAAAGGTAAAGAGATAGAAGATAGAAGACATATACTACTATGTTCACATTTATAGTGGAGTAAATTAGGAATGTCCTGCAAAAAGAAGTATCTATTGTTATAATCAGAAACCTGAGACGCTGTATTAAAAGATGGGATTGTATAAACAAATATCTGATCCAAATTGAAATAGTAATTGCTGCTGCATATGCATCCACAGATAATGTAACTGAAGCAGTGAAAACTAACCTTTTAGAACAGAATGGTAAGAAGCTTTATTGATTAGGTGGTTTTACTGGTATTGTGGGAAGACAATTTGCATGGAAAATAGTAGGGATACATGGGGAGGATAAAAAAACTGACGACTGATAAGTGTATGTGAGCAATATGATCTCAAAATATGAAAGGAGTGTTTCCAGCATAAGCAGATACCTACATATACGTATATACTGTCAACTAGATACGTAAAATCTATTATAGACTATTCAATAGGAAAAAGTAACAATAAAACAATATTCTATAGAGTTTATAGCGGAACTGAATGTGGCTACTTCTACAATGTTAAGGGGTGATTTCCTATTACGCAAACAAGAAATAGTACCCAAATTACAAGTAACGTGGAAGAATGAGGCACAATTTACAGTAGATATTGTTACGAGAATTCATCTGACAGCTGGTGCAATCGGCCATCAATCAATTCGTGGAAGGGACATTATTGCAGTGCTTCTGGGAATCCGAAATGTTTCATCTCTCAACAGGCCAACCGCTACCGTTACTGGGAATTCCCTTAAAGCTTCCAGAACATGAAAGAGTTTCCCGTTGGTTCGTGGAATTACCAGACAATTCGGAGAAAAATATATAAATATGGACAGCTGGCGATAGGAGGCATTCAGTTTTCGACGGTCGTATTGTATAGTTAAGATAAATGTAAAAAGTTCTTGTAAATATAAATTGTGTTAAAGTAGTGGAAATAAATTAGAGTGAGTTGGAGTGTGTTTTTACATAAATTCAAGAACTGAACTGAGCCCGAGTGTGAAAATAAAAACATAACAATATAAATTAAACATCCTGAAAAATCCCTTAGTTCTATTCCTGTATAAACTTAGGTTGAGCGGAAAAATAGAACGAAAGGTCTTGGCAACCTAGGAACAGGACAATATAAACAACTACAACCTAAATGCGAGTTAGACGGTGCGAAGGAGTGAGAGATAAAGAGTGAGAAGGAAAGAGGGGCGCGGAGAGGGAAATACACAGAAGTCAGCAGCTGTACTCTCCAGACTCGTCACATTATAGCTTTGTTCCTACCTGCAGTATCCGTACCGTCATGAAACTGTTAGGAAATCGCCTGCATCGAATTTGTGCGCAACTGCGAATTTAGCATCGTTCAACGTACTACATTGTACAGTCACAAAAAATATTAGTTGGAACGGTTTTGAGACAAGCTTGTTGTCTGAACTCTGCGACCTGCATTCGATAACCTGAATTTATTGACAGTTTCTACTGCGCATGATTAGTAAGAATCAACAAACAATTCTTGCTCTTTACCAAGGATTGAAATGACGATGCGAGAACCGGTACATTATTTGGTTGGAACACCGTGATGCATCGTTTCTGAACCGTCACAACTTGGTTGGAACAGGTTTTCTTGAATGCGCATGACGGTGATCGTCACATGTACGCTTTCGCATCGAGTAGGAACAAACCTTATATATTTTCCGTAATCCTTAAAAGATTTCCTTCAACATAAAAAACAAATCAATCACGCTCGAGTATTTCGAGGTGACGTTTTTATTTACAACTTTGTGATTCGATCATTTCCTTATGTCACGCTCAAATCGTCAGATTATTGAAATTTACACTTTTCTCCATGTACTTAACTGACTTTGTCTTAACCTGACGCGCTCGAGTTTTTCTGAGGTTCAATTGAGTATATATTACTCACAATTGAAGGAAGACGTTGGTAAGACAATCTTAGAAGAATGTCGGAGGAAAGATGATCCATAAGGATATGGCAAATGAACCCCTTCGATGGAGGAGAAAAGGCAGACCACTACTCAATTGGAAGGACGGGGCAAATCAAGCAATATGAGGCACATGCAGGATAATTAAGGTTAAAGACTGCTGATATTTTAGACGATGAGAGGAATATGCAGCAAACGATTTATTTTTCTAAAAATAAAAATTACGTTTTTGCTACACTGTATCGCACGTGGCCCAAATTATAATAATGAGGTTACTTGAAGTTTGGAATAACACAAATTCTCTTACCGTCCTAGAATTTGTAGCTTGAATTTGAGCTGGTGTAGCTAATTTGCAACTTTAAGTCATGGAGAGACCAAGGCATTATCATATAATGGAGTACTTTAAATTTGAACATTTAACTCAATTTGAATTCAAAACAGGGGCGGGTCAAGTATTGTTTTGAGGACCCTGGATACGCCACTGCTTTAAAATAAAATTATTTCTTTAGAAATGAAAAATCGATTATACAGTACTTATTTTCTTCGACTTTCAACTGTTGAGAGTATTAAATTATGGAAAACTTTTAGGGATTCCATACCACATACTAAAAATTCCGTCGTCTAAACTATCGAAAATCCGATGGAGCCCTTCCGGGACTTTTGCCAACCCTGTATTTATTTATTACCACATGAAACTTGGAACTTTTATCGTGTATCGCGACAGATGTAATCACCTGTGGCGAGACAAGCTGACTGGCGGGCTGGTTAAATAGTTTTGCGACAATCAGTCGCCGCACTAGTGCCCAATAATTTTTTTAATTTCCTGCATTATACACTCAGTCACGTTCAATTCATGTTGCATAACGTTTTAAACGCGTTACATTTATTACATAAACACCAAGTTTATTTATCCAGAGGCCCCGCAAACTTATTTAATTACAGTAACATAAAAAAAATATATTGAATTGATTTTTATCATACAAAAATAATTAGTTATTAAAAAAATTCACCTAGTAAGTCGTCAGGATATAAACAAACATCACTGATAAACTTAAAATAAACATGAATATCACGAAATGTCAATTGTGTACTCGAGAGATAATTAAAAAATCGTAAGCAAATATTGGATTCAATCATTTCCAGATTTGTCTCTCTCCTAATAGTCCGAACGATATAGCAAAATTTCTGTTTTTACCTGTTGTTTGTAGATATGGGTTCTAGACAATATGTATAATAATTCTATCTATGTGAGTTTTCTTAGAAAGTTGTGATTTTTATACAATATACGGATACCCTTATAATATCACTCCGGATTTCTGCCTCTGTCACATCACAGCAATTTTCTCCTAAACTACTGGACGGAAGAGGTTGAAATTTGGTATCAATGTATAGTTTGGTGACCCGATCAGGAATACATATCGTAAAAGAAGAAATTTTGATTTTAGGGGTACTTCTGGGGGGGGGTTAATTAAAAAAACCGACCGTTCCCCCCTGTTCTCCAAAACTACTGAACCTAAAATTTTGAAAAAAATAGGAAATATAGAACGTTACCCGAACTTTACAGGAAAAATAAGGAGAAATCATTAATATTAATTTTGGGGGGCAAATTATACAATTAAATGAAAATTTAAAAATTAAAAAAAATTCAAACGCATCATGTAATACATCAAATGAAAGGTTCCATTCTCAGGAACACAAATATATTTTTTTCATATTTAAAAAAAATTAGTCAAAAAGATATTAACGAAAATATACCACAATTTACCCATTCCTCCCCCCTTATCTCCGAAACTATAAAACGTAAATTTTGAAAAAACAATAGAGGTATAGGGTCTGACCGAAAGTTTACTGGAGGAGAAACCCCTAATATTCATTGTGGGGGGCAAATTATAGAATTAAATGGAAAATAAATAAATATAATTGTTTCTAACGGATCATGTAATATATCAAATCACAGGGCTCATTATGACGAATACAAATATATTTTTTGAATTTTCTTTTAAATGAATATTTTAAAATAAATTAAAAATATATTAAAAAAATACCCATTCCCCCCATTATTCCCAAAACTATAAGACATAATTTTTTTTGTTTACAGGAAAAATATGAAGAAATCCCTAATATTAATATTGGGACCAAATTATAGAATAAAATGGAAAATAAAAAAATATTTTTTTAACGCATCATGCAATACATCTAATGAAAGGGCTAATTATGAGGAATACAAATATATATTTTTCATATTTTTTAAATTAATTGTTTACAAGATATTAACATAAAGATATAAAAAAATTTCATTTCGCGCTTTATATCTAGAACCATACTACCTAAAATTTTGAAAATAATTAGGGGTACTGGGGCTCACAGGAAATTTATAAGAAAAATTATTAGAAAACCCCCATAGTAATTTTAGGGACAAATTATACAATTAAATGGAAAATAAAAAATCAATTTTCAAATGCATCCTGTAATATATCAAATAAAAGGCTCATTATGTGAATTACATTACATCATATTTTTAAATCATTTGTTTAAAATATATTAGCAAAAATATTAAACATCGACTTAATTCCCATTTTAGAAACTACACTATTTAAATTTTGAAAAATATATTTTATTTGTATTTTTAAATAATTTGAATAACAGATTTAATAATTTATAATTTAAAACTTGACCTATTTTGCCCTTTATCTTCCAATCTACAGAGCTTAAAAATCCAGACAGTATATTATAAAAGGCTTCCCTGAAAGTTAATTAGTAAAATAAAACTCTAATGTTAATTTTTGGGAGCCAAATTAGAAAACTAAATACATAGGTATTCTTATAAAAATCAAGTGAATTTTGAAGGTGGCACGGAACCCTTAGTATGCGAGTCCAACTCGCACTTGGCCAAATTATTTTTAAATCAAACTAATATTACTGCTTTAGTAGTGGACTAATTAACTCCTTTAAAAAAATTATTTTATTCAGAATTAGAAGAAAATTGGTATAAATTTTCTGTAGTAGATTTTAATTTAAAACTTTTCACATTTCTTCGAAAATTCCCAATTTTTGAGAAAATTTGTTAATGTTTAAAAATCTTTGCAGAAAATTTTAATGTAGAGAATCAATTTTTGTTAAGAATTTTCTTCTGAAGATGACGGCAATGCAATTATTGAAACAAAATGAAAAATGTCAATTTTTATACCTCTAATGGTTTATAAATAATTTTCTCCAATTTCTAGGAATGGCACATATGGATACACTTATTATAGATATTGTTTAGAACGCATTCCTAGAAAAAACTCATTTATTCCCCATTTTTCAAAAAAATCTCTTAATTTGATCTTATCTGTTCGGAATAATTGATTGCTATCGAAGCAAATACATATTTCAGAAATATTATAAATAATTTTACGAGTGAAAGAATGATTTTAAAGTCATGTTTTATTGTGAAAAAAAAAAGAATTGGGTAATAATTCTGCGCTTTGCAACAGTTGAGTTCTTCAGCTCAAGGGCGAGGTCAGCAGGAAGGACTATGCCAATAAGATTAATCTTATGTTTTAAAATGAACCAAAAGAATTTTATGCTACAATTTGTTGCCAAATATGCCGAAATCCTTCTCGGAGGTTTTGATGAAGATACAAGAATCAGATACCGCCTACAATAATTGCAAAATGACTTACCATAAGGCTCGCCTGTCACCCTTGAATCCCGGTGGAATCAAATTATTATTTATCTCTACTATGGGATCTTTGAAGATTTCATTGACGTTGAATTTGAATTCCATATTTCTGCTTGTGACTCTTTTCCACTCTCCACGAACTTCCCGTCGCCTTTCTCGATGCGATTTCAAGGTAATTCCAATTTACAACTGTGCCGATTCGACGATAATTACCATAAAAAATACTAATTTTGAATTTTTCTCGCTCTGACAAACGATTATTTGACGTTGAAAAATACACTTTCCATTGTTTTGTAAGAGTGACAGTAACCCGTTACATGCGGTATTCCACTATGTTCATTTGTGGAATGATGTTCCTGCGAGCGTGACTTGGTGAGCGAGTTCACAGAGGCGTCGCAGGAGCGCAAACACTGCGGGCGATTATTGATTTACCGCTATTCGTAATGGGATCGTACACTGCGTTCAGTTTGTGTGGTGACTTGCTGGAATTATTCCTATTCCAATGCATTGCCATATTCATATTAGAATTTTCTAAGGCCGCTATTAAATTATCAAATCTATACTACTATAAAATTGTAAGTTTGTCTGTTTGTTTGTTTGTTCGGGCATCACGTAAGAACTACTGAACGAATTTTGCTGAATCTTTTTTTGTTGCAAAGCCTATAGTTTGACTTAAAATCTGATACATATTTTATCTCCCTAAATTGAGAGAAACGGTAGATATAGTGAAAACACTTCTACCATGTTGGATAACACAATTACTCTATCTGTGCCACAGCAAGCACCAAATATAAGATACTTGAATCAGCTTAGCTTTTATTCACAATTCCGAATATGCCAATGTAACATGTTTCGATTTCAAAAAAGTAAACTGATGTATCAACCATAATTTTACAGGGTGTTCTATATATAGGAAACTTAGTGCGAAGTAGAATGACATGGGTTAAAAAAATCTAAAAAAAGGTATATTAGGTGTACCATAAGCAGCTGCATATAGACAATGCGGTTGAAATGAGGGGGAGTGGAATTAGTTATACGGGGTGGTTCGAAAAAGTTATATTGAGCGGGCCATAAATAGTTGCATATACCAGGTGGTTCATAAACGGGTCGAGTAGAATTATATATATATTGCTTGGTTCAAAAATAGTTCATATAAAAAATGATTGAAATAAGGGTAGAATATTTCTACAGGGTGGATAAATTTTTTTTAAAATAATGTGTTGTGTAAGCACTTAGGCTCTTTGAATGTACTTGAGTTATTATAGTTATGAAATGGGTTGAAAAAATATTAGAAGAAATTGTTTATACAGGGTGGTTGAAATATGAGATCAAGTGGAATTATAGTTTATAGAGAGGTTAAAAAATATTTTATATTCACAAGTTGTTGCATATACAGGATGGTTGAAATGTAATTATAGCTATACAGGTGGGTTTAAAAAATATTATAAAGAAATATTATGATCTACAAGCTGTTCGATTTACCGGATGGTTGAAATAAAGTGTGGAATTTTAAGTATAAAGGGTGGTAGAAAAATGTTATATTGGGTGGCAAATAAGTAGTTGCATATAAATACAAGGTTGTTGAAATATGGGGTGGAGTAAAATTATAATTATACAGGGCGGGTAAAAATGGTGTTAAAATTTTGTTATACAGCAGCATATATGGAGTAGGTGCAATATGGGATGCAGAAAAGTTATAGTTACACAGTGTGATTCAAACAAGATTAGAAAAAGTTGCAAATGAAGGATGATTTAAATCAAGTCTGGAGAGAAATATAGGGTGAAGAAGTGTTATAATTAAGTATTTACAAAATGTTATATCAGCTGGCCAATAAACAGCATCGTATGCAGGCTAGTTGTAATACATATAAGCTGATTAAAAAAAAAGTTGAACAAAATTGTTATATAGGGTGGCCCATAAGCAATTGCAGTTTTCGTGAAATACATTGGGCATTGATGAATTTATAGTTATACAGGGAGGTATAAAAAAATGTTATACTGGGTGGCCGATAAGTAGTTGCATATATAAGATGGTTGAAATAGAGACCGGAGTAGAATTATAGTTAAACAAGTTGGATACATTTTTTTTGTAGGATAGAACATGAGCTGTTGCTTATATGCAATATCTGAAACTTGGATCAAAGTAAAATCATAGTTATACAGTGTGATTAAAGCAATGTTAGAAAAAGTTGCATATACGCGTGGTTGAAATATAAGGTGGAGACAAATTATACTTTTCAAGGTGGTTAAAAATGTTTATATAGTAGTCCATAAGCAGTTGCGTAGATAAGCTAGTGAGTCGAGTAGAGTTATAGTTAAATGTTTAAAAAATGTTATATTTGGTGGCTCCTAAGCAGATGAACATACAGGGTGGTTGAAATATACCTATTTGTAAATACCTGTATATATACAAATACTTGAAACATGGGGCGAAGCAAAATTATAGTGTTAGAGTGTGATTGATTAACACAATGTTAGAAAAAGTTGCATATAAATTGTGATTAATTGTACTTTACATTGTGGCTCAAAAATATCAGAAATTATTGTTATATAGCTCAGTGGATAAGTGTTGCATGGCTGAAATCTAGGGTGGAGTAGAGTTATAAGCAGGTGTTAAAAAACTTACATTGAGTGACAAATAAACAGCAGCATATAGAGGAGTATTAAAAAAATGACTAATAAAATTGTTATATAGGGTGGCCCATAAGCATTTGCAGTTTGGGTGAAATATATTCGGGATTGGTGGATTTCAAAAAAGTAAATAGTTATAGTTAAGCAGGAAGTTTAAAAAAAATTGGAAAAATTGTTATATAGGACAATCCATATGTTTCATAAGTTATTTCTTTTTGCAAAGACTTGTACATTCCGTACGCGGGTGAAACCGCGGGTAATAGCTAGTATTTTATAAAACACTTTTGATAGTGTAATACATCAGTGTTCATTAAAAAATAATATTACTAATTCAATAACCTTGTAATACATCTTCTAATTTTGTTACAGAATTTGATGATAACAGCCACAATAGTGGTGTTGACGGCAATGACAATGAAAATGGATGATTTGTTCATAATGCCGGCAATAGAGAATTAGAAAATCTTCAAAAGGAGTGCTTATAAATTTGGATAGCAACATTTTTCATAAAGAAAAGCTGGAAAACCGATATAAAGAAAGTTATTTAAAAAAATTCATAACTTGGTTGTAATAACAGCTGGAACCTTATTCTGCCTCATAATGATTATTATAACGCTGAAATTAATAATACTTACTGAAAATCGATAGGCTATGTAGATCTTGCAAATTGCAATTTATATAATTTGTAGACATATTTTGCAGAACGTATTGTATTAACCACGAAAGTTTGATAGCGATAGGCAAAATATCTTTTGAAAGCTCATAAAATGTAGTTAATTTCGCATATTATGAATTTTTGTTATAGTGGCGTAAAATATTTGAATAATGCTTTTGAAATTTGGCTTAAACGAAGGACCCTTACTTCTCATACGATGTCTTGATAGTGGCGGATCCAGTTAGTGGAAAAAAGTAATTTAATTAATATCTGTTAACTGTATACAGGTAAGTAACAACTTAATAAACCAATCCAGAAATAGACTAATATGGGCATGTAATCGTTATGTAAAGAAGAATGTAATAAACTACTGAGAAAAACGTATAATAATACAATTTACCATACTTTTCATCTCCTGCCCCCACCGCAAGAAAATTATAGATCCGCCTATGTGCCTTGACAGCTATTGTCAGTGCACCGCTGGCCGGCTGTGGCATATTCATATATTTAATGCAATATTTACTATTATTTTAAATCATTTTCTCTGTATTATAGTGAAAATCTAAGATAGACAAATTGAAGTGGAATTTATGAATTTTCAAAATACCTGTAGTATATCCCGGTAAGACTAGTCTCGTTAATATGGTGCCATGTTCAAAATATTTCTCTATATTATGTAAATTCCAAATCTTCAGAAACTACTTATTCAACTTATTCAATAGTATCCATCGTGAGCCCATATAAACTTAACATCATTAACTATCGTTATAAAGATGATTAATGTTCAATATTGTTTCCAGAAAGTTATAACTTTTTGAAAAAAAATCCACTTTTGACCAGTTTTTCTGAGTATACTCGGTAAAAAATTATCCAATCATTCGTTTAGAAGGATTTCTAATTCTCTACAACTTTGCTCTAGACGGCATTACTATTCTTTTACTACTTGTCACTATATAAGCAAAAAAAAAACTTTTTATTTTTGTGGGTTTATGAGTAACCGACTTCCAAAAAGGAGAAGGTTATCAATTCGTTCTCACGTTTTTTTATGTATCCTCAGTGATTATTCAAAAACGGTTTGGGCAAATTTGATGATTTAAACGTTATTGTATTAAGGAACATTACAGAAAGGTACCATATAATTTTCTAAAACGTGAGTTTTGCTGTTTTCCGGAACATCAGAAAAAAAAACAGTAATTAAGGGACAACATTTCAGTGAATTTCAATAGATCTACACTGTTTTCTCTAAAACGGCTCAACAAATTAGAATATTTTAAATGTTATTCTACAAAGAGATATTCCAGCTTGATTCGGAATAATTATCTATAAAGTAAAACATACCATTTTTCCGTAATTTGTAAAAATATTTGCAAAAAATCACGGTAAACATCAATGTAAATATCAAATTTTCGTCATAAATATCTACCTTAAATGTCAAGATATGCCATGGAATTATATCATACAGGCTGTTTGTAACGGTTTTCATTGCAGTCGAGTGAAATGGCATAAAATTTATTTTGGTTTAGTGATGTTTTCTATATGGTATGCGGTGGTAGGTGTGTGAGTGCATCGAAATTCAAGCAACAATCAATGTGCGCAGTTAAAATATTGGGCGAAGTAAAATTGCGGTTAGACAGCTGGCAGTTGGGTTCAAAAACTTACAAATAACTGTGATATTGTATGATACATAAGCAGCTCTATATATAGGATGGTTGAAATATAAGCTGAAATAGAACTAAAGTTATACAGGATGGTCAAAAAATTTTTGTATTTGGTGGCACATAAGTAGTTGCGTATACAAGGTGGTTGAAATAAGAGTGAAGTAAAACTCTAGTTATACAGAGTAGATAAAAAAACTTAAAAAAATGTTTAAATAGACATATCCAGTAAGGATATTCGAGTTATAGGGCACGGGGTTAAAAAAATGTTAGAAGCAGTTGCATATATAGGATGATTGAAATATAAAGTGGAGTGGAATTATAGTTATACAGGGTAGTTAAAAATCTTAGTGTGGAATATAAGTAGTTGCTTATACTTGGGATATTGGGCGAAATAAAATTATAGGTGTAGAGGGTGATTTAAACAATAGAAAAATAGAAACCGTCTATAGGGTGGAGAGGATTAAAACTTATACAGGGCGGTAGAGTTGAATTATACTTACAGTATAGTACAGGGTGATTCATAAAATGATACACAAATAATTTATAATGTGTGACCAATACATAGAAATACATACAAGGTGGTTGCAATATAGAGTGAATTAGAGTTACACTTATAGAAAGTGGGCCAAATAATAAAGCAAATAAAAAAGTTAAAAATATGTGGAGATTATAAAAAAAAACACAAATTATTTTTTATTTTTCCATAGAAAGATTAGAAGGCTTGTTAACCATATAATACAAATTATTTTCTCTTAGAATATATGGACGAAGACTTTTTGTAGAAGACGACAGGGAACCCCAATGAACAGACAACATAATGGGTAATAATTTGTTAACTTATCACACAATTCTTTCAGAAATTAAGATAACAAGAAAGATATTCAATATGGAGGACAGCACTATGGCCAAATTCAGTGCTTCTTGTATTTCGTCTTTTTAAGGTGTATTATGAACTATAACTAGTCATGTCGATATAAAGATAGTAATTAGTATTATTTATGGCCTTATTACTAATGGAGATGGAAATTTAAAAAATATATGCATACATTATCATTTATTAACAATTGATGAGCATAATGGAATTTATTTCATGTGGGTTTTAAAGGAGGCTATTTAAGATGCGGGTATAGTATCAAATAATGAAACCAAAAATATCTGGTTTTACATACTGTTAGAATTTTTATTATGGAATAAAATCTCAATTGTAATTGTTTTCTAAATGTTGTTTGTGGCATATTCTTGATTATTGTTATGTTTTCTTAGGACTAACACCACAATTGAAATAAAACGACGTATATTGAAGGAAAACCAAACGTTTCAAAGTCTATTCTGACTTCGTTGTCAATGCCTTTATATTTATTTCGATTGTGGTGTTATTGCCCAAAAAAACATAAAAGTACTCAATTGTAATAATCATAAAAGGGTTTGCAAACTAAAGAAAAGAAAGTTTATCAATAAGTTGTAAACGGTTTGGTCATATATTTAAATTTTAGAGTTGAACCTCTGTGAAAATTCCTTTCGAAATTGCTCTTGGTTTCTTATACACCATACACGAATATATTGGCGATTATATATATATATATATATATATATATATATATATATAACAACAGGCGCTTATTGTATACTAATTAATTACCTAACCATCCAGTATATGTTTGAAATCTGTGACAATTAAACTGCAGTGGGTAGGTTTTTTTAATATGTTATTTCACATTTAATAGTGTCGCGTTATTTAGCAATTTCGTAACTTACTTAACTCTACATTTTGAATTGAAAGCTTCAATCTGAAGTCGTTGTCAATGATATTCTAAACGAAATTGATAAAAAATAATTTTTAATTTTTTAGTTGTTGTATATATTTGGAGAATTTTCCTCATACTTGAAAATATGCAATGAAGTTATTCATTCTATTTTTGTTATAACGGAAAAATGTACCTCTGAAGTTTTTTGCAATAAAGCAATTCGCCTAACTCACCATAACAACTTGACTTTACTCAACAATATTCGATAAAGAAGCTGTATACTACATACTTAAACATGAACGGCCTTTATTACTGACATAATATTATTCGTCTACAAAAGATATTGTCATAAAAGTTTCCACGGCCGAGGGAGGACCCTCTATATACAAACTGTCAGCAGATGGTAATCGATAGTTCCGGAAAACTCCACAGATTTCTACAATATTAACAAAGAGCAATCTCGAAAACCTTTGAACGTCGAATAGTACATAAATATATGTTCTGTGTGTAAGAGAGAAAGAGATTTCAGTTGACTTATAGCATGTACTTCTGGAGGTAGCATGCATTACACAAATATCGTGCAAGACTAGAAAGAGAGAACACAAGAGAGAGAGCAAGAGGCTAGTTCACTCGATTGGGAGGTGCAGCCAATAAACTGCATACTGCACGTACCAACTCCCAATCGACTGTAAATAGCCTCTTGCCCTCTCGTTCAATCCTTGGCACGATATTGTATTACATGCTACCTCTATGGTCTTAGAGCATGTACCTTCTGGAGGTAGTCTGCAATGCACAAAATCGTGGTAGGGCAATAGAGACAGTAACAGGATATTACACTTGGTCGCAGCCAATGAACAACATCTTGATCGTATTTCATTGAAAGCAGCTTCCAACCGAGTGAAATAGCCTCTTGCCTGCTCTAAGTCTATGGTTGAGTAGCGCTTTTAATTCAGTTTTATGTTGACAGTAAATGTCAGTGTCTAAATTGTGTTTTGTGTTGCATTTTGATATTCAAAGTTGCCATTGTTGAACAAAGTTGTGTCATTAATTTGGCGATCAGTGTCAGTGTAATTGAAACTTGCGGTAATACGTAACAATATGAGTTTACGAGCCTACGTACGTCTTATCAAACATAAAACTCTGTACAAGATACAATTAGATCACTTGATTCTCAACCTTTACAATCTTAGCATAATATGCTCTTGTATTCCTTGCGCAGACCCTGTGAGCTGAACATCATAATTATAAAGATAAAAATGACGGGCTGTAAAGATCTGCTAATAATTGACTCCGCAATCGGCACCCAAGACCCGTTTGTGGCATACCTAGGTGGACTTGAACAAGACATTCGATTCAATACGACCTGATTGACTCATAATAGTCAACTACTGAAACTTTATAAAGCGCGCCAAAGGTAAGTTATGGTTCCATAAATAAGCCCATCAGAAGAAGTATGGTTCAGCCAGAATTTTTTGCTGCGTCTTGTTAACAACCCTGCCCCACATAATCTGAAATCAACGAAATTTGGGTTCAGATTCAAACGCAACAATGGAGAAGAATAAGAGGATTGATTCACCGTTAATGGAAACTAGAAACAGTATCGGTCCTCCAAAACTGTAGACGTTAAACTGACAAATCTCGTATAATAAATAATTACTAAAATTACTTTAAAAATGTGAATTCAAAATAATTTGTTACGGTTCTTTATAATCACCGTAGCGAAATTTGAAAAGTAATTAATTTTTTAACGTACCTATCTTCGTAAAGTGTAGTCATTGACTTTTAAATATTCCACTTTAATTCTAGAAGTATTTAACATTTTTTGTCAATCCTGTAGAAGTGTTCCCATGATACGCCTCTGAATGATGCCAGATCGATTTTTTAAGATTTCGGTCATACGTGCGCAGCATAATGTGTATGTATACTTATTTATTACATCATGAACAGGTATTTGCAATACGCAAATTTAATTTTAACCTTTCAAAAAGGTGTTTCAATAAATAGGAAGCCAGAGCAGAATTTTTTTTATAGATACTTTAAAAGCACAATATTTTAAAGGTTTTTTTTTATCTAAAATTATAATTATTTTTATTTTAATACTTGCTGCCTCATCTATCCTGGATGTTTGTAAACTCTACATGAATTATAGCAGATTCCTATTTAATAAGATCATAGTTTCACTACTCCCCACAAGAGGCCATGAAAATGTTAAATTTTTAAAATTATCTTAATTACAATGGTGACTTGAAAAGTAATTGTTAAGAGGAAAATGTTATTTATTACACTTCAATAGAACCAATATTTTTAAATTTGAATACAAATGTATTAAGAAAAAAGAGTTATTTTTATCAAGTTGTTACAATTTTAATAATTTTAGCGTTAGTGTTAGATATTCCGATTAACATTTTGCAAAAGTTATCAATATAAAAAAACTCATTTTAAGCATATAACTTAATTTTTCATAGTTATTCTTGCTACCAGAATTTTAGATGGGTGAAAATTCCATTGCTTACTTTCAGCTACCTGCGATATTGATTTTATTCACCTGATAAAATTTTCGTATTTTTTTATATTACTAGATTTGTCAATTTGACTTGTACGATTTAGGCGGGGTCATGCTCTCTCCGTTCGAACCACCACTGGTTATACAATTTTACATTTATTTCTCTTTTAGGCATTGTGGAGTCAAAATAAGTATTTTTAGGGTTCCGTATGTACAATATACGGATACCCTTATAATATCACTCCGGAATTTTGCCTCTGTCACATCACAGCAATTTTCTCCTAAACTACTGGACGGAAGAGATTGAAATTTAGTATTAATGTATAGTTTGGTGACCCGATCAGGAGTACATACATATCGTAAAAGAAGAAATTTTGAAATTAGGGGTACTTCTGGCGGGAAAAACTAAAAAAATCGATCGTGCATCCCCCTGATCTCTGAAACTACTGAGCATAAAATTTTGAAAAAAATAGGAAATATAGAGCGTTGCCCGAACTTTACAGGAAAATTAAGGAGAAACTATTAATTTTACTTTTGGGGGAAAATTATAGAATTAAATAAAAATTTAAAAATATATTTTTTTTCAAATGCATCATGTAACACCTCAAATAAAAGGTCCCATTCTGAGGAACACAAATATATTTTTTTCATATTTAAAAAGAATTAGTTAAAAAGATATTAACAAAAATATACCAAAATTTACCCATTCCCCCACCCTTATTTCCGATACTATAAAACGTAGAGTTTTGAAAAAAATTAGAGGTATAGAGTCTGACCTGAAGTTTATTGAAAATATAAGGAGAAACTTCTACATTCAATTTTGGGGGGCAAATTACAGAATTCAATGAAAAATATAAAATTAAAATTGTTTCTAACGCATCATGTTATATATCAAATGATATATTTTTCATATTTAAAAAAAAATAAATTAAAAGATATTAACAAAAATATAAAAAATTTTACCCATTCCCCTCTATATCATGAGCTGTAAAATTTTGAAAAAAAATAGAGGTACAGCGTCTCACCTGAACTTTACTGGAAAAATGAGGAGAACCCCCTAATATTTATTTTGGGGGGCAAATTATAGAATTAAATGTAAAATAAAAAATAAACTTGTTTCTAACGGATCATGTAATTTATTAAATCGTAGGGCTCATTATGACGAATACAAATATGATTTTTTAATTTTTTTAAAATGAATGTTTTAAAATATATAAATAAAAATATTCCCCAAACTATAAGACCTAAACAAAGGGCTCATTATGAGGAATATAAATATATATTTTTCATATTTTTAAAATTAATTGTTTACAAGATATTAACATAAAGATATAAAAAATTCTCATTTCTCGTTTACATCCGAAATCATACTACCCAAAATTTTGAAAATAATTAGGGGTACTGGGGCTCACTTAAAATTTATAACAGAAACTATTAGAAAACCCCCATAGTAATATTAAGGACAAATTATACAATTAAATGGAAAATAAAAATTCAATTTCCAAACGCATCATGTAATATATCAGATAAAAGGCTCATTATGTGAATTACAAACATATGATATATCATATCTTTAAATCATTTGTTTAAAACATATTAACAAAAATATTAAACATCGACTTAATTATCACTTTAGAAACTACACTATTTAGGTAAATTTGGAAAATATATTTTATTTGTATTTTTAAATAATTTGAATAACAGATTTAATAATTTATAATTTAAAACTTGACCTATTTTGCCCTTTATCTACCAATCTGCAGAGCCTCAAAATTCAGACAGTAGATTATAAAAGGCTTCCCTGAATATTTATTAGTAAAATAAAACTCTAATGTTAAGTTTTGGGGGCCAATTTAGTAAATTAAATACATATATAGATAAAATAATATGTCTATGTGTGGAAAATTAAAGTGTATTTTTTTTATATATTTAAAACGCTTCCTTTAAAAGATATTAGGGTAAATATAAGAAAATGTACTCATTCCCTGCTTGTCTGAAACTGGAATATTCGAATCTTGAAGGTGGTACGGAACCCTTGGTATGCGAGTCCAACTCGCACTTGACCAAATTATTTAGTTCTCACCCTTAGATGATACCATATTATTTTTCAATAATGCTCTGTTGTGAAATATGTATGAATTTGTAAAAGGCTGAAGTGATACTTGTTAAATGACACACATTCCTCTACAGGACCCAACTTTGTTTTATATAGGGTAAAAATGAATAAGCGCGAAATATTTGAAGATGTACTTGCTCCTGTCATTTTATGACGAAAGTTCCTATAAACATATGTCCGCAAACGCTTCGTTACCGAAGAAGTTGTACTTACAAGGTGACTTAAGATTTTTTTAGTTTTTTTCTTCTGACTACTAGTTTTTGAGATGTTTAGTTCAATTTTAGAGCATTAATACCTCTATGAATTCTTCATAATAAGATTACAGAAACGGTCACGATCTCTCTTTTATCTCTTCGTTTTCAAACTTACGTAAACTTGATTTTTTAATGATTTTGAAATAATAATAGCATATTGTATCATAGAAGGATTTTTTGTTATTACTGTATACATGAAATTGATATTTTTTTAAGAGATTCATCTACAATTTTTGCTAGGGGCGTACGAAAAAAAGTTGAACGGGCAGATAAAACACGTGACCCTAGAAAAAGTACTACCACCCTGTAGATTTTCATGACCGTTTCTGTGATCTTATTATGAAGACTTCATACATGCATTTCTTTCTCGCACTTATTTATTTAGTTCCTGTATAATACACAGCCTAGTTTATATGAAGTTTCTGGACGAAAAAACTTACAATTATTATCAATGAGCCTACAGGTTGGTAAATTTTAGTAATGAGAAAATTCAGTTTTTGTGTTGCAGTCTTAATAAAATACCTCAAAACCAAGACTAAATATGCAAGACCACTACCAAGACCCAGTATGCAAGGCCAAGACCAAATAAGAAAAACTTTAACCGTAAAAACAAAAGTTATTATTATTTCCCATTAATTATTTTCTGAGTTCTTTGGGAATAACACCATATAATCTTGAAAGTCTGTATATATCAAAAGTCCAAACGTTTCAAGGTCTAAATCAGACCAGATCAAGATTGAAAATTTTGAACTCATTAAGTATTTCAAATTTATCAAAATTATTTTTATAACCGAATTCAAAAAAGGAATAGGTTATCAATTCGTCTGAATCTTTTTTGTGTATGCTTATCGGTTACTCTAAAAAAATTACTAATCTGATCCGTTATTCTGTGAAGATATAGTGAAGGGCATAGTTGCGCATTCGTTTGCAAAATTGTTTTATTTCATTTTTTTTTTAAATGTCCGGGAGGTTTTCTTGATTATAAAAGTGTAAGATGACACTTGATATCTTTTGAGGGTATTGTTTAAACAACAAATGCATTTTTTGCAATTAATTGTTTTTTCATATTCTTTACAATATTTGGAATGAAAAATTTCCTCACACCCATCATTGTGCCTCCCACTCATTAATTGTTATGAATTTTTTTAAAATTGGAAATCGTCGAAATTCCTAATTTTCTTGAATTAAATAATATACCTTAAAAATTGAAATGCTATAATTTTTATTTTTTTACGAAAAAATTTAACTATATTAAACAAAATAGCCTAAATAGATTCTAAAAATTTTGTTTAGTTCTATGTTTTTTTACATTATAACAATATGCTTCCTACGCGCATGAGAGGGGAGTATCTTTATCTCACTCTCATCTCGATGTCTACGTTAAAAAAATAGAATTACTGTTTCTCATTTATTAATATAAAATGTTTACATTAAATTATATGAGAAACAGGAATGTTTTTTACGTATTACCGCTGAAAAACGGCGAAAAATTTTACAAGTGCGTTATTATTTACAAAAGATTTACGAAGGACATTTTAGCCGTTAATTAAAATGGCACCCCTATCACGCCAGCGCTAGCTACTGCATTTGTTTTAAAAAATGGTATCCTAACATAAGTGACAACTCGTTTTAAAGCCTATTCAAAAATGAATTAACGGTGTATCGTTTTTGATATTCCATCAACATTTAAGGATTTTAATAATAAAAATATATAATTCGCTTATTATTTTAACGACTTTTTGTTATTGTGACAAGGGAAATGAATCTAACAATGGATTTTAAATCATTTTGTTATAACAGATGTTCGATATGGTCTCCATTATATAGCCTGTTAGACGAATATATTTCAAAGTGTAATTTTTGGAGGTGCGCCACAGTGTATCAGTTCTCATATAACAAAAAAATAATAACTTCTTTCGTGAAAAAAGAAAAAAAAAAGTAAATATTTTAGGTTCTGTCCTTAGTCTCGTTAGTGTAGTTAAATCTGACTTCGTTATTTTTCTTATTCGTCAAAATGGTTTACACTAGGGATGTTACGGATATGACATTTCGGACCTGGATAGAGATATGGGTATTTGAATAATATTATATCGGTTTCAGTTACGGTTACCGATATGAAATTATTTCGGATTATCCGGTAGTTTCGGATAGTTTCAGTTAAGGATATTAAATTTTTGTGGTATTGTAAAAATGAAACATAAATAATTGCATGGTAAGGATTTGATCTTATTTCTAGCTACAGTAACAGAAAAAAAAATGTCTAAAAAGTGATTATAATACCTAATCATTTTTCAGTAGATAACACAATTATAATAACGAAGTAGTTCCGCCGCCTGTCTTGAAAAGTTTTTAGCACACTATCTACATTCTGCGAAATCGCCATTAATTTCATTGAAAAATGTCCAATTAAACTAGATTTAGGAGGCATTTTAATTACGGAACACGATTCAATCGTGAACTTACTACAGGGTTGCCTCAAGAACCATCGCCAACATATACATGGAATGGTTCGAAGATAATACACTGAAGGGGTACAGAAAGAAACCAAAAGTCTGGATAAGGTATGTCGACGACACCTTCATTATTTGGCAACGTGAAGAGAGAGAACTACAGGCATTTGTGGAGCATCTATACCGATCACAATCTTCCATCAGATTCACCATGGAGAAGAAAGAGAGTAGGTGTCTACCATTCCTGGATGTGAAGTGCCAAAGGACTTGAACCGGAATCGAAACAACAGTGTACAGGAAGGCTACACATGCCATGAACAATGAAAACTGGTATCATCAAACATTAGTCCACAGAGCCAAAAATTTTTGCAGGACACCAAAGGACCTCAAAGAAGAACAAATGAAACTAAGAGAAGACCTTTTGATGAATGGATATCCTGAAACCACCATTAACAAGGTATTTGAACAATTGAAGAAACCACCTAGGCAGGAAGAAATAACCACGACAGCAACCGTATTACTTTCATACACTAAAGGCTTGTCGGAAAAAATTAGACATATTGGACATGGATACGGAATCAAAATGGTTTTCAAGAGCAGCAACACCTCGAGGGGCATGATCACAAAACCGAAGCCGGGTAATGCTACACTACCAAAAAACTGTATATACAGCATACCCTGTGAATGTGACAGTCTCTACATTGGGGAAACTAAGCGACCGTTGGACACCAGGGTTAAGGAGCACCACATAGCTACTCAAAGGGTAGAGTTAACAAAGTCTGGATAGGCTAATCACGCATGTATCGAGCACCATAACATTAATTGGGACCAGGCAAGGGTAGTTCACAAGGAGGAGCACTGGAAGAGAAAATTCCAACCTGATAAATAACTGATAAACAATCGCACACAGCCCGTTATTGTAAGCGATAACTCGTCTTCGACTGTCAATCGGTTATTTGTCTCATTTTGATAAAAATCTGTCCCTATCCGAAATTATTCGAAACTTTTATATCAGATTCGGTTACGGTTTCGGATAGATTTTTATTTGGGATATCCGACAGTCTCGGTTACGGTAACGGAGCTCCATAACATCCCTAGTTTACACTAGTGGAAAAAATTGAAAATATTGTTCTTTATGTTCCTAGTAATAGTTGTTATAGTGAATCAGCTCGTAATTTGAATGAGAGACATTCAAAAAAACTCGTAAGGAATACGTACATTACTGAATTCTGGAGCAAATTTAACGACACGGGATCCGCGGTTATCAAAAAACGCAAGCCAAGAAGAATCGACGTTGAAGTAGCAGTATTAGTAGTATTACATGTAACGGAACAGAAAAAATCTTTAAGACTAATTGTGTTAACATTAGGTGTTCCCTGAAGTAGTGTTCAGAAATTGCCGAAATGTAATAAGTTCCATCTTTTCAAAATCAGACCGGTCTAAGAATTAATTGAAGATTACAGAAGAACAGAATTATGTGAAACATTATCCAGTCACTTAAACTCTGCCGAAGCCTCCTTTTATTTAAATGGTGAGATAAATCGTCATAACTGCTGATACTGGAATGACATTAATCAACAGTTATTTAGCGAGACTCACGCTTAGCGACCTCTAAAGCTAAATGTGTGGGAAGGAATTATAGGTGATCATATTGTTGGACCCTTGTTCATAGAGGGCACTTTAAATGAAGAGTTACTTACAAACGTTGTAGATTCAAGAATAACTCACATTTTGGGAGCAGATGATCGTCTAGTAGAAGGCGGACTTGTTTTTTAGGACAACGGTGCCCCACCACATTATATCTTGCCAGTTGAGAGTTTCTCGACAATCGATTTCCTGATAGATTGATTGGAAATCGAGATGCCATCGAGTGGCCAGAAGGTCGCTAGATTTTTTCTCTGGGGACTTTTAAAGACCCGAGTCTATGATACTTTTCCAGAGTCACTAGGTGGTCTGAGACATCTATCCAACAAGAATGTGGCCGATAATATCATTGCCTCACAGTGGATGGAGACCATTTCGAACATTTGTTTTAACAACATGATTTAAAATCCATTCTCAGTTAGTTTAATTTAATTAACGGTTAGTAGAGCCAAGTATGTCCTCTTTCGCATATCTATTGATGTGTTTTTGAGATTTTCAAAATAATGAGCATTTTGGAAAATATTCTAGGTGGCTCGAGTTTTGTTGGGACACCCTGTACATATATAAAAATAAATAAGTACAATTTTATATATGTATATACTCTTAGAACTCGTAGAGGACGAAAGTAACAACACCCTTGGAAAAACCAGATAGTGCTAAAGAACTCAACTATAGAATAGGTGACAAATTTCCCTTATGCATAAAATTAGGAAAGATACCCAGTCCATTGTACTGTACGACAAGAACGTGAATAACAACAAAAAGAGGAATACAAGATATCTATGCATACAATAGAAATGACGTAGTTAACGGAGTAAAAAGGAATGAAGATATTACAAATTGAAAATCTTTGATTCAATTAACAAAGGAATGGAAATAACTAGAACCTGAAGCACTGCTCACAAGCCAGCCGTTCTTATGGTAGATCCAACGGTTTTAGTGTTAAAAGGGCTTTCTACCTACTGTCATTGTTTCGCTTACAATCACTTTAACAATTCTTCGTGCACACTACTTGTGCAAAATAATTGACTTGCAATGCACTTTACATCTCTATTATCACACTTAACTTAAATACTACTTACGCCATGCTTCTTGAACACGTTTGAATCGATACTATTGCATTAATCTCTGTGGGTTCAAATTACATTTTTAAAACACTGATATTTACTTTCACTTTCTAGAACTTTATTTATACTTAAAATCCAATATAACAGCTGATTTTGCAAAGAATTTACATCAACATAATAACACTATCTAAGCTGAACTAATTAAGTCATGTACTCTATAATGCCTTATATACCATTTATCGAATTTTCCCGTCGTTCTGGGTGGGTATTACATTGGTTCGCCGAACATTCGAGATCAATAGTTTTTGCCCCATTCAAAGTTTCCAGTTCTTTTTTTTATTATCCCAGAAATTTATATTGTTATATAGTCCGTGGGTTTAATTAAAATTATACAACTAAAATTAACCTTCACTTTTCTAGAACTTTTATTTACATCAAATTATATAGAACAGCTGGTTCAAATCACAATAACAATTTTATATATAAGCTCTTCGCTGTACTAACTAATTGCCGCGATTTTGGGTCTGTCCTTTTAAAACTAGCATCGAAAATTCTCGTATAATCAATCATCAATGCTGCAGCTGCCGAGCCATTTCGAGAACAATTTTTTGCCCTAGAAGCGATAGGTGTTGTACTTGTACGGCTTAGGTAAATTTCGTAACAATATTTTATCGGAATGAATAATATTTTCTCCAGTGGCGGCTAATACATTTTATAAAACTGCCCCCCTTAATTCTAATCGTCCCGATCAGAAGCATCTCCCCAAGGTAAGGGGCGAGTGGATCTAAATAAATTAGTTCGTGTATTGTCAACATGTTATGTCGGAGTTGGTTGGCATAATCGTTGATTTCTTTGAATGGTTCTTCGGGGGAGCCGAAGGCCAGATCGCAGGGTAATCTCAGCTCTATTCCAAATAGGACCCTGGCTGGAATTAGACCTGTATTGTTATGTACGGCTGAGCGATAGGCCAACAGGAATAGGGGAATATGCTCATCCCAATCCTGCTGGTTATTGCCGACGACCTTGGATAGGTGTTGTTCCAAGGTCCTGTTGCGTCATTCCACCATTCCGTGGGTGCAATGGTGTTATTCTCGTTTTCCTGATTCCCAATATCGTACAGACCTTCTAGAATACATTCGATTCGAAGTTACGCCCTTGTTCTGAATGTAGTCCCAGCAGAAAGCCAAACCTGCTGAATAGCTGTTCTACCAGCACCATCGCTACCGTGGTTGCCTCCAGATTGGGTATCGCATACACCTCCGGCCATTTGCTGAAGTACTCCATTGCGACCAAAATGTATTTGTTCTCCCTCTCAGACTAGGGAAATGGTCCGGCGACATCGATGGCAATTCTCTCAAATGGGACGTACACATTGTACTGCTGCATTCTGACCTTGATCCAGGTCTTCGGGCCATTACTGGCTGCACAGGTGTCACATTTCCGGAATCAAGCTCTTCGAAGTAATTGACCCAGAAATACCGTTGGCGAATTTTATCCAAGGTTTTATTCATGCCCAGATGACCTCCGGTAATCCCATCATGTACCAGTTGGGACTTGGTTTTTCGGCCGTCAGTGCTTTTCCAAATTCTCTTGAGCATTCCATTCTCTATTCTTAGAGAGTCCCATTGGGCCCATAACTATTTCAGGACGCCCGAGTATCTAGCTACCTCGTCCCATCATGGGCTGGGTGCCCCTCTCTTTTTAAGTGACAGGATTGGTTCAATGTCTGGATGAGCCATTTGGTCCTGGATGCACTTTTCCGTTGTCCTGTCTTCGTTGGCATGAACTCGGATCTGTCGGATGGAGAAACCCTCTTGCTGTTCCGTCTTCAATGTCCGCATTCTACTCTACAGGGTCTCTTTATAGAGCATCGGCATTATTATGCAAACAGTTGGTCAGATGTTCAATCTTAAAATCGTATTGCTGTAATTTCTCCATCTACCTGGCCAGTTGTCCTTTTTCCGTCGTTCTGGATGGGTATTACATTTGTTCGCCCAGCATTCGAGTTCAATAGTTTTTGCCCTATTCGAAGTTTCCAGTTCTTTTTTATTACCCCAGGAATTGATGTCTTATCAGAATGAATAATTTCTTCTCCAGTGGCAGCGAATAAATTTTATAAAACGATTGTATATTCCAATTCCTTTTGACCTCGGGTTTCGAGACTAAAAGTACCTTGGGTTCGAGATTAAAGTTTTGACGTTGCTAGGCTACTCTTTTAGCCCTCCCAGTTGCCAAAATGTGTTTTAATGCAGTAGGTCTTATGATTAGTTCGATGCTATTTAACCCTTTCAAAAAGAAAACTTTTTTATTCGAACATAAACCATTTTACAGTTTTCTAACGCTTTTTCATTTGGTCATCTACCGTTTTTTTATTTTGTATCTGGCAGCACTGACTGAAGTGAACCATAAGAAGACGAAGCTTAAATTTGGCAGTTGTTTCGGGCAAAACGTAGTTGTAACATAAATGAATTGAACTCCTAATGTTTTACTCCATTTTCTTCAGTAGCACTGAGGAAACAAATATCGAAAAAAAAAACAATTTCCTTTTTCATTTACCTGAGTGTATCTTAACAACGAATTCCTTCAGAGCGAACTTAAAATGCGGAAAATACAAAACGTTCTGGATGGAGGCTTCAAAAGAGCATTTTGTTGTTTATATCCGAGAGCGGCACGTCCTAGCCAAACATAAAGCCGGCCCGGAATTAAAGAAAGGAATGGCCAACGCTTGTCCCACGAGTCTATAAACATGACCACATAAATTTGATGCCTTCCACTAGTCCTCCTTTTGAATATTGATGTTACTACCGTGCTATATTACACGACGTCTATCTGCGAGGAAATTCTCGCCTGCTAAAAAACGACATCTAACAGTTTTTCCGCATCAATATACGCGGTACCTAAGAAAAGAAAAGTTATTACTTCGCTCTCTCTTCGGTTTTATTGAACTTCAGTAAAGGAGTAAGGAAATTTCGAATTGGACATGAAGTTGAGGTATTCTTACTACGGCTTCACGGCAATCTCTATAAAAAATGAGACGACGTAATTTGATAACGTTGCTTAGAATTATTTACTCATTGCACGTACGTATACAGGGTGAGAAGAATTTTGGAGCTAACACACACTCTTAGGTAGCTAATTATGTCCTAAGGGATATAATTAGCTACTTAAGAAATTAAAGATTAATTAATTCTTTTCTCACTGTGTATACGCATGTGCTATATCTAAATAACAATTAACTTAGAACAAGTATTTTTCAACATTCTGTGTCACAGTTTGAATTCATTTGTAATATTTACTTTTCAGCAAATTGTAGTATGCTGCTGTCAATTAATATCATAATATGTACTCCAAAACAAAAATAGTCAATTAAATAGATGGGTTAATAAAACATTAAAAAATATATATAACCGCCTTCAACCTATAACTAAAAAGCTAAAAATAATTATAACAAAATACAACTCTAGCAAAGAAATAACACATTCAGTGTTGTTAGGTACCTACACAGGAAGTAAAAACTGTAAACATTAAAAGATCATTCTGTACAAATTAATTACCTATCAATCTATATATTTTTGAAGTAGGTGCCAAGCAAATCTATAATCCTTCATTGAGTACTTATCTCCTACTTCATCAAACTTTATTGTTGCTTGGCACAGATTTCAGTATACTAGGGTAATTAGTTGGTACAGAATGAGCACCTTTTAATGTTTGCATGTTTTACTTCCTGGGTAGGTTATTTATTTATTTAGCTTACATCACAGTACATTTATAATGATATTAATAATATGGTACATATAAATATATAAAATTGTATATGTGGACATTACTTAACAATTAAATACAAATACAAAGAGGGGTGTAGAGTTAGTTCGCCTCCACGTGGTGCACCCTGGGTAACGCTAAATGAACTAACACAAGAGGCGGCAGAACAAGACAAATAAAGAAATCTCTGCCACATCACAGATTCAATATGCGAACCTGGGTAGGTACCTAACAACATTGAATGTGTTATTTCTTTGCTAGAGTTGTATTTTGTTATAATTATCTTTAGCTTTTTAGTTATAGGTTGAAGTCGACTATATATTTTTTAAAATGTTTTATTTTCAACTTTTTAGTTTTTATTTTGTATGTATAACATTAATAGAGAGGACCAGATAACATCGAAAGCCACAACATTACACAATTATACATTTTCATTTAAATTGACAGGTAAATGTTTACGAACAAAATGTACTAGTACGCGTTGACTTAATAAGCCCAAAATATATTTATGCCTTATGGACCACGCCATGTAACCTTGTTTCAACTTTTTTTGACAACACTGTGTAACTATAGATAATTCCACTCCACCCTATGTACCAACCATCCTGTACATACCACTGCCCACGGACAAGCATTAATTTTTTAGCTGCCTTCTGTAAACTATAGGACGGAGTAGAATCCATCCCATATTTATGGAGTCAAATCCATGCTATATTTCAACCATAGTAAATAAATCCTTGTGGGCTACCCCATAAATTATTTCATTTTTAACATTTTATATTATCGCCCTGGGTAACATTAATTCCTCTCCACACTTTGTGCAACTTCTTATGGGCTATAAAATAAATAATCACACTGTATAAATATAATTCAACTCCAGCATATATTTCAACCATCCTGTATATGATTTGTTTACGTCCACATCATATAACAAACATCCACTCCACCCTACATTCCAAACATGCTGTATATACGGCTATGGACCAAGATCATTTTACTCCGTCCTATATTTCAGTCATCATATAAATGCAATTCCTATCACTTAACTTTATGATTTTGTTTGCTATAACTAAACACCCTGTGTATAAACGCACCAAATAGCAGTTCAGTGTTTGACATGTGTTGTCACTGAATTTTCTATTAGGCCGGGAGAATGTGACAGCCAAAAGCACAATCTTGGAAAAATGGATTTTTTTAAATTTAAATAGGTATTTGCCTGGTATACAAACAAAACGAGCTTGGTACTCATTGATTTAAGGAGCCGAAAATACTATGCTCTACTCCCTATATGCTTGAGATGTACATAGAAAATTTTCAAATTCGCAATTAAAACTTCCAGTGCCTAAAATTCCTGCACTATTAGGTTGGAATTAAAATATTTATGAGGAAATGTCCGTTATGTCATTTCGATGAAATTTTTGGTAAGAATTTTGGAATTTTTGGCGATTTCTGCAAAAACGCAAGTTGCACGTCGCAGAAAAGTATATGAGATCACCTAGGGATCTTCCTTACTAGATTAAACGTTAAAAAACTATACACATCCATTTTTCGAAAAATCCACCAATAGGTTAGGGATGTGTTCATTCACAAATTTCATCACTTTACCAATATAATTCTTTTCCCAAATTTGAAGTTTTACCAATCCGGATATATACTCTATTAAACCATATTCATTCAAAACAATTGACCACAGGAGAAGAAATCAGGTAACAAACATACAAAAAAAATACGAGACGAATTGATAACCTCTTCCTTTTTGGAAGTCGGTTAAAAAAACAATACATCTCAAAAAAAAAATGGTTGGCATCGGCGCCCTAGGAGTCAGATGGCATTTTTAACGGAAACCTAATATCTTGACACAAATTGAGATATCGAACAAAATTGTTTTTTAAATTGAACCTTAGGCTATATAGGTAAAGGGAAGATTATTTTGAACGTCAATCTACATAACGCAAGAAAATTGTTTGGATACGTCAAGATATTAGGTTTTCGTTACAAAAAATGTCATTTGACCCATAGTGCGACGTATCCAGCTGTTGGCACCATGAGTGGTAGAATAAATCTAACATTTTTTTGGAGGTTATCACCAAAAATAATTATTTGCGTCTATTACATAAACCACTTTAAAATGGCTAACTGTAGAATTTATTTATTGTATTATTTCGTGAATAAAATGAGTTTAACGATAATCTATTTGGAAATTGCTGAAAGCACAATTTTTATAGCAAACTACCAAAACTGGCTTGTTCTAAACATTTTTTAAATTCCTGTTTATATAGTTATACACCAGTACTTGTCGATTAGATTTTTCTGACATTGCTTTGGTAATCTTTGGTAACCGTTTTGAAGAAGGTCTATTCCATTTTTTTCACTTCCGGAAGGGTCCATTTCTGACATAAAACTGAGTTCACTGCATTTTTCCTTTAGTTATCTGTTTTACATCTTCTCCCTTTCCAGATATCTCCTTAGATCGGTTTTTCTTCGTATGAATATTACTGTGTCTTTTTAGTGTAAACTTGTAATCCCAATTCTGGTATTTTTCAGTGAGTTTTCTAGACATGAATTCATACTGTGCAATTTCTATTTTTCCCGCGCGTAGTGTAGGATATATAGAGTTCTATTACCAATTGGCACATCCTTCAGCCACATATATTAAACAGAACTGGGGTTATTCAACAACCCTATCTTAAGTCTTTTGTTTTAGTAAATTCATTTGTTGTGTCTTTATATAATTTTTTGTTAGCTTCTGTTATTGTGACATGTATGTTGGTTACTTCTAGAACTCCCATCATTTTGAAAACATATGTCATATACATATAACATTGTTGTTCAGCATGCTCTACCACAAGTTTGTTCCTCAGATTCATATAAGTGATTTTCCTTGCATATAATCACTTTTATTATTTTTCCGTACATCTTACTACCGTTATGCTTCCGTAACTGTTACACAAATCCTGATCTCCTTTTTTGTGTATGGGTATAATCTATCCGTCTTTCCATATCTTTGGTACTGGTGCGCCGGTTAGTTTCTACTGAAAATTTCTATGAGGATGTTAAATAACTTGTTTGTTCGGTTCTTTATCAACTGGACAGGAAACCGTTTTAACCTGGACCGAATCCAGTTTATAGTGTTATTCATTTTTTTGTTCTTTCGATGTTAATAGTTATTGGTTCTCCATAAACCTGTATTTCATCTTGAGATATTGTACAGCATCGGTTCTATGTTCTACAACAAAAGATTTGTGTTAGACTTGCCATTTTTTTCAGGTGATATTTTTTCCTTTAATTACAGTTATTTTTTCTGTAGACAGGTTATTTACAGAATAGCATCCGCCTTGGAAAATCACTTTCCTTAAGTCGTTGAAATACCGGGTTATTATAAATGATGGGCCCATTTTTTATTTATTAAAGTACAAATCTAAAATGAAAGTTCCAAAATTTTTTGCTAATGGCAAACATCTATGCGGTAGATGAACTCGGCCCAAACATAAGCAAGTGCATCTACTGTTACTGAGTACATGGCAGTTGTGATATTGTCCCGCATATCGTCCAGAGTTATTGGTAGAGGCGGGACGTAAACAGCTTCCTTAATATAACCCCATAAGAAGTAGTCACATGGGGTGAGATCAGGAGATCTTGGTGGTCAGAAGTGTAGGGATGCATTCAAAAAGCTTCGTACATGAAGGTGGCAATGTGGCGGAGCTTCATCCTGTTGGAAAATGAAATCTTGTGAATCTTCCATAACTTGATGGAACAGCCAGTGTGGCAACATCACCAGGTACGTTGTTCATGTTCCAGTGTTTTCCGCAACGAAGAATGGTCCATAAACCTTTGTACGGGATACGGCATAGAAAACATTTACCTTCGGTCAGTCTCTTTCGTGTTGCATTGTTAAACGTGGATTTTGCAAACCGAATATGCGAACATTATGTCTGTCGACTTTTCCACTAAGGTGGAGAGTCGCTTCATCGCTAAAAATGATAAGTTGCAGAAACGCCTCTTCCTCCATCATTCCTAGCACATAACCACACAATTCGAGACACATTTCTTTGTCATTAAGGTTGAGAGTCTGTACAAGTTGTAATCGGTAGGGATTGTAGTGCAAACTCCGTCTCAGAACTTTCCATACAGTTGATTGGGGTATTCCAAGTTCTCTACGACTCTACTAGCCCTATTGGTAGACTTACTGGGACTGCGAACAAAACTTTCTTCAATAGGTCTGACATCATCCTCTGACACACGCGGTCGGCCTATGCTTTTTCCTACCCACACTTCCAGGTTGTTGAAACTGCGTAAACGAACGCTTAATGCTTTTTCTAATTGATGTTTCAATACCGAATTTTGTATCAAATGCCCGCTGCACTAGAAATTTGTGACTCACTTCTTGTGAGCTTAAGAACACAGAAACCGTTGTGCCCCACGCCGCCCCACGGTAGCTATCTTACACACAGCTTAGAGTGAAACGAATGGCGGCCTATTACCGCGCGAACTCTACCGGCCGCTTCTGGAACCATCACTGCCCCTCAAAACTTTGAAATGTCCTCTTTTCATTGGTATAAGGATTGTTTATTTTGGACTTGTAGTTTAATTAATACGAATTTTGAAAAATGGGTCTAGCATTTGTAATAAGCCTGTATATTGTATATGGTCTTTAATATTTTTAACCTTATAATTTATCCTTAACCTAACCTAACCTAACCTTATAATTTATCCTTATGGAGATAGCCTGCTATGCACAAACTAGTTAGAGAGGGCAATCGAGAGAGTAACATGTTACATCACCTAATTGGTAAAACCATGCCCCAATAGGCTTTGAAATTCAAAATTCAAGAGGGCAAACAAAACCTATCTAACAAATGATGTTTGATGTATTTCTATTTGTTCTGGCCATTACAAGACAACTATTTAATCACCTATACTTTTTATCCTCCTGATTTATACCCCATACGCTCAATCATCACTCTGTATGTATTAGTTTTCTACGATTTATGATGTTGTTAAGTACTAGGCCCAATATTTTCATGATTTAGAAGCGTTAAACTTGAATTATTTTGACAGTTTTCAAACTCATATCTAAAAATTTGTGCTTTTTCAACTTGACTTCTTACACTGGAGAAGGGTAAACCTAGAATGAAGATTTCACGGATCTTAGTTAAAAATTAAATTTTACCATATCGCTTAATTTTAATGTTTATTATTCATGAAGGGACTTGAATAATAATAAGTATGGACCGCACCGAAGGAAGCGTATACGGTCAAGTAAAACGCCTCGCCATCGTCGGCCGGCCTTCCAGACGGGCAATAACGGAGGCCTTCGGGAGTACGCTGTCCGTTAGTGGTCGCACAAATCATGCAGGCACAACCATCTGTACACATCTTATGCGAAATGTTGACCATACATCTGCATTTCAAATCACCCTATTAGGCTTACCTCTAATACACCGCTTTGCCGGACAACGGATTTCTCAGAAACTCCTTGATGTTTATATCGTGTATTACATATTCCTTTTCGAATGGACAGTGTTAGCATAGAGAGGAAACTATTTTTAAGTTCTTGTCGGTGTGCAGTCCTAATGGAATATTTTTCGAATTTAACGCCACTACTCTTATCAAAGATATGAATAGAATATGAGCTCTGCTTCAAGAGTTAGGTGTATTTCTGAAGCATAATAATGGGTTGGCAAATATATTTTGGATTGGAAAGCTACTATTAGAGAGTAAATTAGTATCTATAGAAAACTGGTACATCTAATTGCAAAAAATTGCAAAGTCGTGACATATACTCGAAAAACGTCAGCCATCAAATTTCCTTATTCTATTGTTTCTGCATTGAAGACATTATACTTTGGGTATGTTCGTTCTAACCCTTTGCGGCAACATTTAGATATAATAGTTTCTTTTCCAGGAAGAAAATGTATAAAAGAATATTGTTTTTAGAATTTTTAATACATTAATTTTACAAAAAAGTGGTATATTTAACGTACAACAAAGCCACAATACCGCAAGTCTCACAAGCCCTTGGACGTCATTGATGATCACGGGTACTACATAATGCACATCGTCTGTAGGTGCCATAAACAGGCAGGTGTAAGGACCGATCCCATCTTTTCTTTAGAGGTAATACTGTTTTATAATTATTTGTATTCTTCCGTTGTAAACTTGTTCTTCCCTTTTTGACTTCTCCGCTACTAGCTCTCAGCTATCCAGTTACTACAGCTAAACGAAATGCCTTTAGATTCATACCACTGCTGATTCCACACCGTTGTTGAAAAACTATAAAGGCATTCACAACTGCAACATCAATGAAATGTCAGAATATACGTGGCCACCACTTTCTGCCTTTTCTATCGACTTGGTAAGTTTTGTTTAGCATATCTACTTTATCCACAAAATCCATGTATTGGTTATAGTTTTTTAGGATTTTGGGGCAGGGCACATTTTCGGTTTCACCATTTTTTTTCTTGCTTACGACATGGTCAGATGCAGAAGGGTTCTCATGATTAGTCGCCAGTAATACTACCCTTTTGTCCATCCATTTCACGCCCGAAATTCCATCATCGGTTACACGCTAATCAAAATCCTTTTCTTCCTTTTCGAATAGTTCCGGTTGCGTGAATATTCTGTAACTTCAGTTCTCTGAGTAATGGCAAAGTAGTGAAGTAGTTGTCGAAGTACACAAAGTAATGCTTTCCAACTAAAGACTTCAACTCCTTTATGACTCGAGGCCCTAGTTGTTTCTCTGCAGTTCCATTAACTTTTCCAGTATATATTTGAAAAATTCATCGATGTATCCAATTACAGCTGCTCTAGTCCAAACCTTATAGCACCATTTGGCAGGCTTGTTTGGCAGGTATTGGTGGATCGATGATCGGCCTTTGAAACAAATCATTGATTCGTCTATTGACCCTGTTTTATGCAATGAATAGTAAAAACTGAAATTGTTTAATAAAGAAATTAAAAATGGACGCAACTTGTAAAATTTATCATAGTTGGGTTCAAGTGAAAGTTTCCTAGCAACCGATTGAAGCGAGTGCGGCTCATTAGAGTTGAAATACAAGAGTCCCTCAACTCCAGTTGTGCTGACTAGTAGTCCCGATAGCTGGGAAGGTTTTTCACTCCCATCAACATATTTATAGCTAAAAATATTTCAATTTCTCTAACAGTTGTAGGAACGAATGTCTTTGTTTGTTGGGAGGCGTAAAGGTTTGTTTGAAAGACAAAATTTTCGATAATTTGTTCATTTATAAAACACCTGACAACATCAACTGGTGATTCAATATCATCAGATGTATTAGCGGGCCCGACACTTTCTGAAAACGAATCCGTGCCCTCAGCCACAAGATTTGGTAATGCCAAACCTGTAGATACAAATAAGAGAGAGAAATGGAAGTTTTTGAAAAAAAGAGTGAAACATGTGATATTAGAGATAGACAAAAAAAACGATCCATAGACAGAAAACGAAGTATTGGTAGGAATAGACCCACTAGGAGAACTGAAAATAATCCTGAAAGAGACAGGAAAGATGGTATATCACCTAGGCGACCATCTTCTAAACGTTCCCGGTTATCGCCTAGAGGTTCTTCTCTCAGGCGATCATCTCGAAGACGTTCTTCGCCTAGGCGATCATCTCCGAGATGTTCACTGCCTAGGTGGTATCTTTCAGACGTTCGTCAACCAGGCCGTCGTCTCCTGGACGTTTATCACCCAGGAGGTCGTCTCCTAGACGTCCACCAACCATGCAATCATTTCCTAGGAGTACATCACCCCGGCGATCATCTTCTAGGCGTTCATCATGCGGTCATCTGCACAGAGAACCCCTAGGAGAACATCTCCCTAATCTCCAAAGAGAAATTATGATGAAAAGAAAGGACCACACCAAAATGATCACAAATCACCCGAACAAAATGAAAGAGTGAGAAATGAAAACCTAAAAGAGAAGAAAAGAGAAACCGCCACAAAAATGAAATGCTAAAAATGACTGAACAGAACCTCCAAATTTTTCTGCAAACAATAAATTCTACTTTTTGGAAACAGGACGTTTTGTGATTAATAAGGTGTTGTAGTTAATTAAATTATAGAACATTTTAAAATATAAATTGACATAATTTTAGGATTTTATTGTTTAACATACAAACATACAGAGAAAAATTCTAAAAACTGTTGTTGGCTTCTGTTGCTCCAATAAAGACCCCCCCCTGTATTAGCTTTTCTTCAATATCTACGATGGACAGACACCGGCCTGTTCGAATTTTATTATTTGTATATAGGGTGTAACAAACGTCCAGGTACCCCCCTGTAAGTTCCTATGATCTCAATTTCCGAGAAAATGTTCCAGACAAAAGTTAAGTTTTAACTTAGGGCCCCTGTCCTTGACCCAAAGGTCATTTAAAGGCCAACTTTATTTTTTTAAATAGAAACCCCAGAACCAGAAAGAGCGGATAATTTTACCCACAAATATGTATTTGAACTTGGGGTCTAAGTTCAATTATTATTTGTAAAGAAAAATTTTCAATTTTATTTCTATAATTATTTTGCTCTCTTTTTTTTGCTGAGGGTAATATTTTTCAACATATGCTTTAGAGGTCGAAAATAATGTTAAATATTCACGAACTGAGTTCAAACACTTTAAAAAGCAATTGATGAATATAAAACTAAAAAATAAAACAAAAACAAGAAAGACAAAACATTAAAAAATAAATAAAAAAATACAAAAAAATAAAAAAAGCAAATGGGACTACAATAAAACAAAACTACACATTGCGTCCTCAGGTTGGGTAGAAAAGAAGAAAGACCTTCTGAAAATAAGGCGTAACTACTAATATACAAATAAGTAGTCGTTGAAAGCCGGTGGGACCCCACCTTCTTTCAAAGCTAAGTGACAATATTCGCTGCAAATAACGGTTGATCTTGAAATGACCTTGAGAGGTCACTTAGACCACCAAGGTCAATTGATACCTTAAGGTAAAAATTTCCAGTCTTTCCGCCGATTCCGGAATAAAAAATATGGTTTTTTATTTAAAAAAAGAAATTTGACCTTGAAATGAACTTTAAAAATTATTTCGGGGTCAGGACAAGGTCACCACTGATTTTTTAAGTCAAAACTGAACAACTTTTGTCTGGAACGTTTTCTCGGAAAATGTGATCATAGGAAGTTACAGGGGGTACCGGTACTTTTATTACACCCTGTATATTCAAAACTTCTTAGCAAATTAAATTTATAATTTACATCAAAATTTAAATTATTAGTGGCAAAGTTCAGCTGAACAAAAGCAGAGACCAAAAGACATATATATATAAAACTTTAAAACAGCATCATCCCATTAACGTAAAGAAAAGGGTAAGTGCACATAAATGTCAGATTTTCTTTATATAAAGCCCTCTTGTTTTCCACTGATTCAAAAAAATCCATTTACCCATAATAAGGAATATCAATATCTCACTAGTATAAAAGTAATCTAATATAGAAAAGCTACTAAGCCATGAATAGGAACAAGAGTGATCCGAAAACGATTACCGCTGCCAAAAATGAGCATCGCTAATACCCTGAGGGTGTTCGGCCCCTTTTTTTTCTCTCTCTCGAGGGAAGACACCATGTTGACTACGAAGAAGGGAGTGAACACCCGAACCTGCAGTAATATATCCTATGATCATATACCGGCACATTTGGCGAACCGTCAAATTCGCATCACAGTCGGTTTATTGTGATGTTTGCATTATAAAGCGAAGCTATAAAACGAAATCGAGTGTAATTTTTTTTTCGGATACGCCTGGAAAGGGTGAACACGCTGTTGTAGCAGAAACGGACAATTAACATTTTTTTACAGTTGTGAGCTTTTTTTTTCGTTTCGGTTGTTAGAAATATGATGGGAGCTCTTGCGGACATAAATTGTGAACATAAATGTGACCCGAATCATGCATGGGAAACTCAGCAGGAATTGTCCGGTTGAATTTTCGACTTAATACCCTAATTTTCACCCAATAGGGGAAAAAAGAGAGGAATTTTCTGTCTTTATCGATGATTCTGACACCATTAAAAATTTAAATGTATAAGCAGTTTGCGTTTTTTATTCGGAAATACAGTGCGTTCATAAACAATAGAGGACATTTTAATTTCCCGCTAGTTACTTCATTTATAAAAGTTGGTTCTAAAAGCTATACTATCTTACCATGGGCAACACCTGTAATTATTCATTAATATTAGAACAATTTAATAAAAGACTAAACATTATCTTATTTTTATTATTTCTGGAAAAACCACCGTTAAACTAAAACATTTACCGGATGGGCCAATGTATGGACCGGAATCGTTTCATTCCTAACGAGGGTTTATTCTAAACTTGTTTACCACGAATGCGGCCACCTTTTAGTTCAATTAATTTTGACCTTGAACTTCATTTTCAAGGTCATTTAAAGTTCAGAGTGTTTTCTTTAAGATGAACCCCTGTTTTTGACAACAGATTCATGAGAAGCCACAAATTTTACACCTGCAGTGATTTTTAGTACCATTTTTTTATGACCTTTAGGAGATAATTTCAAGATCAAAAGCTGTCAAAAGCTAGAAACTGCTATTTTTTCGACTACATTGCAATAAAAAAGGCATCTGAGGGATAAATATAGCATCTCAGTACTCAGAAATTCTTGAAAAGATTCATATTGAAAAAGTTTTCGAGGGTCATTTTTAAGGTCAAAAAGGATTTTTCAGGTGAACTTCCGTTTATGACGCTTGGATAAAAAAAAATTATCGTTAAAGTTGGTATTTCAGTTGTTCTTGTTATCGGACCTTTCTAAGGACACGTCAAGGTCTAATGATGAAAAATTTTATACAAAACTTGTTTACTGCGAATGCGGCCAAATTTTAGTGAAATTAAGTTTGACCTTGAACTTTGTTTTGAAAGTTATTTAAAGTTCATAGTGTTTTCTTTAATGTGAACCCCTGTTTTTGACACCGGATTCGGGATAAGCGAGAAACATTACGGCTGCAATGATTTTTAGTACAATGTTATTGTGACCTTCAGGAGAACATTTCAAGGTCAAAGGCTGTCAAAAGCTAGAAACTGCTATTTTGTACATTTTTTCGACTAAATTGCAATGAAAAAGGCATCTGAGTGATAAATATCGCATTTCAGTATGCAGAAGTTCTTGAAAAGATTGATCTTGAGAAGTTTTCCAAGGTCAATGTTGAGTTCAAAAAGGAAAAAAAATATCGTTAAGATTGGTATTTCAGTTGTTCTTGTTATCGGATCTTTCTAAGGACACGTCATGGTATAATGATGAAAAATTTTATACAAATCTTGTTTACTGCGAATGCGGTCAAATTTTAGTGAAATTAATTTTGACCTTGAACTTCGTTTTGAAAGTCATTTAAAGTTCATAGTGTTTTCTTTAATGTGAACCCCTGTTTTTGACACCGGATTCGGGAAAAGCGAGAAACATTACGGCTGCAATGATTTTTAGTACAATGTTATTGTGACCTTCAAGAGAACATTTCAAGGTCAAAGGCTGTCAAAAGCTAGAAACTGCTATTTTGTACATTTTTTCGACTAAATTGCAATGAAAAAGGCGTCTGAGTGATAAATATCGCATTTCAGTATGCAGAAGTTCTTGAAAAGATTGATCTTGAGAAGTTTTCCAAGGTCAATTTTAAGTTCAAAAAGGAAAAAAAAATCGTTAGAGTTGCTATTTTAGCTGTTCTTGTTATCGGACCTTTCCAAGGACACGTCAAGGTCTAAAATTGAAAAATTGTAGAACGATGAAATGTTACTTTTTAAAGGTTGTTTTTATTTTATTGTTTTATTATTTACTATTTAACTCAGTTAAATGGTTTTAATGAAAAAATATCTTATTTCCATTAAATAACCTGTTAATGTCATGGAATGTTGTCGTCCACATGTAATTGGAGAATGGAACTGCGTAAATGAACTGTTAGTTCCTTAAAAACTGTTCGAAAACCGTTCACAAACAGTATACCTTTTGATTCCTACAAAAAGTTACAAAATACCATGCAAGCGCTTATTGGTACACTTTCGAGATCATCGTTCACGTGCGGTTATGCATCAAGTAGGTACAAACCTTTCAAGTAAGCTGAAGATAACCTTCATGTAATTATAAGAAACATGTTGAACTATATATTTTTTGACCATATTTGACCAACATTTTTGGTAGGGCAGGTGTACAATGATTGTTTCCTTCTTTTATGCTATGCTAAATACCGTATTCACGCAAGCAGTAAACGAAATAAATTTAATAAAAAATAATTTATAAATATTGTAAGAAATTGTCTTAAATGATTTATCCAGCAAAGAAGAAAATTTATTTCAAAATATATATATTTTTTCAATTACGGTTTCTTTGTGTTTGTAATTTTTATAAGAAATTTTTACAGTTTTTGACCTTCAAATGGCGTCCTCACTCTAATTTATTTGCACTACTTTAACACAATTTATATTCACAGAACTATTTACAATTTATCTTTACTATACTAACGGCAGTCGAATACTGAATGAATGCTTCCTCAGCTCTCCGTATTTATATATTTCTTCCCGGAATTCTCCAGAACGTCAAAAAGCCGCTGAGACTTGGCTAGATTCTTCGAGAAATACATCAAAGCTAAGCCGCCGAATGGATGCGCCAGCCGAACCATATCTCGAATTCCCGGTAATATGGGAGGAATGTCGCTTCCACGAATCATCCGATGAATTCTCGTAACATTATTATGGGTTAATGCCAGTTCTGGTGTATCTCAGGGATCGATTCTCGGCTCTTTACAGTTTTTTCATAAATGACTTTATGGATATTCTTCATATGTATGTACTGATAACATACAATTTTTATTCATGTTACAAAGAATTGTATTCTCACAATGCAAACAATCTTATTCGCATATTTTTAGTTTTATGCACATTGTTTTTAGGCATCTGTTCTGATTATGTTTATATAGAGATTTTGCTTGCTGTCTAATATAATTGGCATTCATAGCAATAGATATATCGAGGCTAAATTTTTAGTAGTTTTTTAAATTAAATTAATCTGTTATATATTAATTTTATTCGCATCCTCTTTGATTGTCGGTTATCCAGGATGGTTTGTCGGTCTAAGTGAGATCATAAGAAGAACTAAGTTCTCATAAAATAGCTTGTATTTTTTTATATTTTTGATGCCGATGATCATTTTTCTTAGCCAGCCTCTGGCAGTCACATTTTAGAGGCTATGAAAGCTTTTCATTAATTCATAACTAGCGGTTGCCCAGTGGTTGAAATTCGACCAAAATCATTATTAAAAAATTGAAGATAATATACCTATATGAATTTGCATAATTCCAACATTTCTTTCTACTGTTATACACTTTTTTGTGTATTATACCATTATAATTAAGTAAAAATTATTTCACAAATCATGCTCTGTTCCTGAATAAAAAAGAATATACAAATTTTCGTCCCATCATACTATTATTGAATAAATTAAAAATACAAATATACTTTGAGAGTTCAAAACGTCAATAAAAATCAAGAATTTATAAGAAGCCTTGATTTTAATTAGTAGAAAATATGTTATGGACTAGATGGGGCATTAACTGTTATTAACGGAAAATTCTGGCAAATTTTGGCCCTTTGACCGACATTTTTTTATTAATAACACTAAAGGTCGTCAAATAGGAATTAAAAAACTCAAGAAAATTGTTTCACAAACAGAAGAAAATGGTACCGATTTTTTTGAATTTGTGTATTTATCTATAGATTTTTAATAAAATACACATATTTAAAATGTCATTATATTCATTTTAGGTAAAAGTAATTTACCCTGCATTACGAGGCAGGATTTTGCAGGAATGGTATATCATATAATAAATTAATATTAAATATAATATTTTTAAATTTTTGTTTTTCCAAAATGCTTTAGGGTTATTCAGATATTTCACAATTACGATTTCAATTTCTAAGAAGAAAAGCAAAAAACAACTCAATAGTAACTATGAAGATGCAGCATAAATAACTACGATACATAAATACTTACACATTAGTACACCTTAAACTGCAATGTATGTGTAATCTCAATAATTTCAATTTGACACACAAAGTTCGCCATGAGTATTTCTGTATTATATCAAAAACATAAAGAAATACAATGCAGTTGCTGTTAATTTATTTTAAATAATACTTTTTGTGTTGGCAATTTTGGTAAGTGTATTGAAGTTGAAATTTTTTAAATAATATATTGAAACGGTACCTACATTAACCTAACGGCGAACAATGTTGTGATATGTCAAACTGAAATCAAAATAATCAAATTTGCTAAAATGAAGATAACCGTGAACATTAGAAGCATTGCCATGTTGTCAGATCTAACTATTTATCTTAAATCTCACTAATTGTGTTCACATCATGGGCTTTGTAATCTTTGTTGAATTATATGAAACTATTAGCCTTTAAAACAAAAACAATATAAATTAAAAGCAAAATGTTAAAATAATAAAATATTATCGGAAACACATTGATCAGTTGCCATACAATACACAATTCTAATTTTAGTTGAAAAACCATATTTAGAAAGAAATGAAAGTTTCAAACTTGCGAGTACCGAATAAATGGTTATTATCATATAATATAAATTTTTATGCGTGAGCTCTGAATAGCGTGATAATGTGGATTAACTCTAGGAACCGATAAAAATTTGTTAGTTTTTTGTTTGATTAAGTTTTTTTTTAGAGTCAATCCATGTTACGATTTTCACTCCAGGTAATCTGGCGGCACTGTTTGGCATTGATAGTGTGGGCGTAAGTTATGAATTTTTGATTATATTTTATTAAATGAATGATGCAATATTATAAAAAAATTAAGCATTCTGCACTGAAGGTCGTCAATAGCTATTAAACAAAACAAAACTAAAGAAAATCGGTTGAGGGACAAAGGTAAAACCATTTTGTCTTTGCCGATTTTTATATAGATTCCGAAAAAAATATTTGTAAGGACACAAACTCAAAGATTCATTTCTTTCTTTATAGGTGCTTTTCTTTCTTTCAAACAGTTTAATTTATAATAACAATGTTGCATTATTAAAATATTTATTTATATTAATATATTTGAATGAAAATACAATATTTTTATTTTTATGTTGGAACGTGTAGTTTCACCGTAGCTATTCCGCACCAGAAAAGTCAAGTCTCATTTTTAAAAGTTTCAGGTAGCATGTATAAACAGCTCTCATCGATACTAAAGTAGTAACCGGCCCAAACAAAGGGCAACACACTGGAGGAGTGTGCTCTTGATTTCCCAGGAGTTTCTGCCACAATGCCTTTTGCAACTGCCATGCCACCGCGCTCTATCTTTCCGCAGGACTATTTGCAGTTTACCGAAATGACGCTCCCGTCAATTTCAACTTTATCGACGAACTTGTAATGTTCTCCTGCAAATGAAAATTTTCAATACAACCGGCTTTAACTGTATCTGTTATTGCTTGAAGTGTCTTTTCGGTGGAAATAAAGTGAAATAAAGTTTTTATGATGCAGTCTTAAAGAATAACAAAATGATGATTAATTTATTAACTGACTCAATGTATTTTTGTATTTTTATATCTTTACTAGCAGTTACCCGCGGTATGGAATGTAGAATTCTTTGCAAAAAGAAATAGCAATTTTTTTAACTTTGTTGAACCACCTAACATAACTATAAATCTATCAATTCCGAATACATTTCACCCAAACTGGAATTGCTTATGGGCCACATTATATAACAATTATTTAATTACCTAACTACATATAGTTCTACTCCACCCTATACGCTATATAACAATTATTTCTGATAATTTTTGAGCCACTTCGTAAACTATAATTTTAACCGGCTTTTATATGCAACTTTTTTTAACCATCCTGTATAACCATAATTTTATTCTACAAAATATTTTAACTATCCTGCATATACATCTGCTTAGGGGCCAACAAATATAACATTTTTTAAAAATTTAAATATAACCTTGATCGACTCTATATTTCAACTACCTTATCTATGTAACTGCTTATGGACTACGCTAAATAACAATTTTTGAGATATTTTTTAGCCATCTTGGAAAATAAAATTTGTCTCCATCTTATATGTCAACCACCCCTTATATGCAACTTCGTCTAACATGTTTTAATTAACCAGTATAACTACAATTTAACTTCGCCCCACGTTTTATATGTTGCATATATCCAACAGCTCATGTTCTATTAAAAAAAAATTCCAACAATTTTTCAATTACAACCACCTAGTATGTGCAGTTTGACATTTTTTTGTACCACTCTGTATAAATATAAATCCACCAATTCCCAACAAATTTCACCAAAACTGCAACTGCTTATGGGACACCCTGAGTAACAATTTAAACTACTTAACTCTATTCCTCCCTATATTTCAAATGTCCTATCTATGCAACTGATTATGAGCTACACAATTTCACAATTTTTCCTCATATTTTTTGAAGCACAGTATAAAATATAATTTCTTCCACACTTCATTTGCAACTTTTTCTAACCTTGTTTGATTCATACTGGTAACGACAACTTGACTTCGCCCCATATTTCAGGAACTCCAGATACGCAACTGGTCATTCTCTACACTATATAATACAAATTTGCTAACATTTTTTACCCACACTATATAATTATTATTCTGCTCCACGCTATATTTGAACAACCTTGTATATGCAACTACTTATGGGCCACCCAATATAACATTTTTTCACTATCCTGTATACTTAGAACTTTAGTCCACCCTATATTTCATCTAAGCTGTATATGAAACAGCTTGTAGATCATAACATTCCTTCATAATATTTTTAAACCCACACGTAGGTATAGCTGTAATTATATTCTGCTAAATATTTCAATGATCCTATAATATGCTACTTGTGAAGTTGTGAACTACTTGTGGATATAAAACCCATTTCATAACTATAATAATAGCTCAAGAAAATTAAAATATTCAAACTGCTTATATAACATATTTTTTATCCAGCCTGTATATGTTAACCCTTATTTCACCCACATTGTATATGCAACTACTCATGACCATGACAATACAATATTTGTTATCCACCATGTATAAATACAATTCAATTCCATCCGTTTTTCAACCACCTGGTATATACAACTGTTTATGGTCCACTCAATATATATTTTTCGAATCATCCCGTATAACTTCCCCTTTATTTCAACCACATTGTATATAAGTAGCTACTTACGTAGGTGGCCCATAAGTCTCTGCTATATATCTTTTCTTCAATTTTTTTTTAAATCCATGTAATTCTATTCCGCTCTAAGTTTCACCTATCCCATATATGGAACACCCTGTAAAATTACACTTGATGTAAAGCAAATATCTAATATTTGGTGCATGCGCTGGAACCATTGACTAATTGTGTATTACTGAAATTGCTATTAGTTTTTTCGCTATATTTACCGTTTCTGTCAATGTAGGGAGATAAAATGTATACCAGATTTTAAGTCTAACTATAGGCTTTACAACAAAAAAAGACTCAGCAAAAACAGTTGAGTAGTTATTACGTGATGAGGTAACAAACAAACAAACAAACAGACAACTACAATTTTATAATAGTATATAAATAAATATATATATCCACTGACAAAGAAATCACAACCCAGAAGGAGATGTTTAAATTTAATATTGCTTGGAAAACATAGATGCTATATATAGTAAGATGTAAATGATTAAAATTTGAATAAAAAATACCAATGAGTTAAAATTTTTTTAAATAAAGTTTCTTATTGTATTGTCCATTGCGATTATCTATACACTCTCCAATAGTGATGGGTCGTTCACGCTTTTACAGTCAACGAAATGAGACCTTTTTTCGTAGACGATAGACTAGTTTATAAAACAGTTACCGTCGACGAAACAACTTGTAAACATCACATATTAAACCACTTCTTTGGAGCTTTGGAGAAATCGGTATAGATGACTTCCACTTGACCATTGGAGTGCAATTTTTCGGCTAAATACTGGGCAATTACCACTAATATCATAACAGTTGACCTTTTGTTAGCAAAACCATGCTGGTAGGGCAAAATAGTTGCTTGAATGCTAGTATACAGTGATAGGCAAATGTGTGGAACCAAGTAAATATCTCTGGAATTATTAGAGATATCAAAATGAAATTTGGAAGGTGGATACTGCAGTAGATTGCCTATTTGTTTCCATTTTTTTTTACATTTTTATTGCGAATACAAAAATATCGGGTTTGATATTGTTTACTTCAATACCTACCGAGATATTAACAGAAAAGTAAGTAAGGAAAGGAAAAATTCGATGGTAGTTCCAACCCGTCTTTGCATTGATTCAATAAGGTGGTCTGTTTGTTCTTGAGGAATACTATTGCAAGCTACACCTGTATTCATGTCTTAGAACCTCCAGAGTCCGTGGGGGTTGGGGTAAATTTCCGAACCTTCTACCCATAATATCCAAAACATGTTCTATGGGCGAAAGATTTGGGGATCTGGGCGGCCATTCCAACAGATTCACACGGGTTTCTTTCAAACAAGTTTAGATTAACTCGAGCAGCATGAAGACGAGCATTATGTTGTTGAAATATGGAATCCATGAGCCGATTAACAGTTCACGTGTATTCTCAAGTCGTTCCATAGAACCAGAAGATATCATAAACAGTTTCGATGTTAAGTCCCTATATCCAAGCATACCGATAAAAGAAGTACTCGATAAATATCTGAGAATAAATACCTCCCACTATTCATAATAGACTTAACAGAACACTGCCATAACACTGCCTATTTAATGTTTACCTGATGCCAAAGTTATGGATAAGATACAACGATGACGTATTTGTCATACGGCTTTTGGCAAACAAGAACTACTCAAGTTCCTAGAGCACCTAAACTCGATACATCCCAAGATTCAATTTACAGTGGAACTTGAAGAAAACTACCAGCTGCTTTTCCCTGACGTTCTCATAAGACCCAGATTAGACCACAGCGTATAATGAAAGCCGATACACACGAACAGATACCTAAATTACAAATCCTATCATCTCCACCAGGAGTTGCCAACACGCTCGTTCTATACCACAATACCTAGAACCAAAACCAAAAGACGACCTTATTGGAAAACCAAAAGCAGTCTTACCGTACATCAAAGGAACTACGGACAGAATTGGCCGAATGCTTCGAAATCATGACATAGCGACGGCACACAAATCGCACTAGAGTATAGGAACAAGTCTAAGAAATCCTAAGCCAAATGTTAAACTAGAAAACCAAGGGGTAAATAGTATAACTTGCAGAACGTACGACAAAGTATACGTCGAACAAACGAATAGGAGAATTTCAGCCCATTTAAATGAAAATAAATTAGTTGACAACTGTCAAAAATAAACAAACGACATCGGTCGTGTTCCAACATCAAGAACAATCGGGCCACAAAATCAATTTCGATAGTTGTAAATAGATCGCACAAACAACCCATTACAAAACAAGACTAAAACGAGAAGCTATTGGAATCGAGAACAGGGGACAACTAAACAAAAGAGATGACGCTCTGCACCTCCGCTGTATAAAAACCCACGTATACTACATTTGATGCAAATCAGTCGATTATAAAAAACTTCGTCCGCCATCTTCTATCCGCCATCTTGAATTTTGCTAATCTGATTTCGGAATCGTAATCACAAACCCCAAAAACCACCGTATACCAAATTTTTGTGCAAATCGGTTGATTTTCAAAAAGGCAACCACCATATTGGATTTGCAATATTGGATTGTGGCAATGTAACGCACCGGCGTTTTCGGGAAGACCATAAACTATAATCTGAGCAAAAATACGACTGGTTGCAGATTTTTATTTCTGCAAGCTTTTTTTACTGGATTTTTCCCCAGCTTCCGACCGCCATATTGGAGTCGCCATGTTGAATTTTTTGCTTTCGAGAGTTCACATCTAAGCGAAAAATTTGAGCCCTTATTCATCTTAATCGATTAATTCTAATTTTGAGGGCGCCGATGATCCGAATCAAAAGAGACAAGATATGTGTTAACAGATAATAGTTAATAATGTAGGTAATGAATAAAACGAAAGTAAAATTTCGAAAGTGTACAGATAAGTATGTCTATAAATCGTTATATTTAGATTAGAGGAAAGAACTTTAGAAATGAGGCAGTGTTAGTTTTAATGTGATTGTTCATAAAAAGGACTGAAACAGACTCCTAATAATGATGATTTGGAATAGAATAAAGACATTCCAATGTTTACAATAATAAATACTCATATTAGAAACGGTAATTATCCAACTAAAGAAACAATTTATTAAATTGAACGAGATAATTTTCGATTCATTACAAATACATGTTTGGCGATGTAAACAGATTTAAATTTACAAATTAGTCATTTACTATTACACAATCACAATCACAATTTGATGATATTATATAGAAATTACTTTGTAAATTAATTGTAAAAGACAGTTCAAGTTAAATGCCAAAACTTTTGATCGTTTAAAAAAAATGGGCTAGTAGATCGTAAGAAATCTTAAAATATGAGGTAGTAAAAGGGTCATAGAGAGTTATGACTGGTACATATATATGATTAAAATTATCGTATATCCACAGGTGTTTAGCAAAATTCAACGAATTTCTGATTATTAGTTTAATTTCAATGATTCATTTTTCTATATTCCCTCTTTCACTAGTCATGTGAACAGACAACCCTTCATATAATTTATGAAATTGTATGTTGTATTCTTGCAGTCCAACTATTCCCATGGAAAATATAATTTTATTGTGTACATAGTCTTTAATTCATCCGTTGGTAGCGCAAAGAAATTACCCTTCCAAGGAAGGGAAACTGTTTATACCAATGCACTTTGCCATCAATTAATGAAACGCAATGACAATTTTACCAAATCGACTTCAAATATTTCCATATTGTTTTTAATGTACAAATAAAAAATAAATATTTCACTGAAAAGGAAACATAACTTAAAACGTGACTAACAACATATTTCTTTCTTAAACACTGACTAATAATTTAATTACACAGGGTTGTGATGGTTTTCCATCAATAAAATTAGCAGTATTGTATCATTCAATAACTTTTTTTTTCAACATTTTCTGCATTGCTAGAATATGTGAAATAATCACATAAATTCTGAAGACAAATCTTTGTTCTTTCTACTTGAAAGCAGCTGGACTGTTTTACGGGGTGTACCAACGAGCCACCTGGAATATTTCCCAAAATGCTCATTATGTTGATAATCGCAAAAAAGTCAAGGGATTTAGGACGGGGTACATATGTAGCAATAGTAACCGTTAAAAAAATTGGACACTCATATCCTAGCGCTAGCTTCTCAAGGTTTTTTTTTTTAAATGGAACCTTATCATAAGTAACACCTCGTTTAATAGAGTGTTTAAAAAGGAATTCAAAGATGTGTTATTCTATCAACATTTAAGGAATTTGCGAATTAAGACGTGATTCTAATCTCTGTTGTTATTGACGAATAATAATTAAAATAGACAAGTCGCTATTTGCTATTACGACAAGGAACATGAAACTCAGTGGATTTCAAATCATTTTATTATAACAAATGTTCGAAATGATCTCCATCCACTGCAAGGCAGTGATATAATTGTGCCTCAAACTTATTGCGTCTATTGGAAAAAACATCTGGAATAACTCGGTCACCTTCTTCTCAGATCATCCAGTGACTCTGGAGGAGTGGCATATACTCGGGTCTTTAAATACCCTCAAAGAAAAAATCTAGGGGCGTCATAGCTGGCAACCTTGCTGGCCACTCGATGGCGTAATGTGGTGGGGTACCATCTTGCTGAAAAACAACTTCTACTAGACGATCATCTGCCTCCAAAATTTCAGTTATTCTTAGAGCTACAGCGTTTGCAAATAAGTCTAAATACTTATCTCCATTTAAAGTATCATCTCTGAAAAATGGTCCAACGATATGATCACCTAGTATTCCTGCCCACACATTTAGCTTTAGAGGTCGCTGAGTATGAGTCTATCTAAATAACTGTGTATTAATGTTACTCAATTATTGGTAGTTATGACAATTAACCCCACCATTTGAGTAAAAGGAGGCTTCGCCGTAGAACCAAGTATTGTATAAAAATTGGGATTGTTGTTTATGTGACTGGACAATATTTCACAGAATTCTATTCTTCTATCAAAATTGTCTCAATTTAATTCTTGGACCGGTCTGATTTTGTAGGGATGAAACATATTACGTTTCAGAATTCTGGGAACACTAATTGGTGGAACACCTTATGTTAACGCAATTAGCCTTAAGATAAATTTCGCTTAAACTACAACATCTCCTAATACTGCTACTTCAATGCCATCGATTCTTCTTGGGTCGCGTTTATGTTAACCACGAATCCTGTTTCGTTGAATCTGCTCCACAGTTCAGTTATGTATTTATGCCTTACGAGTCGTTCTGGATGCCTCTCATTGAAATTACGAGCAGTTTCTCTAGAACACTTATTTCTCTGAACATAAATAATAATAATTACAATTTTTTAAGTAACACTTAACTCACTGAAACGACCACATGGAAAGACATTTACGAGCAAAAATTTTGTTTGTCCTTATTTTGTTTAAGTCTATTCAGGTTTTCTTTGGAAAATAATAGCCCTCAGGATTGTTGGCAGTTTTAAGTACAGTGTAACATTTAGGATCAACTTTTTTCCTCAAATCCGTTCGATAGGTTTCGACGCCGTTGTAGTTATGACTCCGAAGTGTAATGCAGTCGTCACAGGAGGATTTATCCATTTGAGTCTTCTAAATTCAATCAGGTCCTGATGGGCACAAAGAGCTGAGTTTCTAGAAATCTGTTTACACTATTTTGTAAGTATAGTACGTCTTCGAATTCCAGGTGGCTTGATGTTACTGAGAACTGATGACCAACAAATTGGGGTGGTTTTAATAGGAGGAGCAGTATTCAGTTGTTGAGTAGACTAAACTTAGTGAAGTGGTATGAAGTGTCTGTGCATCAGTTCACCACGTTGTCATCACTAATTTATAAAGAATGTTGTTCCGGTACTTCAGTTTTGCGGGCAGATTGAACAGATGATTTTTAAAAGAGAGGGTGCGACAAAGTGTCACTACCTAATAGTTTGGTTAGGAGTTATAGGGGAGCATAATACCATTCAAAGATACCTGTTGAGGAGTTCCAGAGAATCTGGTATTTAAATGGAAACACAAGGATTCTGTTATGACTACGATTGGGTTGGTAGCCATTTTCAAAGTATTGAGTCAGTAGTTTTAGATCTTTGGAGAGGGTTTATTCAAAATCAGTTATATTAATATAAAGACTTGCAAGGTTGGTGTCATCTGAATACACGAATCTTCTTTACTTAAATAAAGTGTAAATCTCGAAGTGTATGTTCGTTTTGTGTTTCTCTAGTTAATTCCAGGTTTGGTCTAAAACTAACCTGTTTGGTAGGCAAAGATTTCATTATGGTTGGATTTAACTTGTTGTCAAGGAGACGCTCAAACTTTCCTGGTCTGAGGATGGCGAGTTCTTCATCCTCTTGAATTCTTAAGGCAAAATTCTTGACTGAAGCGAGCAGAATGTCGGCAGCAAAGAACTCTCGATGTATATTGTCAAAACCACATGTTTTTGCGTTTTATATGTCAATTAGACGAAGGGTATGAGCTATTCTACGATCCATTAGGTGGCGTTGTAGTCAAGTTAGCAAAATGTTGAACTACTTATGCCGGGCAAAGGCAGAAACGTTTACACTGCCTACAGTAGAAGCCTGTATTTCTATCCAAGGGTAGAATTAGGTCTGCCGACCTGCTAATTTTTAATAACAGTTGACATTCTCAACATTGTCGTTAATTGATGTCCTATTTTTGCATTATGTACCAAACACAGCAATGGACTTGAGTGTGGAGACTTATATTTATTTAGTAGAATATATGCTGCTAACTTGCATAATTTTTATGTACCTCTTACATTATGGCTTTAAGTGTAAAGTCTAAATTATAGACAAATACAGTTTTAATTATATTGGAATCATTTAAAAATTATTTACCTAAATGTAAACTTGGAAAAGTTGCTAATTAGACAGATACATTTTATGAGTAGGCAAGAGTAGCTGAGTTTCGATAAGTTTTCTCAATGTCTGGCAGTACCATTACCTAGGAGTGGCTAATACCGCAGACGTCGAAAAAATATGTTTTAGCTGAAATACTAACCGACAACACACTATTTCATTAATACTACATATCAAATCTATGCAAAATTAAAATTAAATTGAAAAAGAAGGTATTATAATAATCATCGGCAACCAAAATAAGAGAGTTCAAATTTCAAGTATATTCACATATTTTTACATGCCAGACGCGTGAAGAAGCTATTAATAGCTAGTGGCTAGCTGTGAATATTGTTTATCGTATATTTACAAGAATGTATTTTATCATTCTGTTTATTCTCTTCAATCATAGAGAAACAAGGTAAACGACATTTAATCAATGATGAGAATTTAGAAATATGTGTAACGTACCAATAATCATTACTGTTGGGTTTTTGTAATTAAAATAGGTCATATCCGTACGTAAAGGAGTGGTAGAGTTGCAGAAAAGTACTTTAAGTAATGAACAATACATAAAACATGCGCTACGGTCAAAAAGTTGTCGGTAAAACTGTTGAATGGAAAAACTTAATGTTGAGTTCGTCGTGCTGAGAATAGAGACGATATTTTCTGTGTTTAAATTTTATTCTCTTTCTCTTCTTCTCGTGCACGATTTTATACATATTTAATTTATAGTAACGAAAGTTTACGCGCTTCGGGCAATTTGGCCGGATCTTTCTTTTTTTTCTTGGGTATATTATCCTAGATGTGTGTTTGTTCTGTATTGAAATTGTTAGTCAGTGTATTGAATGTTACTCGAAATTAGTTGGTTTCGTTCTTTTCATCAACAGATTATCTATAATAATCACATATACTTAAAAAAATTATCCATTTTCAAAACAAAAAACCTCAGGTGTTCAATTCGGTGGGTAAAATTTTTAATGTATGTTTCCTTAGAACTTTATCAATTATGAACCAATTTTACTTGAATGAGAACACCAGATTTGCCCCATATTTTTTCTTCAACGTAAACAGTTCCTCATGCTAGATTTTATTAGAAAATCGTAAAAAACTTGTTATTTGACGATACAATTTTTCGAAGGACTGGGAATTATATGAAGGTAGTTAACATTATCTGAATTGTAGGATGAAATTAATTGAAAATGGGATGAAAGTGTATGAAAATAAATGTAAATTATGCCATTAATAAAATATTTCTTAATTCTTCAATTCATACAGTGTATCTATACAGTGTGGAACAGCCAAATGGAATAAATACGATAACGAATAAAGGAGGGCTTGTAGGGAAACATGCTCGGCTTGTCGATTTGCATTTTTAAATGCGCATTTTTTAACAAAAAAAATATATATAGGGTGTGTCCTGTGGCAGTGGCCAATACCAACTTTCTTATTTTAAATGCTAGCCCCTGTATATTATTTATTTTTTTGGATTCTACATAAAATTCGAAACATAATTCATGTACACTGTCCTAAACCTATCTTTAACTGTTTCGGAAATATTAAATGTTTTCAGAGTTATTACAAAAACTTACGTTTTTTTTTAAATTTATTTACATAAACAGCCCGCATCAACTGCTTGCAGTTATTAGCGGGGTAACATACACAGGTAGTAATCATATATTTATTACATTACTTTAAGTTAATACGATTTAGATTTTGTTATATATATTACTGTCCTTAAGATAATGGATTGTCTTATCGATATCTTTTGTAAGAGTCTCCCTGAGGCTCATTGTTAAATTATACCTTCTTCTGTGGGTCTCATAGGCCTTACATTCCATGGTGATGTGTTTTACTGTGAGTGGAGCGTGGCAATCCGTACATTCTGGTTCTGGTTCTTTGTTTAGCAAATGCTTATGGGTAATAAGTGTGTGTCCTATTCGTAGGCGATTTATTATGACCTGATCTATTCTTTTTGTTGGTGTGGAAAGGCGGGACTGGACTAGCGGTTTAACTTCTTTCAGTTTGGACACTGTTAGGTCCCACTTTGATTGCGAAGAAAATATTATATGTTGCTTAATTGAAGGAAGGTGGTCATAATACGGAAACGTCTCTAAATATGGAACGTCCTCATTGAGAGTAGTTTCTGCGGCTAAATGGTCTACTTCTTCGTTCTTCGGTATGCCGGTGTGTGATGGTATCCATAATAAAGAATATAACTTTTATATTCTTTTTGATATTCTCCAGGTCCCGCAGTTCATTTTTGATTTTTGTGGTTATGGGGAAAAAATTAACGTTAAATAAAGAAAATTATTTTATTTCACAAATTCGTTACATTACACTCAATACTTCATTCCCATTTACTGATATGAAAACAAAACAGTTTTGTTTATTTTCCACAAAACTCATAGCCTTAGCATCTTGTTGTCTGCCGGCATGACAGTGGTGATCAGTGTCAGTGCTATTGTCGTTTGAATTTCGTTAACTGTACGTAATAATATTAGAAAAATGGTTCATTTAACAGAAATGCACAAAATAACCATTCTACAAATTATTGGGTATGAAGATAACCAACGGACACAAATGGAAGTTTCTCGCCTATATCACGAAAATTTTCCAAATTTGCCGCCTGTATCCCAAGGAACAATTAGCAAAATAGAAAAACAGTTTCGCGAGCTTGCTCATGTGAGACAGATAACTTGAGTTTCAAGAAAACTCATACAATTCTGATCGAAAAGCAACTGTTCAACGTTAGCCACACATCAATTTTTCAAGTATTGAAGGAAAGTAAAATGCATCCCAATAAAATGATTCCGTTTCAGGAGCTCATGGAAAACGATTTCGATAGGAGAAGGTATTTTTGTGAAAAAATGATAACAATGTGATCCAATTAGAAGATGTTTTGTTTTCTGATGAGAGCACATTTACACTTCACGGTCATGATAATCGTCAAAATTGCCGCTATTGGTCTAATGAGAAGCCTCACTGGATGACAGAGAAACATACGCAATATCCTGAAAAAGTTATGCTAGTAGACAACAAGATGCTAAGGCTATCAGTTTTGACGAAAATATACAAAACTGTTTTTTTTTCAAGTCAGTTAAAAGGAACGCAGGATTGGTTTTTGCTTACTATCTCAATATCAAGAGCTAAATGGGAATTAAGTATTGAGTTCCGAGACAGTGGAAGATAGGTGTATGACATTGTACATGAATTATGTCTAGAATTTTCTGCAGAATCCAAAAAATAAATAATATACAGGGGCTTGCATTTAAAATAAGAAAGTTGGTATTGGCCACTGTCACATGACACACCCTATATAATTATTTTGTTGAAAAAAATGCTCATTTAGAGTTCTAGAGTAGGTATAACACTGTAGGTGTAGCCTTCCTGTAGACTGTTGTTTTGAGTGGCATAACATTATTAATAGGTGTTTACATTTTTTATAACACATAGCTTCCATACTAGCAAAGATCAGTTCAAATGGTTCTATTTATTAAATACAGTGCTAAGAAGTACTTACTTTTTCTAAAATTTCTAACAATTCAATGCACTTCTTTGACTCACAATCCATGCACATATCAATAAGCAAATTAGCAAAGATCTGACTACGATATCCGTATTATTTAGTATGTTAATCATATGAGGAATGACTATCCTGGCCGTTAGTTCTTCTTCGTACTGTCTCCTAAAAAGAACATAAAAGGCAACTTATTTTTGTATAACCAACAATGTGATCCAATTAGAAGATGTTTTGTTTTTCTAATGAGAGCACATTTACACTTCACGGACATGTTAATCGTCAAAATTGGCGCTATTGGTCTAATGAGAATACTCAATGGATGACCGAGAAACGCAATATCTTGAAAAAGTTATGCAGGCAGGCAACAAGATGCTATGAGTTTTGATGAAAGTGAACAAAACTGTTTTTTTCAAATCAGTGAAAAGGAACGCAAGTTTTTGCTTACTATCTCAATATCAAGAGCTAAATGGGAATTTAGTATTGAGTGTTACATAGCGAATTTGTGAAATAAAATAATTTTCTTTTTTTTTTAATGTTAAATTTTGTAATAAATCTAAAAACAGTTGAAGACAGGTGCTTAAAATAAGAAACTTGGTATTGGCCACTGCCACATGACAAACCCTGTATAATAATTTTGTTGAAAAAAATGCACATTTAAAAATACAAATCGACGTGTCCAAGCGTTTTCCCTTACAAGTTCTCCTTTATTCGTTATCGAATTTATTCAATTTGGCTGTTCCACATTGTATATTAGTTTAAAAATTAACTTACACGTCACATGTTTACAATTATAATTAAATTAAGAATTAAATTACACATTTAGTCGTAACAAATTAGTGACAATTATTTTAACTTTCTTCAAAATTTATAGCTATTCCTCATAAAGACACAAAGAAAGAAAAACAGAGGCAGAAAGATAAAAAGAAACAGAAAGTCGCGCCCATTGTTCAGTCTCACCTGATTGCCGCACTTTTTACTGTTCCTTATATACAATATACGGATACCCTTATAATATCACTCAGGATTTCTGCCTCTGTCACATCACAGCCATTTTCTCCTAAACTACTTGACGGAAGAGGTTGAAATTTGGTATCAATGTATAGTTTGGTGACCCGATCAGGAGTACACTCGTAAAAGAAAAAAATTTGATTTTAGGGGTACTTCTGGGGGAAAAACTGAAAAACTAAAAAAATCTGATCTTCCTGAACTTTCCAGGAAAATTAAGGAGAAACCATTAATGTTAATTTTGGGGGGCAAATTATAGAATTAAATAAAAATTTAAAAATAAAAAAAATTTCAAACGCATCATGTAATATATCAAATCTCATTCTGAGGAACACAAATATATTTTTTTCATATTAAAAAAAAATATTTTAAAAGATATTAACGAAAATATACCAAAATTTACCCATCCCCCCCCCCTTATCTCCGAAACTATAAAACGTAAAGTTTTGAAAAAAAAAATAGATTTATAGGTTCTGACCTGAAGTTTACTGGAAAAATAAGGAGAAACCTCTACTTTTAATTTTGGGGGGGCCAATTACAGAATTAAATGGAAAATATAAAATTAAAATTGTTTCTAACCCATCATGTTATATATCAAATGAAAGGGCTCATTACGACGAAAACAAATATATTTTTGCATATTTTTAAAATTTACTAATTAAATGATATTAACAAAAATATAAAAAAAATTACCCATTCCCCCCCCTCTTATCTCCGAAACCATAAGCTGGTAAAATTTGAAAAAAAATTGAGGTATAGCCCCTCACCTGAACTTTACTGGAAAATTAAGGAGAAACCCCTAATATTTATTGGGGAGGGGGGCAAATTATAGAATTAAATGGAAAATTAAAACTAAAATTGTTTCTAACTCATCATGTTACATATCAAATGAAAGGGCTCATTATGATGAAAACAAATTAATTTTTTTCATATTTTTAAAATAAATTAATTAAAAGATATTAACAAAAATATAAAAAAATTACCCATTCCCCCCTTATCTCCGAAACCATAAGCGGGAAAATTTGGAAAAAAATGGAGGTATAGCCCCTCACCAGAACTTTACTGGAAAATTAAGGAGAAACCCTTAATATTTATTTTGGGCGGGCAAATTATAGAATTAAATGGAAAATTAAAATTAAAATTGTTTCTAGCACATCATGTTATATATCAAATGAAAGGGCTCATTATGACGAAAACAATATATTTTTTTCATATTTTTAAAATAAATTAATTAAAAGATATTAACAAAAATATAAAAATTTTTACCCATTCCCCCCTTATCTCCGAAACCCTGAACTTTACTGGAAAAATAAGAAGAAACCCCTAATATTCATTTTGGGGGGCAAATTATAGAATTAAATGGAAAATAAAAAATTATAATTGTTTCTAACGGCTCATGTAATATATCAAATCCCAGAGCTCATTATGACGAAAAGGTACAAATATTTTTTTTATTTTTTTTAAATGACTATTTTAAAATATATTAAAAAAAATGTTTTAAAAAAATTACCCATTCTCCCCGTTATTCCCCAAACTCTAAGACCTCATTTTTTTGTTTATAGGAAAAATATGAAAAAAAACTAATTCTATTATTTGGCCTCCAAATAATAGAATTTAACGGAAAATAAATTACTAGGAAACCCCCATAGTAATTTTAGGTACAAATTATACAATTAAATGGAAAATAAATATTCAATTTTCAAACGCATCATGTAATATATCAGATAAAAGGCTCATTATGTGAATTACAAATATATCATATTTTTAAATCATTTGTATAAAAGATATTAAAAATATTAAACATCGACTTAATTCCCACTTTAGAAACTACACTATTTAAAATTTGAAAAATATATTTTATTTATATTTTTAAATAATTTGAATAACAGATTTAATAATTTAGAATTTAAACTTTGACCTATTTTGCCGTTTTTCTTCCAATCTACAGAGCCTCAAAACTCAGACAGTATATTATAAAAGGCATTTCTGAAAGTTTATTAGTAAAATAAAACTCTAATGTTACTTTTTAGGGGCCAAATTAGAAAATTAAATACATATGTATTGTGATAAAAATCAAGCGAATCCTAAAGCAGATAAAATAAAAAGTCTATGTGTGGAAAATCAAAGTGTATATTTTTTAAAAATTTAAAACGCTTCATTTAAAATATATAAGGGTAAGTATAAGAAAATGCACTCATTCGCGCTTGTCAGAAACTCGAATATTCGAATCTTGAAGGTGGTACGGAACCCTAAGTATGCGAGTCCAACTCGCACTTGACTAAATTATTTATTTAATGGAAATTTTTGAAATAAACAACACACGAATGGCTTCAATATTTTTAAATGGTACTGTATCATCTATGTTCGTGCCACTGAAGATCTTTGGTATAATTGCAGATGAAATATTGAGAAGTAATATTTATAGAGTAGTCTATATTAAAAGTTTGTCATTATATGGCAAATTGTAAATATAAAGTAAGCTACAACTATACTTCAGAACAGTGTTTTAGGAAGCTTCGTATGAATTCCGTACCGTTATTTGTAATTAGAATTGCGTGTCAGCAAACCGTTATTCAGTTTTTCTCCGACTCTAATTCAAATTCAAAGAACAATCGAACGAGTACAAACCAGCCGTAACATTACACTCGATTTTATGACAATTTCAATCAGTTGTCTATGTCATAAGGGGGATAATTATTTGCATGATATTCTTTCGATGAGAGGGGTTTGATTCCGTGACAGCAAAGGGTCATCACGGTCTCTGTGTACAATGTGTTTCTACCACTTCAAAACATTCGTCTGATAAAGAATTTAATACTAATGCCGAAGATAATTCGTATATTTACGATGTTAGTGACATGCGATAATCCTGCTCACACGGTAGACGTGGCATTTGAGATTTCGAAAAACGTTTCACGATTTTAGAAAGCACTTCTCAGGTTTAGGCCAGGAAAAGTAGTATATGTGCTAAACATCTATTGTTACTATTGAGAGGTGAAATTTGTTTTATTTTTAGAAATTCTTTCAGTAATAGAAAATTACAAAATCTGCAGCAATATAAAGTATATTTTATATTGATAGAAATAAGTTTTTAGTTCCATATTTCTAAAGCTAACTGGAAAAAGCGATGATTTACATCTTATATTAAATCAACGATATTGTTGTTTGGTGTTAACATAAACTAAAAGTTATAATGTACCGGGTGGGCCATCTTCTACCATCCCGGTGAATGATAACCAATATTCAAGAATGCTACCCTGCCCATGCCTTTATCCACAAACTCCAATATCCTTTCACATCCTACCAATCTTCCAATCCGTTTGGGATCCGGGGAAGCTAATGCCCAATAAATCCTCTATTCCATAATGGCAACATTTATAACTGTGAGAATAGGTCCCCAGGTGGGTGGAGCATCCAGTTCTAACTCCAAGATTCCTAATGAGGCAGAGCTTTTTTATGGCATAAAAGGCAGGTAAAAAATAGCTTATTGCACCAACATTCAAACATAGTAAAAATGAATCAGGCAAAATTCACATAGCGACATACACTATTAGAACAATGAGATCAGATAGCCACTTAGAGGAACTACAATAAGAAATTAAAACCGTAAATTGGGACATTTTAGGTTTATTGGAAACCACAACTACTACTAAAATCTGAAGATACCCTATACCAACATAATTCATAAATAAAACATATCAAATAAAAGAACAATTTATTCAACGCAGACGATGAGGTTCTAGAACAACTCTATGAGAACATAACATAAACTAGGAACCCAGAAAAGACCTTCTAGGTTAAAAAATAAGGAAGAACTGAGTGGAATGTATTCGTTTCAAAGACTTCATATTGGGGAAAAGGAACCATAGAGGAGACATGCTATCAAATTTCCCAGATGATCGGACAACGGATGAGTTAGACTTTACGTCTTCAAATGACAGAAATATATGTAAAGATTTCACCGTTGATAATCATTTCTTTACTGGCAGTGGTCATGGTATAGTTTGGGAACGGTTAAAAATAAAAAAACTCATAAAGACAGAAACTCTGTACAAAAAACAAGTTTACAACAACGGAGATGCTTGAATTGAACAAAAATACTAAAATGAACTAAAGAAAAAACTACTACTACTACTAATCTTTAACAGATTAATGATATAAGAACAACCTTGTTACAAAATAAAAACCCAAGAGAAACCAAAGTTAAGACAGAAATTGTACAACTAATGCAAAAACAGAGATAAACACAACAAGACAAAACAGAATATATAAATATTAATTGCATTCTTAAAATAAAGCATCAGAGCGTATCAAACAAAAGAAATTGTAGAATAGATTAAAAACAACAAGAACAAGAGAATAGTCAAATCAAATCTAGTCAATAGGAAACTATGGACCACTAAAATAAAGCACCAACACGGGAGCATAGACAAAAGACTAAAATTATAAGAAGATTCCAAACAGTTCCTGGGAAGCTCTATATATCTACCATTATAAAACTTAAAACTGCTGATAAAAAGGTTGTATTCGTTCGTTCGTTCCCAATTGCCCTTGCTAAGATCTTGGGCAAATTGTTGCCAATGTTGTCTATTTTGTGGTCTTCCTATGCTTCGTTTGCATTCCCCATGGTCTCTATTGCGCAACTCTATTAGTCTATCGAGTATTTTTGGCAAATAGAGTTAGACTAGAACATATAAGAAACAATTACATAAGAAGTCACATGAAAGTAACATTAACGTTAGTATAAGACACGAAAAAGCTGCAACTGACACTGTACAGACGGGAGACCAATGAACGAAGAAATAGAAATACTCTCTAACATAATCTTACAACTGACTCTTCTGGAAAAGGGTACACGGGGCAGACGCCAACCACATGGAAACCCGGTATTACCAAAGCAATGTCAGAAAGAAATCTAGTCTACAATAACTGACACAATAGATAGGCATGGCATTTAGAAACCCAAAATGATCAGGAGATATTATGAATCTAGAATCTAGAAACTGTCAGCGTCCTGAGGAAAACATTTAGAAAGGTCATGATCTGGTCACTATTGGTCAATTTCTATATTGCTGACCAATTGCTCAAAACTACTGACTATATGATGGAATCATACCGGGTGTTTCTAAAATAGGGTCCTCAAAACTTCTGCTGTGTATAGAACTCATTAAAATAAACCAAAAAGTCCCTACTAAGATGTGCCTTAAAACACACCCTTGGATATGCCCTTAAAGGGGCTCAAACAAAACTGTTTTTTTTTTCAATCATGTGGGCTGTAAGGAAAATAGTCACATGTCGCTGGTAGCCGACCGCTAGTTTAGTGCACTGGAGAATGATGGAGACGCTAATCAACTGAAAAGATCCGACAAACAATTCCAAATCTCATCCACTTTACTCTCCTGACCTTGCACCAACGGATTATCACATTTTCCTCTCATAAACAACAAGGTAGAATACATATTTAATTAATGTATTATTATAGTTTCAGTTTTTTCAACAGTTAATAACAAATACGGATATTTATTTACTAACGCAAGACATGAAAATTAAAATTTCATGAACATTAATTTTATAAAATTAGTATTCCTTAAATTCACTCTCATAAAGATCCGAATGTGAATTCTCCATCCATTATCCAAAGGCAAATACGCATCCACTCAATATAGCTACCAGAATTCTTAATGGTGTACACCAAAATAATCTATAAGCCGGATAATCTACTGAATGTTGATGTAATGCTTCGCTTTTGTGATGCCAGCACAATGGAACGCCCTATCCGACCGTTGTATTTCCACTATGCATTCACGCAGGCAATCTTGATATGTATCGTGCTTTTATCTTAACGCAGGAAATCTGTTGAAAAACATAATCTCCTTGATGTACTTATTTGGAAAATTATTTACATTGCATTCATTCCAATATGAAACTCATTTAGGTTTTTTTAGATATTTTTTATATTACTCCCAAGTGGTCCCGTAAATTTTTCAATGATATGGCATCTAGGATTTTCAGAAAATAGGAAAAACTAATTTTACCGAAAAAAAATGGCGGAGGCGAGAGTTTTAAATGAAGGTTATTACCGCTGTTCCACATCTGGAATCAAATTAGTTAAGAATAGATTATAATTAAATCAAAATGTTAATTAACCGACTTCAAGAAAGATGTTCTAAATTTGTGTGCATAAATAATGAGCCTACATAAGTTTTACTTCAAATAAGTAGTTGTCAAGTGCAGTTGCAAAGTTTCAAAGTCTGGCTTTTAACTAAAAAACAGCTAATAGAAATTTTGACGATGGTAGGTTATGGCGACAGAAATTGAACACTAGCTGAACTTTGTGAATTGTTTAATATGAAGTACCCAGACCGGCCTATTACACGATCGGTAGTTAGTAAAACAGAAAAAAAGTTTCTAGAATTTGGCCACGTAAGAGACAATTACAAAACCCAACATCTTCCAGAAGATACACAATTAAATGTTTTTCTTGATTTACACGAAAATTGTTATAAATCCACTAGACAAATAGCCGTGAACAGTCAATAAGTAAATCTTCTGTTCTAAAATGCTTGCATAGAAATAAATGGCACCCATACAACGTTCATTTAGTTCAGGAGCCTACTGAACATGATTTGGATCGGAGCGTAGAATTTTGCGAAATAGTGATGGATAGATGCAATGCCAACCCGCACTTTTCAAGTAAGATAGTTTTTTCCGACGAGGCAACATTTTGTTTAAATGGTTCAGTAAACAGGCAAAATTTTCGATATTGGGCATCAGAAAACCCACACTGGATTATGGAATGTCATAGTTTTCCAACAAAGTTAACGTATGGGCCGGAATTGTGGGTACTTCAATTGTGGGTCCTGTTTTTATTGAGGGAAAAGTTAACTTGGAAAAGTATTTAGACCTATTACAAAATTACAAAATACCCTGTTTAACAGAACTTTATCCGAATGGTGAAAACCTCAATATGCTGACAGATTCGGTATGGTTTCAACAGGATGGAGCGAGATTATCTTGATAATATTTTCCCAAATAGATGGATCGGAAGGAGAGGTATTATCGAATGGCCAGCTAGGTCTCCAGATCTCAACCGTTGGATTTTTATATTTGGGGTTAATTGAAATCGAAAATCTACTTCAATAAGTCGGAAAATATCGAGGCATTAAAGAATAGAATTAGGGCCGAAATACAATGAATCCTGCCACAAACGCTAAATGAAGTGTTACGAGAATTTAAAAACCGTCTTAGTTATTGCCAGGAAGTTAATGGTCAACAATTGAAGATTTAATTTGATACGTTGATGTTTTTTTTTCTTCAATTTTGAAATAAATGTATTTTTTTAATAACTGTTAATTTTCGGTATAGGACATTGTACATGAAAAATAATTAGAATTCAATGCAGAATTCAAAAATAAAATAAAAAACAAATGTTTCCATTTGAAAAAATGAAGTTGATGGTCGGAATTTATTTCTGTTTTAAAAAACAACGTGTCAGAGCGTTTTTCCAAAAAACCAACACCTGAATTTTAAATGCATTTGTTCCAACACACGCGTCCTCACTGTATAAATTATTTGTGTGTATGTTGTGCATATAGCTAGTTGGTGTTTAGCTGCTGTAAGTCTTAACCCATTAACGTCATATTCGCACAAAATACATATATTGGGAATGTTCAAAGAGAATAGTGGAAAATTTTAAAACTATTTTTTTTAGCTTTAACTCCACGTTGTTAAGTAGACGTACACAATTCCAAAACAGACACGTTTTATCCTCTGATACACAATAAATGCAAAGCAAGCAAACTAAACAACAAACCACCCAAAATCAAAATAAAATTTGTTTGATGAAATATGATGGCTGACGTTCGTACCTCGTGACGTCACAGCCAACAACGTGGCTTTTTCATGTGTCGTCAAATTTAAAGCGCCCCCTAGAACTTTCCTAAGTAAATTAGAGGATAATTAGAAGTTGTTTCTAGAAAAAAAATTAATAAGGGTGTTTTATTATATTTTTAGACAGCATTTAAGAAGTGTTCAGGAAAAAATACAAATATCTGCGACGGTCCTATTTTCTCAAATAGTATTCGTCGTAGACATATAATGAATGATAATGTGAAACTTATCTTAATTTTTTAGTATTACCCTAAAAAATATAGTATTCCATTTATAATAATGAAGTTAGAACATGCTTATTCTCATTCCTCGAAGTTTCCTTAGATTTCCATCGTCTTGAAATGATTGATTGAAAGCTTTGGATCTTCTAGTGTCATCAGGTGAAAGATGCTTTTGCGTATCTATATATAAATAGGCAAAGACAAAACGGTTAGGTACCATTTTCTCCTCTGTTTCTCAACCGATTTTCTTTATTATTGTTTTGTTTGGTAGCAACTGACGACCTTCAGTGCAGAATGCTAAAATTTATTTTTAATATTGGTTCATTAATTAAATAAAATATAATAAATAAAACATTATTTACGTCCATACTGTCAATGCCAAACAGATAACAGTAACAGTGTCGCCAGATTGCTTGGAGAGAAAATCGTAAGATGTATTGACTCGAATGTGAAAGACGAATTAAATTAAACTAAAAAGTAACAAATTTTGACCTGTTACTAAAGTTATTCTACATCGTCATGCTACTGAAATAGAACCCAGGAAAATTTATATTACATAATAATGGCTATTAAATGGGCTCTCGCAAGATTGCAACTTTCATTGATTTGTAAATATGGTTTGTCAACTAAAATAAGAATAATGTTGCAATTGATGAATGTATTTCTGATAACATTTTATTAATTTTAATATTATACTTTCAATTTCAAGATTCTTTTAATTTTTACCGTATAGATTTCATATATTGGGAATAAGATCACAAAAAATGTGAATTAATGAACTGATTGTAATATTCAAGACAAATAGTTAGTACTGGCAGCCCTGAATGCGTGGCTAACTTTGAAGCAGCGGCTTGATTTGAATTTTGACATTTCAGAATATTGTTTGGCGTAAGATTATTATAGCACGATGGTAAAGGTAAGTGGTAAACTCAATGTGAAGTTAAAGATTTCAGCTTCATTCACTGCGAAAGTTTTTAACAAATATGAGTATTACTTATTTATCATTAGTAGTAGGTGCATTATATGTCTCTAGTATATTTTCGATACAAAACAGAAATAGTCATTGCTTAGGTACTATATGTTTCAGTTAAGTTAATGAAATTATATTGAATCTTAAAATTTTGGTATTTTGGATGAAGGTTTATCAATATGTACTTATGTTTTGTAGTTATTTGGAATGTAATAGTAGGTATAATTCCTTCGTACTAAGGTTGAGTTGGTTGATTTCAGTTTCTCCTTACGAGCTGAAATCGTTAATTGTGAAATGCCAGAATGAATGAATTTTGTTTTATTTCTTACTATAAGACAATTGAAATTTTTCAGTCTAAAATCAAAAAATATTTTTGAAAATGTAGGTATTAAGATTTAATATTAATTTATTATTTAATATAATGTTAATATTTTTAAAGGGATTTATTTTGTTATATTGAAAATGATAACTATATATCTTTCAATTAGTTTTAGGTAGGGAATCAGTTACTGTTTTGTTTTCATGCATTTTATATGATAAACAATTTATTTTCTATTACATGATTTAATTCCTCCAATGTCTTTGACATTTTAACGATCTGTATTTAAAATATAACAAAATTCAATGCAATTACTGATATGTTATGGTAAGTTAGGTAAATACGTATATTCTACAAAAAAATATATTTTTATTGAATATATTTTTCCTTTGAAAACGGTCAAACTATTGAGTAATTATATATGGAAGAAGCGTTACCTGCTGTTAAATCATGTGAAGACCATCTTTGATAGTTCAGCATTAAGCGTTGTTTATTTTTCAGTAGTAAAATAGTCAATGTTGATTTTTAGGGCAAGTAGCAGTAACTTTCGTTTTAATTATTCTGTAAGTTTTTGTTGTGATTTTAATTATTTTATTACTACATTATTTTCACAATCTTCCGAAGGTGTGGTCTGAAAAATTGACAGTTAGGGAACAAAAGAAAATATATTAGAAATGATAGTTTTTATAAGGTTGTTTGACATATATTTTTTTATTTAATGCAAATGACGAAAATTTTAGGTTACAACGTGCAACCCCACCAAAAACTATGGAATGCCTATACTTGATTAAATTCTCATATATTTTTTTTATTTTAATAGATTTGTCAATATGACATGAAATATTTGGGGAAGGGGGTTCATGACGGTTTCTTATCCACTTTATTTCTAATACTCATATACTTTGATTTTGACAAACGAACCTCAATAATGTTCACAATTTAATGAAATAGGATTGAATTTCGACCACTGGGCGACCACTAGTTTTGTTTAAACGCCTAATGTAACCTCTCGATTGAAGAAACCTGTATATTTTGGTTGTAAGTTTTACACATGCAATTGAAAATAAATAAGTAAATTTAAAATAATTTGGTCAAGTGCGAGTTGGACTCGCATACTTACCGTACCACCTTCAAGATTCTAATATTCCAGTTTCAGACAAGCAGGTAATGAGTGCATTTTTAGTTAAAGGAAGCGTTTTAAATTTATAAGAAATATACACTTTGATTTTCCACACATAGACTTTTCATTTTATCTGCTTCAGGATTCGCTTGAAATTTATCAGAATACCTACATATCTATTAAATTTTCTAATTTGGCCCCAAATAATTAACATTAGTGTTTTATTTTATTAATAAACTTTCAGAGAAGTCTTTTATAATCTACTGTCTGAGTTTTGAGGCTCTGTAGATTGGAAGATAAAGGGCAAAATAGGTCAAGTTTTAAATTATAAATTATTAAATCTATTATTCAAATTATTAATAAATACCAATAAAACATATTTTTCAAAATTTAAATAGTGTAGTTTCTAAAGTGGGAATTATGTCGATGTTTAATATTTTTGTTAATATCTTTTAAAGAAATGATTTAAAAATATGATATATTTGTAATTCACATAATGAGCCTTTTATCTGATATTTTACATGATGCGTTTGAAAGTCTTTATTTTCCATTTAATTGTATAATTTGTCCCTAAAATTACTATGGGGGTTTTCTAATAATTTATTTTCCGTTTAATTCTATTATTTGGGGACCAAATAATAGAATTAGGGATTTTTTTCATATTTTCCTATAAACAAAAAAATTGAGGTCTTATAGTTTGGGGAATAACGGGGAGAATGGATAATTTTTTAAAATATTTTTTAAATATATGTTAAAATATTCATTTTAAAAAATTAAAAAAATATATTTGAATTCGTCACAATGAGCCCTGTGATTTGATATATTACATAACCCGTTCGAAACAATTATAATTTCTTATTTTCCATTTAATTCTATAATTTGCCCCCCAAAATGAATATTAGGGGTTTCTCCTTATTTTTCCAGTAAAGTTCAGGTGAAGGGCTATACTTCTATTTTTTTCAAAATTTTTCAGCTTATTGTTTTGGAGATAAGGGGGGGGATGGGTAATTTTTTTATATTTTTGTTAATATCTTTTAATTAATTTATTTTAAAAATATGAAAAAAAAAAAATTGTTTTCTTCATCATGAGCTCTTTCATTTGATATATAACATGATGGGTTAGAAACAATTTTAATTTTATATTTTCTATTTAATTCTATAATTTGCCCCCCAAAATTAAAAGTAGAGGTTTCTCCTTATTTTTCCAGTAAAGTTCAGGTGAGGGGCTATACCTCCATTGTTTTCCTAAAATTTTACAGCTTATGGTTTCGGAGATAGGGGGGGGATGGGTAAAATTTTTTATATTTTTGTTAATATCTTTTAATTAATTTATTTTAAAAATATGAAAAAAAATATATTTGTTTTCGTCGTAATGAGCCCTTTTATTTGATATATAACATGATGGGTTAGAAACAATTTTAATTTTATATTTTCCATTTAATTCTGTAATTTGCGCCCCAAAATTTAAAGTAGAGGTTTCTCCTTATTTTTCCAGTAAACTTAAGGTCAGAACCTATACCTCTAATTTTTTTCAAAACTTTACGTTTTATAGTTTCGGAGATAAGGGGGGGGATTGGTCAATTTTGGTATATTTTCGTTAATATGTTTTTAAATATTTTTTTTAAATATGAAAAAAATATATAGTTGTGTTCCTCAGAACCTTTCATTTGATATATTATATGATGCGTTTGAAATTTTTTTTATTTTTAAATTTTTATTTAATTCTATAATTTGCCCCCCAAAATTAATATTAATGGTTTCTCTTTAATTTTCCTGTAAAGTTCGGGCAACTTTCTATATTTCCTACTTTTTTCAAAATTTAGTAGTCTCGGAGATCGGGGGGGGGACCGGTCGATTTTTTTAGTTTTTCCTCCCAGAAGTACTCCTAAAATCAAAATTTCTTTATTTACGATATGTACTCCTGATCGGGTCACCAAACTATACATTGATACCAAATTTCAACCTCTTTCGTCCAGTAGTTTAGGAGAAAATTGCTGTGATGTGACAGAGGCAGAAATCCTGAGTGATATTATATGGGTATCCGTATGTTGTATATACGGAACCCTAAAAATGGGGTAAGTCTATAAGGACACTGTGTTTGTTTGACCATCATAAGAAGATGACTGAATCTGTTATACTTCTTAACCTCCCCATGTACATTCGCCGACGAGTTTCCGAATAGCAGTAGCAGTTATCTTATAAAATCTCAAGTGCCCGTAACTAATAAAATACGTCACTGCTATGCCCTCTATAAACAAAGTACCAAGAAATAATGAATCTATTTAGTAATAACGTGGAAAATTTCCATATTTGCCTAGCACGTTAGATAAATAATGCAAAAGTCGTTCGTGCTATGCAGTTTGCACACCAAAGGTCCGAGAGAACGAGAGCGAATAAAAAGGACATATCTCCCCTGCACGTGTGCACATCATCCCATGATACGAGCAATTTACAATGATAATCAGTTGACTGGACCGATGATTAACTGTATGAATACCAGATTTCCTGCGAAATTACTAATTTGCATTCCAGTTATTACATGTAGGGGAATGCAGATGAATCGGCTCTCACTCGGTGGTGGTAAAAGTAACCCCTTACACAAATTCCATCAAAGTCAAATGTGTTCGTACGATCCATGTCGCGTATTTGGAATTACCATATTAGGACGGGAAAATGCTTTGGTAGGGTCCTAACGCGATAGAGAATCTGATTGAATTTTCAATTTGTTTTGTTTGTATCAGGTATTCGACTCTAAATAATACCAATTACTGGCAACATATCTACATATTCCATATAATTAATTTCCAGCATTATTTTGCCTTTCATTGGGTTTTCTCTCGTCAATTTTTTTTTCCAGCAACAGAAAGGTATTTGAAAATTGTATATGGACAACAAAGTATAGTAAGCCAATTTCGTAAAATTGCCCGGATTGGCTGTCTGTACAGAAATTCTTCCTCACATTTATTCAGAGAGAAATAGTTGTCTATAAAACATTTTTTAAAAAATTATAACCAACTTCCACCTATAACTAAAAAGCTGAAAATAATTATAACAAAATACAACTCTAGCAAATAAATAACACATTCAATGTTGTTAGGTACGTACCCTGAAACTAAAAAATGTAAACATTACGAGGTACTCATTCTGTACGAATTAATTACCTACCAATCTAGTATATTTTTGAAGTTGGGCCAAGCAAATCTAAAATCCTGCATTGCGTACTTATTTACTACTTCATCAAACTTGATTGTTGTTTCTACTTCAAAATGAATATACCCAAGGCTTTATAAATAAAACTATAAATCAGCTAGAGATAAAATCGCAACACAAATAACCAACACAACACTAATACTAACCAAACATAAACAGAACACCTAAATTATGAACATAATTTCATAAGCGGTTAGGAAATAAAAACAGTGTTAAGACCGTTTTTAAAACAAATCAAATCAAATTTGGCCAATCATGTATTAACCAGCACCGGAAGCCATAGAATAGATTGTTGAAAGAGGAAAATTTAATAATTTATATTTAAACTGATGATTGTTTCGGTCATTCCTTGGTAAAAATTCATATTTTAATTATATTAAAACACTAACCACTGTGATAATTTTCACAAATTTAGTATTTTCTTGACAATTGTTTGGCTCTGATGACAGGCTTAGTCAGAATTAAATTAAATTAAAAAATTAAACCTAACTTTGATAATAAACTCAATAGGATAAAACTCATTGCTATCAATAATGATTACAACCCCCAAATCATTTATAACATATTATCCAAAAAATTAAAGAAAAAAGTTATAGAACAAGTATACCTTTCCTCTCCCAACTCTAACTCAAAATTTCACCAATCCATTACATTTATAGGTTCTCCATCTGAAAAAATTTCTCAATTTCTACTAAACAGAAATATTCAAACAGCCTTTAAAACCGATAATATTTAGCCAAACACATAAAAAATAATAAAGATAAAATGAATAAGTATGAAAACTCTGGAGTCTATAAGTTAACATGTGGTAGTTTCCCAAAATTTTACATCGGTCACACAGGAAGGTCATTTAAAACAAGATGGTCTGAACATTTAAAAGCGTATGAAAATCAGAAATACAACATATCTACATTTGCCGACCATTTATTAAATGAAAATCATATTCCCCAAACTACTTTCGAAATTTTACATCTAGAACAAAAAAGTAAAAAATTAACTCTGTTAGAATCACTTGAGATCAATAAAAATAAAAATTCACCACATTTATTAAATGACCAAACTGATACAAATATGTCTCCTTTACTTAATCTTAATATACTTACATAATACAAAATTCAAAATTATATTAATAATATTTACCTTCACTAATATTATACAGTAAATATATACTGCTTTCTACCTATATACTCATTATTATCTTACAAGACTATATAATATATTCAGATGTTTAGCATTTAGTTTAATATTTAATTCTGACGAAGCCTGTCATCAGAGCGAAACAATTGTCAAGAAAATAATAAATTTGTGAAAATTACCACAGTGGTTAGTGTTTTAATATAATTAATTTATATTTAAAAAAGAACCGACTTCAACTGGCTTAAAAAAACAACCTTTTAGAAACCGTGTGCAAACAATAACTATTTCCTGACAGATTTTTTTATCTGGTTTGAGGTACAATTCTATTAATTATTTTAGCGTATTCTTACCTCTACCTTTTCTATTTCGTATTTTTTTATATATTATTCACATATTTTTTAACTTTTTTATTTGTTTTATTATTTGGAACACTTTCTATAAGTTTAACTTTAATTCACCCTGTATATGTTTTGTGTGTATTGGTCACTTAATATAAATTATTTTCTGAATCACCCTGAACAACTATAATTCAACTCTACACGATGTTGCAACGGTCCTGTATATGTATTAATCCTCTCCACCCTATTTACGGTTTCTATTTTTCTTTTGTTTAAATCACCCTGTATACCTATAATTTTATTTCGCCCAGTATTCCTAGTATAAGCAACTACTTATGTTCCACACTATATAAGTTTTTTTAACCACCCTGTATAACTATAAACCTTATATTTCAATCATCCTGTATGAGCAACTGGTTCTTACATTTTTTGAACCCTCCGCCTATAACTCGAATATCCTTACTGCATATGCTCATTTAACCATTTTTTATCCACTATTTATGACTCTTATTTCAACCACCTTGTATACGCAACTATACTTATGTGTCACCCAATACAACATTTTTTGAACTACCCTGATTAATTTTAATTCTATTTCAACTTATATTCCAACCATCCCATATATGTAACAGCTTATGTACTACCCAATATCACATTTAGTTGTAAGATTTTTTGAACCAACCTGTTTAACTGTAACTTTACTTCGCCCAATATTTCAACTATGCACATTTCTTGCTGCTTGAATTTCGATGCACGCACACACCTACCACCATATACCATATAGAAAACATCGCTTTCTCAAATTATTTTCTTTTCGATACACTAATAGAATATTTTGTGCCATTTTACTCGACTGTAATGAAAACCGTTCCAAACACCCTGTACGTTATACTTTCATGGCATATTTTGACATTTAAGCTAGATATTTTTGATGAATATGTGACATTTACATTGATGTTTACCGTGTTTTTGCAAATATTTTTACGATTTTTGGAAAAAAGGTATGCTTTACGTTATAGATAATTATAACGAATCAAGCTGGAATCTGGCTCTTTGTAGAATACAATTTAAAATATTCAAAATAGTTGAGCCGTTTTAGAGAAAACACTGTAGATTTATTGAAACTCAGTGAAATGCAGTCTCTTAGTTGCTGTTTTTTCTGATTTTCTGGAAAACTGTAAATCTCACGCTATAGAAAATTATATGGGACCTTTCTATAATATTCCTTTAAACAATGCCGTTTAAATCATCAAAATTGCCCAAACCGTTTTTGAATAATCACTAAGAATACATAAAAAAACTTCCCGACGAAATGATAACCTTCTCCTTTTTGAAAGTCGGTTAAAAAAGAGAAAACTGTATAATAAGTATTTATGTAACTTTTCCAACTATATACTAGGTTTCAAAAAGATACTTAATTTGTTTAAAAGTGCGGTGCCTTTTTTTGTATAATATCCAAATAGTAATCAAACAAGGTTTATTAGGATTGAAACTGCATCCAGTCATGCTATATCACTAAAAATTGTAATGAATTTAAAGTTGATTGAAAATAAATCGAAACAAACGTCACTTAATCAACTTCAAAATGGAGGTTCGCAGTTGGTCTCTATATACAGTGTGATTTCATGAGTTGGTTTCAAACGGAAAACGTTCGTTTGAATATTACTTAGTGAAAAAGTTATTCTTCATAAAAAGTTTGCATGGTCAGAAACGTATAGTGTAATCAATACATGGCACTTTCTCAACTGTATACGGGGTTTGTCAGAAAATATGAATTTTGCTTAAAAGTAAAATACCTTTATTTTTGATAATACCTAAAATTCTTATCAAACAGAAGTAATAAGAATTATAAAATGTCACTAATTATACCACTCACTAAAAATTGTATAATAAATCTTCATCTCACTTTTTCAAATTGTTTACTAGGTTTGATAAAGAAGACAAATTTTGGTTGAATTTTTTCATATTTTTTTTGAAGTCGGTTTTTGTTTCACCTATTTCACCTGTATATGTGTGACCACAACCACAAGTAACACTGTACAAAAACTTCTTGTAATTTTGAGTTGATTCACATATTATTTGTATTAAAAACAGTTTTAACATCATATTTATTTCTTTAGCACTTAATTGTTTGCTTGTGTTGGTTGTTTTTGCTTTTTTTCTGTTGTGCCTTTTGTTACAGTTTTACTTTTAGTTTCATCTATTATTTACAAATCTCGTGTCACGTTGTTTGTGGTCGAACTCCTCCGAAATGGCTCGAACAATATTAAAAAAAATGTATGTATATTTGATAGGAATGAGAATAGGTCGTAAAGTAAGTATTTCATACCGCTAGAAGATTTGGGTGTCCCTATCCAGAAAAATATATTCCATTTTTTTGAAAGATGTCATAAATGTCAACAGATTTCAAAGAGGTCAAAAATGTCAAAAATATCAAAAATGCCAAAAATGTATCAAAAATGTATGTTTTGAAGTCATATAAATTTCGTTCATGGATGGTCATGTTAAAATGGATTTCACAAAAAAAAAAAACTAAAAATGTAGGGAATGTGAAAATTACCAACTGAAAAATGTTCAAATGCGCCGATTGATCCAGCCCGTGCGAAGCCGAGACGAGTCAACTAGTGTTGACTTCGGTGTTAAATATTTTTGTGGATGAAAATATATTTTTCTTATACATAAGCAATTCAAAGGACAGTCGGAATTATTCGCAGGTTGTTGATAAATGGTCTATTTATTGTAATGTTTTTATTTTCACACACGGACTCAGTTCAGTTCTTGGATTTATTTAAAAACACAGTCCAACTCACTCTAATTTATTTCCACTACTTTAACACAATTTATGTTCACAGAACTATTTACAATTTATATCTACTTAAGTATACGACCGTCGAATGAATCCCATCGCCAGCTGTCTGTATTTATATATTTCTCTTGGAATTATTCTGGCAAGTCAAGGAACTGTCGGGAAACTTCTTTCATGTGTTCTGGAAGCCTAAGAAAATTCCCAGTAACGGCAGCGGTCGGCCTGTTGAGAGACAAAACATTTCGGATTCCCAGAAGTATCGGAATACTGTTCCTTACTCGAATTGGTTGATGGCCGATTGCACCAGCTGTCGGATGAATTTTCGTAACATTATGTAAACCCCTGATTCAAGTTCTTTGTCAGTTGCAGAAAAATATCTCCTATCTAATAGTAGAAACGGAATTATTGCCTACTATTTGAAAATGTATTCAATGACATCATTTTGACAAACATGTTTTTTTGACATAATCATCAGAAACTTTAATTTATGAATTAATTAATCGCGTGATATATTTCGGGTCTTTTCTAAGAAAAGAAAATTGTCCAGTGATTGTAGATTGTAGTATATCACAAAGTAATGGCTTCCACCATCAAAAATTCTAAAGTTTTTGATTTTTTACTGAACTTTATCATGAGACTGTATATTTGAATATTACAACCAATGTTTGGTTAAACCGATTTACATAAATTTTAAATTCCTTTGTTTATTATGTTTGGAAGCTTTCCCAAAATAACTTATGCTGACTATCGTTCCAAGGATTATTTCTAGGATAATGATGGATTTCATTAGAGAGGTAATTGTGGTCAAGCGCTTGCGTGGGTGACGGCCGTCATTAGTAGAAAACGGCGTAGCAGGAAGCAGAGGCAGACTCGTAGACGATGTGATGCGTAACACAGCCAGGATGCAGAGGAACAACGGCAGGCAGTCAGCAGGAACAGTGGGTAAGAAAGGGACGCGTATACGTATATTTGTACCAATCTGTGCTTAGAGTGGAGAGCGATTGTAGTTACGTCATTGTTAGAACCCGCCCCATCTATTATTCATGGCCCGAAACGGGGCGCATTGGTGGAAGCAGGACGACTGTCGGGGGGCGGCAGGGGGTGGGAAAATTCAAAGGTTCGCGTTGATGTTGATTTACTGCCGCCGTGAATGTTTGTATTCGAATGTGTATCGAACTGCTACGCGATATGTTACGGAATGCCAGGAAATTAATTATAACGTCGGAATATTGAAATACGAGTTAACTTCGTGCTATTAAATGTATTCGGCATTAATGAAATTATTTTAGACCCTTCAAATTATGAAAATTTAAAGTAAAGTTTCTCACAGTTATGAGACTTGTAAACTGGGCATGATTTGCTTGCAAATATGCACAATGTGTTAAGTAATTTAATAAGTATCACTACCGAAAAGAAAATATTATCTTACGACATCAATGCCTGGCGTTCACTTTTTTTTTGTAGGATCTGTCTTAACATGTGGGATCCGAAAAGATCTGTTCGACTCAACTGGGTCTCGCCATTTTTTCTATTCTCCCAGTGCCACATCAAAATTTCAGTAGTTTTCTGAACGATAATTGTGGGATATCTGATATTTATTTTTTCTGAGTTCTTTGAGAATAACACCAGATAAACTTGAAAGTCTGGATATTTCAAAAAGTCCAAACGTTTAAACATCAGACCTCGTTTTCACTGGTATTAACACAAATGAACAAGAAATTAAATAAAAAATAAAAGGATTCGTAATGACAAATTTCGTAAATCACAATTTGACATTAATGGTTGACAATCAAATTACTAAGGGAATTTATTGCAAATTTTATATATACAGGGTAGCACTAAAAATTGTAAAGATCTTGTGAAAAGCTTCTTTCAAATTAGAAGAATTTGAAAGAGTTTTGCCTATAATGAGACCAAAGAAATTCTGATGTTCCAGAGATCTCATTAAATTCATAAGGGAAAACCTAGGAAAAACCTTATACACTATCCCGATACAGGGTTGTTCAAAAGGACATTATCATTATTAATTTCATCCTTGATTATTGGTAACCAGGAACGACTAAATTCTATAGAAGTACTAGCTATACAATCGCTTTCATTTAATAAAATTAAAGCGGAGTCTTTCAGCTTTCGTTTTGTGTTGTGTTCTTCTTTGTGTAATGTGGTTGAATTTTGAAATTGTATGTTATGACCAAGGTCCCAGGCATGTTCACAAATTTTTGACTTTTCGAATTGTCGTTTCTTTATATAATTTTTGTGTTTATTTATTCGAACATTTATAAGTCTAGAAGTATCTCCAATATAAAATTTGTTACATTCGCAAGGAATCTTATAAATGCAATTATTTTGAGTTTTGTGGTACGTTATTTGGTTTAGTTTTTGATAAAATTGATTTCAGTGTTGTTAGTGATTGTTTTGTGTTCAACTTTATCTGACTCTTTATTAATAAACTTTTTAGGGTAATTGTTAGCAGGTAATACATTTTTTAAATATTTTTTTTTAATTAAATTTATCCATATCAGAACAGTTCGTTTTTGATCTATCTTATAAAGATTTATTGATGCCTTGTTTACAGTATTTGGGTGATTAGAGTTAAAAGTGAGATACCTGTTAGTGTGAGTCGGCGTTTTGTAGACTTGTGTATCAAATCACGATTGTGTTTTTGTTATTAAGATGTCTAAGTAAGGTAGTGTGTTATTTTCTTCAATTTCTAATGTGAATTGTATAGTTGGTTCTTTGTTATTGATGTCGTTTAATAATTCATTACTTCATAATGATATATTCACTATTTGGGAACACTCTCTTGACTGAAGAGTAGGGAACAGATTTAATATTAAAACAACTTTCAAAACTAGAAATACACTGAAATCATCTATACTATTATAAAATGTCTGTTTGTTTGTTTGTTACCTCATCAGGTAATAACTACTGAAATGTTTTTGCTGAATCTTTTTTTGTTGCAAAGCTTATAGTTTGACTTAAAATCTGGTATACATTTTTTTCTCGCTACATTGAGAGAAACGGTAGATATAGCCAAAAAACTAATACCATGTTCGGTAATACACAAATAGTCAATTGGTTCCAGCGCATGCACCAAATATTAGATACTTGAATCAGCTTAGCTTTTATTCATAATTCGGAATATGCCAATGTAACATGTTTGGCTTTAAAAAAAATTCAACTGATATATCAAATGTAATTTTACAGGGTGTTACATATAAATGATAGGTAAAACTTACAGCGGAGTAAAATTACGTATTTAAGAATTCTTGAAAAAAAGGTATATTAGTTGGTATATACAGATATATATCCACATATTTAGAACTATATCATTCAACGTATAACAGCCGTTTCGAACCAGGAGTTCTCGTCAGATACGCTTCCTCGAATGACAAGTTCTAAAGTGAAATACTTGGATGTAATACACATCAGTAAGACAACAGTCAGTGTATTGAACCTAACAGATGTCAGTGACATCTACCGTCTAGTGAGTAATTTAAGTATATGAAGGCATACTATGGTATAACATATACCATATTCCTCCTGACAGATGGTTCGAGTGTTTTATATAAAAACACAAAAGTAAATATATATATACAGATATATATCCACATATTTAGAACTATGTCATTCAACGTATAACAGCCGTTTCGAACCATACTCTTGACAGATGGCTCTGTCAAGTGTTTAGTATATGTTATAGCATAGTATGCCTTCATATACTTAAATTACTCACTAGACGGTAGATGTCACCGACATCTATTAGGTTCAATACACTGACTATATTAGTTGGCCTGTAAGTAGTTGCATATATACAATGTGGTTGAAATAATGGGGAAGTTATACGGGGTGGTTCGAAAAAGATATATTGAGTGGACCATAAACAGTTGTACATACGAGGTAGTTGAAAAACGGGTGGAGTTGAATTATATGTATGCAGGTTGGATAACAAAATCTTATATTGTTAGGGTCATAAGTAGTTGCATATTAAATGTGGGTGAAGTAAGGATAAAGTAGAATTAAATTTATACAGAGTAGATAAAAAAATATGTTATGTAAGCAGGTAGAATATTTGAATTTTCTTGAGCTATTATTATAGAAGAGATGACATGAGTTGGAAAAAATGTTAGAAGCAATAGTTTATTCTGGTTGATTGAATTATAAGATGGAGTGGAATTATAGTTTGTAGGGTGGTTATATACACAAGTTTTCAAGTAGCATATTATAGGATGGTTGAAATATGTAGCAAAGTATGATTACAGCTATACAGCAAGGTTTAAAAAATATTATAAAGGAATGTTATGATACGCAAGCTGTTTCAAATACCGGATAGATGAAATATAGGGTGGACTAGAATTCTAAGTATACAGAGTGGTGAATAAATGTGGCCCATAAGTAGTTGCATATACAAGATTGTTGAAATATATATAGCATGGAGTATAATATTAATTATACAGTATGGGTAAAAAAGTTGGAAGAATTGTGTTATATAGGGTAGAGCATGAGCTGTTGCATATGTGGAGAACCTGAAATATAGGGCGAAGTCAAGTTATCATTACACAGTGTGATTCAAACAAGGTTAGAAACAGTTGCAAATGAAGGATGGATTTAATGAAGAGAAATTATACTTCATACTGTGCTTAAAAAAATATGAGGAAAAAATGAGAAATAGCGTAGCTCATAATCAGTTGCACAGATATGATATTTGAAATGTAGGGAGGAGTAGAGTTAAGTAGTTTAATCTCTAAAAATGATACATAGGGTGCTCCATAAGAAGTTGCAGTTTTGGTGAAATAAATTGCGAATTGATGGATTTATATTTGCCCAGGGTGGTACACAAAATGTCACACTCGGTGGCCGATAAGTAGTTGCACATACAAGGTGGTTGAAATAGAGGGTGGAGTTGAGTTATAGTTAAATAGTGTTGATAAAAAATTGTGTTATTTTTTTTAAAGATAGAACATGAACTGTTGCATATAAACAATATTTGAAACATAGGGCGAAGTAAAATTATAGTTATACAGTGTGTTTAAAATATGTTAGAAAAAGTTGCATATATGGGGTAGTTGACATATAAGGTGGAGATAAATTATATTTTCCAGGATAGTTAAAAAATATTTCAAAAATGGTTATTTAGCGTAGTTATACAGAGTGGTTCAAAAACCGATAGACCAGTAAGTTATAATTGGTGACAAATTGGCAGCAGTTTATTCAAGATATTTTAAATATAGATGCAAGTTATAGCTATAGAAGGCAGATCAATAGTTGCGGTTTGGGTGAAATGGGTTGGGATTGGTGAATTTAGTTATACAGAGTGGTACAAAAAATGTTATATTGGGTGGCCCATAAGCAGTTGTAAATATATGGTGGTTAAGATCGGGGCTTAGTAGAATATTGTGTTTAACACAATTAAAAAAAAAGTTGCATATAAAGGACGGTTAAAATTATAATTTACGAAGTGGTTCAAAAATTATCAGAAATAATTGTTATATAGCGTATAGGGAGGAGTAGAACTATAGTTAGGTAATTAAAAAATGTTATATTGGGTGATAAATAAACAATAGCATATACAGGATGGTTGAACTATAGGGTGATGCCGAGTTACAACTATACAAGGTGATTCCAAAAAAATATTGAACAAAATTGTTATATAATAGCACTTGCAGTTTGGGTGAAATGTATTCAGGATTGGTAGATTTATAGTTATGTTAAGTGGTTCAACAAAATTAGAAAAAATTGTTATATTGGATAACCTATATGTTTCATAAGCAATTTCTTTTTGCAAAAAAATGTACTTTCCATACGCGGGTAAAACCGCGAGTAAGGGCTAGTTTTTATCAAAAATTAAACCAAAGAACGTAACACCAAACTCAAAAAATTGCATTTAGATCTATAATCGGTCGAATAAATGAACACAAAACTATATAAAGAAACGACAATACGAAAAGTCAAAAATTTGTGAACATGCCTGGAACCTTGGTAACATAACCTACAATTTCAAAATTCAACCATATTACACAAAGAAGAACACAACACAAAACGAAAGCTGAAAGAGTCTGCTTTAATTTTATTAAATGAAAGCGATTGTATAGTTAGTACTTCTATAGAATTGAGCCGTTCCTAGTTACCAATAATCAAGGATGAAATTAATAATGGTAATGTCCTTTTGAATAACCCTATATAGAGATAGTTCATAAGGTTTTTCCTGGGTTTTCCTTTATAACTTTAATGAGATTTCTGGAACATCAGAATTTCTTTGGTCTCATTTTTGGCGAATGCCACATGAAATTCTAAAGATAACTATTTCAATGTCTTCCAATTTGAAAGAAGCTTTGTTATTTCACATAATGTTTAGAATTTTTAGTGCTACCCTGTACCTTTGATTTTTTGTCGCTTGTTGGTACTCGGTCAGTCTTCCAATCTTTTTCCGTTCAAGGCTTCTTTGCTACTTTGGTATTCCAGTACTTTGTCTAAATTGGGAAGGGTTTGGTGTGATCTTATTGAAACTCTAATTGTTCTGCAAATAGCTTCTGCGTTCAGTAGACTCCACCCAGTTTAACAGCCAAGCTGTTATTTTCATCGAAAACACCAAAACTATTTATATTTACAAGTCTTTCTCTGTTATAAAATGATGGGTAACTTTATAGCGAGAACTTATTATGCAAATACAATATTACTCGAAACAGATAACTTGAAATTTTTATAACAAATTCTACAATGGGCTGTTTGGAATTTGAACAGGAAGTCATCATGCAAAGGCCCCCTCGGTGCCCTGCAACTTTTGTATGAATTTGTTTTCTATGTAACCACTCGGGATATATTTTTGTCTCAAGATAACTGTCTCACCCAAAAATGGGAAAAATCATCGACAGGAGGTTGACTTTCAAGGCATGTCCAAAAGACTCATAACAAAGTCCGGGCTACCCGTGCCAGACTTTAGTCCCCAATAGGAAGAGGAAGCAGGCTGGGACTTTTAAACAAGTTGACTCTCATCAAGACAGCAGTCAGCTTGCAAATGCTGATGTACGCTTCAATAGTATGGGGACACACCAGCAAGAGCAACAAGTAGGCCATCCAAAGGCAGGAGAACTTACACCAACCAGTGCTTGCAGAAATGAAGAGGAGGGCCAGAGAGGCTTACGCCAAACTGGAATAGCACCCAAACCTTCATCTGCGATAGCTAATCGACTATGACTCCAGATTTATTGACAGATACAAACGGCCTAAGAACTAGCTGTGCCTTAACGAAGAAGAAGATGGTGTAGAAGCCTAGAGGTAGAAGACAGGTGAGTATAAAATGAAGTAAGTAATACTCTATTTTTCAGGAGACAATAAGGGGACCCCGGGGAGGGGTAAACCAACCTTACCAAGTAAAGAGAAGACAAGAAAACACACACCCACCAAAAATCGTAGACAACTGCAAGCCCACAGAAGGGTGCAATTGGCTATATATCATAGCAAAGAATGAGCCAGGAACCACAAACAAGACAGTTGCTTTACTATCAATAAGGTAAAGCAACGGAAACAAACCAAAGCTAAGCTATCCCAACAAGAAGACAGGGATTATGCAGAAGGAAAACTGCGTTAGCATGAGGACCTGAGTTAATTCTCAGGGGTGGATAGCAAGGGAGCTGGAAGTGTCTTCGGTAATTTTCTGAAGGGCAAATCCAGATCCTGGGCTGGCGCAAAGGGATCTATTATTTCCTTCATATTCCACACAAATCACTACTTATATTTTTAAGAATTGTATATGAAAAACTATATTGCTATCTTAATATCTGTACCTAATTTAATGTCTCTTTTTCTTTTTGATTAAATTGAATTGAATTGAATTTTAATGCAAATTAAGGTAAGAATTGTGGTTATGGTCACAGTTCTAATAAGTGTAGAACCAGTGCTGCCTGTCTTTATTGTGCGGAAGGGTACTGTCTCAGTATCCTGATAAGAAGAAGAAAAAAGTATACTGCTGTAACTATAATCATAAACATCATATCAAGAGGAATATAAATAAGAACCGAGGAAAGTTTCTATAAGTTTGTAATTGAGATTTAATTCTAATAGATGTTATAAATATACTTTGTTATTAAATTTTTTGTTGACTACATGTTTTGTAAAAATTTTGCTATAACACTTAGTATATATAGTATTAAGGCTTTTAGCTTAGTTAAAATGTAACCAGTCTTATCTGCAAGTATATCTCTATAATTTTAAGTAACAAATATAGCAGAGTTTAATCACTTATGTATACTGTTGAATAATAAATTAATTTGATATGAGAAAATATTTGTCTATATGTCAGTAAAGTCATACTTTAATATAGAGGCGTCGAGAAATAAAGAAAAGTACTGAACTAAAACTTTTGTCAAGAAATAACGATGTATTTAGGAGAAATATGTTATAATAAATTACATTTAAATATAAAATATCTCAATAACTGTAACCACGCTTTATAGGAATGAACATTATAACCAAATTTTCATCTCTAGTCATAAACAATAACTGTGTTGATGTTTAAAATGTTGGTTTTATAAGTGTTGATGTAAAGAAATTTTGTAAGGATATATCTGTAATTTCTTTTGCAATGCTGTTTATGCACTTCCATATGAAAAACCCACAACTTATACATATGTAAAATCTGATGATTTAAAAAAAGTCCTATATGTGTTTGAGCTGCTAATTGTCTTACAGACTTATTTTAATTGTTTTCCATTCTGTCCTGTACATCATTTACGTTTTAGCACGCTCCCAGTCGGTAAATCTCTTGATAATTGTTTTTTACTGTAGTGAAAAGCTTTCATTAACAATTTCTACATCAGGATATTGTTTAAAACAGAATAAAAATATTGTTTTCTGAACGGTAATTGTGGGATCTCTGGTATATTCTTTGGGAATAACACCACATAACTTGAAAGTCTGTATATTTCAAAAAGTCCAAACGTTTCAACGTCTAAATCAGACCCCATTTTCAATGGTATTAACACAAATGAACAAGAAATTAAAAAAATAAATGGATTCGTAAAGACAACTTTCGTAAATCAGAATTTGAAATTAATGTTTGACAATCAAACTGATGTAACTAAGGGAAATTTACTGCAAATTTGATATATATATATATATATATATATATATATATATATATATATATATATATATATGTATATATATATATATATATATATATATATATATATATATATATATAAGGTAGCACTAAAAATTCTAAAGATTGTATGAAATAACAAAGCTTCTTTCAAATTGGAAGAATAGGTTAGGAAATACAATGCTTCCAAAGTCATAGAGGGGCACACCCTACTTAGGTTAATTTCATACGACTTCGTCCCCGTGAAGTACCAAGCTCATTTTGTTTGTATACCAGGCAAATACCTATTTAAATGCAAATTTTTCCATTTTGCGAAGACGTTTTTTTTATTTGTCACATTCTCCCGGCCTAATAGAAAATTCAGTGACAACACATGTCAAACTCTAAACTGCTATTTGGTGAGTTTATAGACAGGGTGTTTAGTTATAGCAAACAAAATCACAAAGTGATAGAAGGAGTTGCATTTATATGATGATTGAAATATAGGACGGAGTAGAATGATAGTGGCCCATAGGCAACCGTATATACACGATGGTTGGAATATAGAGTGGACTGGAAGTTCGGTGGTATAAAAATGTTGAAAAAATGTGAAATTGAAATTATATGGGGTGATTAAAAAACTGTTATATGATGAGGACATAAGCAAATCATATACAGGATGGTTGAAATGTATGCTGGAGTTGAATTATATTTATACAGTGTGATTAAAAAATTATTTCTTTTATAGCCCATAAGAAGTTACATAAAGTGTGGAGAGGAATTAATGTTACACAGGGCGATAATATAAAATGTTAAAAATGAAATAATTTATGGGGTAGCCCACAAGGAGTTATATACTATGGTTGAAATATAGGACGGATTTGACTCCGTAAATATGGGATGGATTCTACTCCGTCCCATAGTTTACAGAAGCCAGCTAACAAATTTATGCTTGTCCGTGGCCAGTCGTATGTACATGATGGTTGACACATAGGGCGGAGTGGTTTTATCTATAGTTATACAGAGTTATCAGAAAAAGTTGAAAAAAGGTTACATGGCGTGGTCCATCATGCATAAATATATTTTGGGCTTATTAAGTCAACGCGTACTAGTACATTTTGTTCGTAAACATTTACCTGTCAATTTAACTGAAAAAGTATCAATGTGTAATGTTGAGGCTTTCAATGTTACCTGGTTCTGTCTGTTAAGGTTATACATACAATATAAACAATAAAAAATTAAAAGTACCTGAGTTCAAAAAAACTAAAATGTCTAGTAAATAAATAACACATTCAATGTTGTTAGGTACCTACCCAGGAAGTAAAAAATGTAAACATTAAACGGTGCTCATTCTGTACAAATGAATTACCTACCAATCTAGTATATTTTTGAAGTCGGTGCCAAGCACATCTAAAATCCTTCATTGCGTACTTATCTACTACTTCATCAAACTTGATGGTTGCTTGGCACCGACTTCAAAAATATACTAGATTGGTATGTAATTAATTTGTACAGAATGAGCACCTTTTAATGTTTAAATTTTTTACTTCCTGGGTAGGTACCTAACAACATTGAATGTGTTATTTATTTGCTAGAGTTGTATTTTGTTATAATTATTTTTAGCTTTTTAGTTATATGTGGAAGTCGGTTATATATTTTTTAAAAATGTTGTATTTACTTTTTTGTTGTAAATGTAATACTTGGAACGAATTCAATAAATGGTTGGCAAAGGTTGACTTATTGTAATTGTGGCCCTTAAAAGCTTTGGTATGTTCATCCCATCTTGTCTTCAATGATCTTCCCGTATGGCCGAAGTAGAAACTAGGGCAACTACCACATTTCAACTTATAGACACCCGAGTTGTTATTTTTGTTAATTTTATCTTTATTCTTTCTTATATGTTTCAAAGAATTGCCAATAGGAAAAAAATATAAGTGAAAATTACCTAAGTGTGTTTATTTAAATATAAAATTAAAATGAATGTTCACTAAATAAAGACAGAAACTATCATCAGATCAACACAATTGCTGTAAAATGTGATTTAGACCCTGAAACGTTTGGAGTATTTGAAATACAGGGTTTCCAGTAATTTTGGTGATATTGCCAATAAATCATTTTCAAGTGTAGGAACAATTTACGTTGCCAACTCAATTGATATTGATCATTATACTACTACAAATTTGATGTATACATATACACACACAGCTGTCAAAGATGTTTTCTCTTCGAACGCCCATATCGGAAATGAGAAATCCATTCAGTTAGAATTTCATTATAATCATAATTAAACTGAGGGAATTGTCGAGATTAATTTGGGAACAGGGTATGCACAGATCGTTTCAAGAAAATTATTATTATGTTTAAACAAAAGTCGTAATTTGTAAGTCAAAGGGTTACGATGATGGGGTTTAATATTAGTCCGAGTTCCTCTCTCTTGAAGCGGGAGAGCGCTCTCATATTTCACAATTATTAGAGCAACTGAAATCATACACATAATAGGTAATTTCTTGCATTAATTACTCGATTAAATATTAACGGTGGCAATCATAACGTAGAGCTGCACAACCCTTCCGACAGGTTCTATAGATTATGCGGAGCTGGTAATAACGTCGGTCGGGTATTCCCCTAACGCACCACAGAATGAAACTTGTTACCCGCGTTACGTTCGCTGACTCGCTCGCTATATTCTGTCAGGGTTTATCTCTCGACACAAAACCGTAGGACATTTTCGCAAATGGAGTTAAGCCGTAAAGAACTAATTTTGCGATTCCACTTATGCATTCTTCGGAGAAGAAATAAAACGCAAACATGTCTACTATTGTAGGCATACATGATTAAAAGTTCCAGTACACACCAAATTTTAAAATTACTCTACCATTTATTTCAACTACCCGGCATATGCAACGGCTTCTAATTTTTTTTTATTAACCCATGTCTATAATTATATCCCGTCCTACTTCCCTTAATTCAAATATCCTAACTGCTTATGCTGATATAACAAATTTTTGATATACCCTGAATAACAATAATTTTACCCGACCCTTACGTCAAAGACCTTGTCTACGCAACTACTTATGTTCCAAACTATATAACTTTTTTAAACTGCCCTGTATAACTGCAATTTTACTCCACCTTATATTTCAATCATCCTGTATATTCAACTGCTTCTGACATTTTTAAAGCCTTTTGTATAATTGTAATTATTCTCCGTCGTATAACGCAAATATCCACTCTGTATAATTATAGTTTTGCTCCACTTTTATTTCAACCACCTTGTATATGCAACTACTTATGTGCCACCCAATACAATATTTTTAGAACTACCGTGTATAACTAATTCAATTCCAACTTATATTTCAACCATTCTATGTATACAACTGCTTATATACCACCTAATATTACATGAACGCAGGTACACACCTTCAACCGTATTCCAAACAGAAGAGATCGCGGGAATAATAAATTTTCCTTCTAACAAGCTAATGGAATATTTTCTGCATTTTCACTTGACTGTAACTCAACTTCGTCTCTAAAATAAACTGACTTCAAAAGCATCAAAATGAAAATCATTACAAACACCCTGTACGACATACTTTCATGGCATATCTTGACATTTAAACTGGATATTTATGATGAAAATTTGACATTTACCATGATGTTTACAGTTTTTGTGCACATATTTTTACGATTTTCAGAAAATGTATGCTTTACGTCTTAGAAATTGTACGGAATCAAGCTAACATAATTAATTATAATTAAATATTATGGACCTATCAATCTAGTATATTTAGTTGAAGTTTTTTAATAATCGCTCGTGCATTAAAACAAATGTTTTTATAAAAATTTAACGTAAATATAACTTTAGATAATAAATAACATCAAACTTTCACACAAAGAAAAATTTAAACATTAAAAGTTGCTCATGTTAAATTATACCTGAAAGTCGGTTTCCGACAAAACATTTAAAACTTGGTTGTTGCTTGTTAAAAAATACTCTAAATTAAAAGTATAAGGTTAAAAGTTATAACATGATATCAGATGCAAAATAATTCTGGTTTTAGTTGACAAACCATGTTTACAATGCAATGAAAGTTGCAAACTGCAAACTTGCGAACGACCAATAAAGGGCGATTGTTATGTAACGTGTGTTTTTTTTGAAATGGAATAAAACAAGGATATATTTTTTAAATTGACATGAAATTTACTTTATTCGAAAGATAATCTTCTGGCATTATAATTTGAATATGACTTCTGGCATATGACCGCCACGGTTGGCTCGGACGTAGTCTAATCTGATTATCCAATTTTCGATGACTTTTTCCACCATTTGTTGCCGTATATCGGCAATAACTCGGCGAATGTTGTCCTCCCAGTGGTCAATCGTTTCGGGCTTATAGGCGTAGACTAGCGACTTCACGTATCCCAACAAAAAATAGTTGGGATACGTGAATCTTGGAGGCCAATTCACGGGTCCGAAACGTGAAACTATGCGGTTACCATACGTCAATTGTGGCACGAGCTGTGTGACATGTTGCCCCGTCTTGTTGAAACCACAGGTCGTGTGCATCATGATTGTTCAATTGATGAACGAAAAGTTAGTAATCATGGCTCTATAGCGATCACCATTGACTGTAACGTTCTGGCCAGCATCGTTTTTAAAGAAGTACGGACCAATTATTCCACCAGCCCATAAAGCACACCAAACAGTCAGTTTTTCTGGATGTAACGGTGTCCCAACATGAACTTGAGGATTATCATCACTCCAAATACGGCAGTTTTGTTTATTGACGTATCCATTCAACCAAAAGTGAGCTTTATCGCTAAACAAAATTCGCTTATGAAAATCGAGATTAACGGCAATCTTGTTTTGGGCCCATTCACCGAATGTACGCCTTGCTAGGTGATAGTGTGGCTTCAATTCTTGCACGAGTTGAATTTTGTAAGCAAAATCTTCCATAAAGTCGATGGACACATATCCAATTGCTGTGCACGATGGCGGATGGACTGATTTGGGTTTTCCTCTACGCTACGCTCTACAGCAGCAATGGATTCTTCTGTACGCACTGTACGACATCTTTGTGGATGCGTATTACCAGTTAGAGTAAACGTGGTGCGAAAACGTTGCATAGTTAATCGAATTAATTGCTCTGATGGACGATTATGTTGACCGTAAAATGAACGTAGTGCACGATACGTATTTCGAAGAGAACCATGATTTTCAAAATAAATTTGCACAATTTGGAAGCGTTGCTCAGGCGTCAGTCTATTCATGATGAAATGCCAAACCAAACTAAAGAGAAATCACTTGACAGCTGACAAGATGGCCTCCGGTTAAAAGAGTGTTGCCAACTTAAAGTTCTCTAAATAAACACCATTTATTATAATTTTTCGTTGGTTCTATTACAGTAGCATGACTATGTAGGATACTTTTGCGAAGGGCCAACATTTTTTGTTTTACATTTAATTTAGTTTGTCTTTCACATTGTCATTCCCATCTTATGATTTTCTCTCCAAGCAATCTGGCGGTACTGTTTGGCATTCGCAGTATGGATGTAAATAATAATTTTTTATTACTTTATTATTTAATAAGTGAACCAATATTATAAATTAATATTAGCATTCTACACTGAAGGAAAAAATAAATAAAATAAAGCAAATCGGTTGAGGGACAGAGGAGAAAATGGTACCGAACCGTTTTGTCTTTGCCTATTTATATATAGATGATTCGATTCTTTCTTTGTAACGATCGATATTATTTATATATATCACTAAATTTCACTATCCCTTACCACTACTATTTCACAAATTAACTATTTTTCCAAAATCTATCACTTATTTTTATTCACACGTGTTACTGAACAGCAATTTTAACCGGAAGTCATCAGAATTATTATTAAATGGAAAATCGGGTGCTGTTATTCTATATTTGTTAAAAAAATCTTACTAAAGCTAATCATGACTTGAGAACAACTTGACATCATCTGTAATTATTTGTTGTTTACAATTTGGTTCTTTTCATTATCGGTGGTATCGCCACGTTTTACTTTTCGTTTTTGCACAAATGCGAATTTAACAACTTGAAAACGAGTGGATGGCAAAGCAACTGCTGCTAGTAAACACTAATTGCAGGATGCTGATTATGATTAGCTTTCAACGGGCTAAGCCGACCGGCTTATGTGCTTTAGCGTTCACTGTTGGATGAGGATTATACGAAGCTAAGGCTTAATGTGCGACGTATTTATATGCATGTTACAATTTCCATTGTCGCTTCCCTTCTGAACGTTTTCTTGGTCTGTGCATTTGTATGTCATTTTGTTTTATTTATGCCATTCGTATGAAAAATATCATAGCAAGCTGCTTAAGAAGTTCTTTAATTGTTTTTTGAAGTTCAGATACTTTTCTAAAAAAAATATTGTGTAATATGGACGCGGAAAGGAGTGAATAAAAATAAAACCACAGTGAGCGTGGTAGGGGTCATGCCGATTGCGGCTATAGCCACGACCATGCACGGGTAACTATATAGGAATTGTCCGTTCAGAGTTTCAACCAGTTGGTTGATAAAGACAGATATACCCCCAATTATATCGATCTTTGTCAAAAACCTCAGTCGCCGCTATTTGACAAATAGAATAAGTTTTCTGTTATTAATGGTTGCGTGGATTGTGTCCATGAATATATTTATCTCTTACTTTTATATAGACAATAAAGGACAAACATTTAGAAATAAAGAAACTATTGTTTTGTGAAAGTGTAGGTAAACTTGTTCCGTGTTTTATTTTCTCAATTTTTAATTTCTGTTTATTGAATTGTGAATTGTTGTAAGTCAAGTTGATGCTCTCAAATTGCATTTTATTTTGTATTCATTGAAATCATGGTAATCTATTGCTGTGTTCCCTTTTGTGGAAATACTAATTTAAATACAGTGATGCATCGGTTCCCAAAAAAAAACTGAGATAAATAAAATAATTACATGAAAATATGTAACTGTATTTACTAAATAATATTTATATTTTGTATAATAAAAGAAAAATATTTGCAGCTACTTCAAATTTGGGTCAATCAGATTAATAGCAGTAAACTGTTGAACAAAACGCCCCAACAAATTATGATGTCTTACAAAGTGTGTGATGTTCACTGTTCCTCAGAAAGCAAGATTTGTTGGGGCTTAACAAGAAGGAAATCGAACTTGAAATTTGGTGCCATTCCTTCATTATTTCATAATCATGGTATGTAATTTATTTCATAATAGTTTTGATGTCAATACAGTACATTATTGTAAAATTTCTTAGATGAGAAAACTAAGGAGAATGTTAACCTGGATTTGGAAAGTGAATAAGATAATATTTGCTTAGATTTATCTTTTGCAACAACACCTGCTGCCAATTTTGAACATGGAAATATATCAACAGCAAAAAATATAAGAGGTAAAAATATTACTAGAATTTAATTATATTTTTAATATATAAATATATTGTTATCAGGTTATCAGGAGGCCATCTCACCTTCTAAGAACTGTTAAAGGCAAGATCATGGATGAATAAAAAAAGTTCAATTGGAATAAGGCAAACTATGTAACCTTCAATAAAAATTATTTACTATTGTATTTCCTTTCCTTTTATAACATTTTAAACATAATAATTAGTCATCCTGCATTTCTGATTGCATCTTGGTAAAAGATGTAATCAGAAATCAGGATGACTAAGAATTAAAAAAATATAATGTATTTAATGCTAATCCGTATTTAATTTCCCCGCCTTGTATGTTTTTTCAACCACTCACTTGAGCGCTGTAATCTAGTGAACGCGTTTTGCACGAAGAGTTTCCCATCTATATACATATATAAATCTCTTTATACATATATAAATCTCTTATCTATGGCCACGACCTCTATCCGCAGACGTGGGTCAACTTCTGTCGGTCACACATAAAATTAAAAATGGCAGAGAGAAAGCGACAGTATGTAGACAAAACAAATGATAATACAATTTCAAAACTTAATTATTAACTATAATACGCTAATTGTCTTCTAAACGTTGTTTGTGGCATATTCTTGATTATTTTTATGTTTCTTTGGGGAATAACACCACAATAGAAATAAAACTACGTATATTGCAGGAATACCAAACGTTTCAAAGTCTATTCTGACTTCGTTGTCAATGGCTTTATATTTATAAACGTTTGGTATTCCTGCAATATACGTAGTTTTATTTCTATTGTGGTGTTATTCCCCAAAGAAACATAAAAATTATCATACGCTATTTGCTAAATGACCTTTTTTGCTTTGTTCATAACTATTGACTCTAACTTTTCAATCGAAAAATTATTGAAGTAAATGTTTGTAAACTTATTTTAAATGATATAAATATGTTCATAATTTCAGTCTATAGATCGCCTAAAGCAGATCCTAAAATCTTCATTGACAAATTACATACTGAATTGGATTTTTATTATAAGTGTTCTTTGTCCTACATTGTATGTGGAGATATGAACATTGACCTAATAGTAGATAACAATATGTCAAGACTTCTCAAAAACACTTTTGAGGAATTTGGTTTATATAATATCGTTAGGGAACCAACACTCGTCACCTGCACAAGTTCAACGTTGTTGGAGCCTATTTTTAGGAATATGAAATATAGAAATGTCACTGTTACAAAAACTATATTGTCGGATCACTCATGGCAAATTTGTGAATTTCATATATTTATAACAAACAACAAAAAACTGATCACTTTTTTTGCCCGAGATTCTAACGATGATAATATTGCTTGTTTTAATCTATTGCTAAAAAACGAAACATGGGTAGATATGTACAGGGCTCCTGACTTTGAAACACGATTTGATAGTTCCTATTTTACCTTTTTGCAACATTTTAATACAGTTTTCAGTTACAAAAAAATTATTCCTAAGAAATTCAAAAATAATTGGTACAATAGTGAACGTAAATCTTTACATGCTACTCTATGTGAATTACATAGTATATACACCTGTTCAGATAACGATATTATAAAAGAACGGTACAGAAAACTAAAACTAATTTATAAGCAAAAAGTTAACAAGGCAAAAGCAACTTTCAATAATGACAGAATTCTCTGTGCACAAAACATTAGTAAAGAATCCTAGAGAATTATAAATGAAGGAAATGTATGATAATTCTGACAACAAATTTATGAATATGGCAGATATATGTAATGCTTTTAATGAACATTTCGTAAACATAGAGGTTTCAGTTCCCATGTTTGAAGAGATTAAACTTTGTGACTTTGCTAAAACGTCATTTTTCTTAACGCCTTAACGAGACGAAATTAAATATTTAATTAAAAAAAAACACTGTTAAAAAGGAGCAGCTGGAATAGATGAAATAAATGGTACTGTTTTGAGATCTGTAATGGAAGAAATTTGTGTTCCACTTTCTTATCTAATTAATGAGTCTTTTAAAACAGGAAAATATCCCAAACACTTTAAAAAATCTAAATCTATACCAGTCTACAAAAATAAAGGTCCAGTAGACAATATTACAAATTATCGAAAAATATGTGTTCAAACTGTCAGCTAGCTAAAGTTTTTGAAGCGGTTTACAACATTAAACTCAACACTTTTCTCGATAATTATAATTTACTAATCCCCTGCCAACACGGCTTTCGTACAAATAAATCTACATATAGTGCATTATCGAAGCTATGCAATTTTATATATGACTCATTGAGCAATAAAATATTAAATATAACTTGCTTCTTCGATTTATCACGTGCATTTGACTCCATAGATCATTACTTGTTACTAGATAAACTTAACAGAATAGGCGTCAGAGGCTCAAATGAATGGATTCGATCATACATCACAAACCGTGAACAAGCTGTTCAAATAGGCGAAACTAGATCCAGTTTCAGGATCCAATTTCCATACGGGGGTGCCACAAGGCTCAATATTGGGCCCTGTTCTATTTCTTATATTTATTAATGATGTTTCATTATCATGTCTCACATCTGATCTCAAAATTCTCTATGCTGATGTCACAAATTTTGGCATATTTAGGAAAAGTGATTCTGAACTTGTCAGAAATGCTAATGTAGCCACTCGGGAATTTCATGACTATTGTAATTCACATGGTTTAACGGTAAATGTTAAAAAATCACAAATAATGTCATTCCTACCTACAGTTTCATGTCTTTATTGTCAGAGTCAAATTTCTTACTCCTAATATTTTAATACCTATATTCCTACCTAAAATCAACACAAATAATTTAAGTTATCTTGTCAGATTTGAAGACGCGAGATGTAAGACCGACATCTAGGATTTTCAAGAGAATCAGTACACAGAGGTTCCGAATCTGGAGCCGTTCCGTGTAAATTACTGTTCTCCCTTAACTCCTAGGACAGAATGTCACGATAAAATTTTCAGGTTACTTCACTTGTCAGATATATTGAATACTCTCTTCGGGGTGTCATTCCTTTGTACGCAAGACAATATATTATATATATATATATATATATATATATATATATATATATATATATGTCTTGCGTACAAAGGAATGACACCCGAAGAGAGTATTATCTTGTCAGGTTAAATAATGAATTTATTGAGCAGACATGTACGTTCTTAGGAATAATTGTTGATAATAAACTTACTTGGGAAAAACACATTGATTATGTAACAAATAAATTAAGTAAGACCTCTTTCTTAATGCACCAATTAAAATTTACCGTAAGTTTCAACGTTCTTAAATTAGCATATTTCGGCCTAGCGGAGACGATTTTGTCATATGGACTTATATGTTGGGGCTGTTCAGCTCATATTGACAAAGTCTTCTCTACACAAAAACATATCTTACGATCTTACGATGTATAGCTGGTGTTCCCCCATTAACTAGTTGCAAGCAATTTTGCATTGAGTTTAGTATTCTGACGGTCCATTCATTATATATTTACCTATTAATAATGAATAAAAGAAGCAAGTATCACTTACTAGAAATGATCAAATTCACAATTATTCAACTCGTAGCAGCAATGGGCTACATCAGCCATTCTCTAGGCTATCAGTTGGGCAAAATTCCCATATCTATAGGGGGACTATAAGTTTTAATAAATATACGCGAGCTAGAGGGAATGAGAAAAGTATGGTGAAGTTTGGAAAGGAGCTCTATATATATACCTGTTCAGAGAAGCATACTAATCGTATGATGAATTTTTGAAAGATGCTGAGTGACGCGGGTGGTAATTGACAAGGCAAATAAATCATTTATATTTGTAAAATTAATTTTTTTGTAAATGCAGTGATTTTAAATGTTGAATAAAGGAATATTTATTTATTTATCATAAGACATGAATAATTATTAAATTGATTATCAATATAAATATTAACCAACTTTTTGCGAAAAGTGTACTCTAAAACCAACCGTCGCGTGACGCCATCCATCGCTTAATAGGTCCAGAGTACGTCTTATACGCACTATGACCAGGTCAAATATATTACATTTTACTGTACATAGTGTTGGTGTCACACTTTAGCGAATAGGAGAAATTACATATTCAGCTAGTGAGTAAAATCGTTCGAGTGACTTACGTAAAAGTTCTTATAAGGATTTTTCCCTAAATTCTGGCCAAGTGTTTGTTGTTGTCATCAGTACCAGCATAAATCATAGAAAAGAATGCATTAGTGCAAAAATTTCATTGATCATTGAATAAACTCCTTTTTGAGACATCGAAAAGTAAGAGTACAAAAAGGTCAAGAGCACTCAAGATACCGCACTACCGAGGCAGGAGTTCTCCAAGGAGCAGTCCTGTTCCCGATGCTATTTTCAATCTGCACTGAGACATCCTAAGACCAGCCGACGTTATGATTGCCCAGTTCGCAGACTACATCGCCATAGGATGCCAATCTTTTAGATTTGAGCGAGCCTTGAGGCGGCTGTAGCAAGCCACTGAGGATATAGCGGATCGTTAGTAACAAGGTGATTTTCAACGATTTATGACACCAACTAGTGCTTTCAGAAATGAAGAGGAAGGCCAGAGAGGCTTACGCCAAACTGGAAAGCACCAAAACCTTCATCTACGACAGCTAATCGACTATGACCCCAGATTTATTGACAGATACAAACAGCCTAACAACCAGCTCTGCCTTAGCGAAGGAGATGTTGATGAAGAAGCCCAGAGGTAGAAGACAGGTGAATATAAAATGAAGTACATAATATTCTATTTTTCACGAGACAACAAGGGGACCCGGGGGGAAACCAACCGTACCAAGCAAAAGAGGACAAGAAGAACACACACCCACCAAAATGAACGACGACAACATGCACGCCCACAGAGGGATACAATACGCTATACATCATAGCAAATAATGAGCCACGAAACACAAATAAGACAGTTACTGTACTACCAATAAGGTAAAGCAATGGAAACAAACCAAAGCCAAGCTATTCCAACAAAAATACAGCGATTATGCAGAAGGAAAACTAATATATTAGATTTTACTTATAACTTTTATTGATATTTTAATTGTTTTCTGTTTGGCCATTGTTCTTGTAAAGAAGACGAAACACAAGTTTTTGACCTTTGTTCTGATGGAAATGCTGTGGTAACCTTTGGTGTGTCACAAATGTAGCAATATATTTTTGCACCCTATTACCAAACCTTTATACGGTTTAAAGGTTTGGTGTTAGGGTGCAAAAGTTATTTTTACACCTTTGTTCTTAATCTTACTTTCTAACTTTTGTTCACATATTCCCTCCTAGATTGTTTGAAGTTGCATTAATTCCTTCATCTCGTAAAACTGGTAAATATCCAAATGTTTTTTAACTAATTTGTGATGCATTGTTTTATATTATAATACATACATCATAGTGCTGCATTTATTTTCTCGTTATTATAGGTAAGCTGAGGGAGCTGAGGATATTTCAGTGAATTAACTTTATAAGAGTATATGACAAAGTCTCAAATAAAGTATATCGTCATAATACTAAATCCATTGTAATCTCTAAAAATCAAAATTAGATTTTCTCCTAAAAGCGTAATTGAAATGGAAAAAATACCTCTTATAAAGATGAATTGTATTTCCAATTTCCAACGTAGAAACTTTGATTTTATACAGAGGGTAAGTCAATAGAGAGAAGAATAAATTATAAATCAGTTTCAATATAATTTTTCAGCGTCTAATTCGTTTTACCTAAAAGGCACTTACACTTTAAAAACAAGAGAAAGTTAGAAGTTTTATCAAGAAACAATCAAGTGAATCGGGGTTGTCTGACAGTGAAGGGACATTACACGGCCCTTAGGGATTCGCTAAAATCCAATGATTTCGGAGACTCGAAGAAGCAAAGTTTCAGCCAGCGTGATCAATATCGGCGGACATTTCTTGAAAGTAGAAATTATCGTGAAATACGCGAAATACAGAATACACTTCTTTTTCATATTGTAATGTCGCGATTATTAATATATAGATTTATAACATTCTCAGAAATAAATTAACAGAATTTACCTAGTCTTTATTACAGTGAACAATAGAGTATTATGTCTTTAAAATGTTTGTAAAGCTAAATATGTAAATACTCAAAAGCTAATAATACACCTTTAATAACTGCATTAACAAAGAAAATTATTATTTAAACTCTAAAAATCTATATATAAATAGGCAAAGACAAAACGGTCCGTAACATTTTCTTCTCTGTTTTTGAACCGATATTAATTTTTTTGTTTAGCAAGGCCGTAGTCAGCGGGGGATTCAACCCCCCGCTGAATATTTGGAATTTTTGGTTTTCAACATTACATTTTAACCAATTAATCACCTTTCTCATAACAATACAATTTTATATATCCTGAAAATACATGAAGAAAAATATAAAATTTGCAGTCCTAATCAGCCCATCACTAATCAAAAAAATTATCCAAAATTCCTGACTACGGCCTTGTTATTTAGTAGGTATTGACAAGCTTTAGTCCAGAATTTGTCGTCGAGGCTGCTAGTACTAACCATATAATGGTAACAGTGACGCCATATTTCTTGGACAGAAAATCGTAAAGAAAGACAAATTTAATTAAATGTAAAACTAACAAGTTTTGAACCTTCGCTAAAGTTATCCTACATAGTCATGCTATTGAAACAGAAACCACAAAAAATTATATAACATAATCATCAATGTTTATTGGGTTCTTGCAAGCCTGTAACTTTCATTGCATTGTAAATGTGATTTGTCCACTAAAATCGGAATTGTGTAGCACCTGATCACCTGTCTAATACTGTTTTATTAAATCTTTTTAATTTAGACTATTTTTATTTTTAATAGGTAGATCTGGCAACGCTGATATTTTTAGCCATCTGGCGAATTTGCTTTAAATTTTGACATTTCATTCATTCAGAAAAGCTTCCAATGTATATTTAAGATTTCAGTTCCAGTTCGCTGAAAGTAAATGTCAAAAATAAGTACATTCACCTAATATTAATTAAAGATAAATTTTTTGAAAATTATAATTATATGTGTAAGTATATTTAATGCATGTCTTTCGTTAGAATTTAGGTTCGGTTAGGTTTCCTCTTTTACATCATTCATATTTGATACATATTCTAGCAGTCAGTTACTGTTTTCTGACAAAATGTGTACCTTATAATATATTTTTTGTGATTATAATTATGCCATTTATATAATATTTTCGCAATAGTCTGGAGGTGTTATGCAACAAATTACTAATCAGAAGACAATGCAAAAGACATTCAAGATTAGAGTTTTCTATGGGTTGTTTGTCGTCTCTATTTATGAAATCGATTGATATGGAAACGACGGAAACTTTTAGGTTACGAAGAAATCAGTCAATAATTACATCGAACATGTTACATATATATAAATTTCATTAATTTTTACTATAAATTTAATCCAAATGAAGAAATGGGCATAGCAAAAGCTACGCCTTCTTTAACTAATTTGGCCTCAACTTTATTTCATATAACGATACATTCTTTGACAAAAGAATCTCATTAATGTTCAAAATTCAAACTTAATATAATATGCCTTGTTTACTACTGTTTCACTTTAACGATGCCTGACAGTTCCGATTGATTTTTGCAATTTCGGTTCTTGTGAGTATATACCATTTCTTTGCAGTAATGCTACTAACATACTCTATATTAGTAAACTGAAATGTTCCTATTCACAATATATCTATACATGTCTAAGTGCTTCTTGGGAAATAACACCACAGTTTAAAGAAAATTGCTGTATATTCCAAACGTTTCGGGGCCTAGATCAGACCCCGTTGTCAATGGTTAAGAAACTACGGATTAAAAACGCACAATTCTTAACCATTGACAACTTGGTCTGATCTAGACCCCGAAACGTTTGGAATATACAGCAATTTTCTTTAAACTGTGGTGTTATTTCCCAAGAAGCACTTAGACATTGAAAAATATGCCACAAGTATCATTCAGAAAACAATATCTATACATAAATAGGCAAAGACAAAACGGTTAGGTACTATTTTCTCTTCTATCTGGCAACCAATTTTCTTTATTTTTTAGTAGCTACAGACGGCCTTCGATGCAGAATGCTAAAATTAATTTATAATATAGGTTCAATCATTAAATAATAAAATAATAAAAAAATCATTATTTACATCCATACTGTCAATGCCAAACAGTGCCGCCAGATTGCTTAGAGAGAAAATCATGAGATAGGTTGACTCCAGTGTGAAAGATAAACTAAATTAAATGTAAAAAAAATATTGGCACTTCGCTAAAGTTATCTTAGATAGTCATGCTATTGAAATATGACCAACAAACAATTATAATACATAATAATCGCCGTTTATTAACATTCATTGCATTGTAAATATGGTTTGTCAAAATCAGAATTATGTTGCACCTCATCAATTTTCTTCTGAATTTTCTTTATTTTGACCTTATAGTTTTAATTTAGAGTCCATTTATTTTTGTCGGATAACTTTCATATAATTTAAGTAAGACTACAATATATTGTGAAATTATGCACAAATTCACGATAAATACGTAGATCTGACAACCCTGAATGCTTGGCCATCTGCCGGAAATTTGATTTAAATTTTGACATTTCATTACTTTTGTAGCGATTAGGTTGAAAGTTTTCAATTCAGTCAGAAAAGACTTCAAAGTATTTTCAAGGTTTCAATTTTAATTCACAGACAAAAATAGGTGTAGTAACTACCATTAATTAACAGTATGTGATTCGTATTTCTTTATATTTTCCACATAAATCAGAAATCGTCATGGATTACTACGTTGGTAAGTAAATTTTTTATATTGAAAATCATACTGAAAATTAATGTTTTCTGACAATGTGAGTATGTTATAGTTAATTAATTTTACATTACATGGTCCCATTGCTGCAAAGTTCTGACTGTTAAAAACATTTTTAAGATTTGTTTGAATATAAAAAATGTACCTACCCATTTATCAGGTTAAGTTAGGTACATTTAGTTCTAGAGTAAAATATATTTTTTGACCTATTTTACCATTGAAATCTTACATTGCTGGCTTTAAAATTCACAACCTAAATGTTCAAAAAATTTAAAATTCAAAACGTTCTACACGACAACAGAAACCGCTGCGTAATTATATATGCTAGGTTGGTTTTCAAATGCTTAACAAAGCAGTGGCTGGGTAACGCTCTTTCAGACCAAGTAATGACCATCTTTTACTATCTTTGGAGTTGCCTATAGTTCAATAGGAAAATATTAAGTGTTGTAAATTATAGATCAGTATTGATTTTTCGGACAAGTAGTACTAACTTTCGTAGAAAATAATTTTGGTAATTTTTTGTTGTGATTATAATTCTATCATTAATATAATATAATTTTCACAATATTCTGAAGGTGTTGTGCAACAATTCATCAATCAGCAGACAATGGAAATGACATTAAATATTGGAGTTTTCATTGGGTTATTTGTCATCTCTATTTTTAAAATGGTTTGTGTGTAAATGACGGAAACTTTTAGGTTACAAAGAAAAATCCGCCGATAATTAGATCGAACATGTTACATAGACATATTTATGTAAAAATAATCCTACAATTATATAGAAAAATAAAAAAATATTTCGTGAATTATTTTTATAAATGTAATCCAAATAAAATAATTGGGATAGCAAAGGCCTGGCATACTTTTCTAATTTCGCCTCAACTCTATATCTTATACAGACAAAATAACGTCAATAATGTTCAATTCATAAGTTTTATGAATTAGGGTCGAATTTCGACCACTGGGCGACCGCTAGTTGCTATAAATTTCCGTAAGCTCGTTTGAAAATTAACTCCAAATAAATTCTACTTGATTTACTTCAATATCGTACGTCACAATTTAATCAGCAACACAGAACTAAAATAGTAAATGTTTTAAATTAATTACTGTCATTCATAAAATACTTGAACTGAATAGATCGTTCGGTTTATATCCTTCTTAGTTCTTTATCACTACTCGCAATTCGACCGAACCCTAGAGAGTTTTTTTTTGTCCTTATTTACACCGAAATTCATATAATAACCTACAAAATATTTACTATTCACAAGGTCGATGAACTCTTACTTCGATAAAAGGCGTTCTGTTATACCGTTATCTAGTTAGCTCCACTCTTGCTGTACGTCGGCCCTTTTTGTACCATCGTATTTGCTCTTTCCCATAGTAACCCTGAAGTGCTAACGTAACTAATTTCTTTTCTCTCGACAAGGATGGAAATTTTCGGTATTTTTGTTAACCTTACTCGTGCGTTAAGAGAATTGGTTTTTACTACTCGTTTGTTTATTCACAGAATTAGTTTTTATTGGGGATGATTAATTTCTACCAATGTTCCTACTTTGGCGGTGTAAAATAAAATGTTATAACAATCTGTTGGTTTAGTGTCAAAAAGGAGCTCACCAATTTTGTATATATTAGGATAAGCTACAGAGTGGTGTAAAAGAAGAAAAAGTTTAAATGTTTGTTAACTACCGAAGATTCCGATAGATTTGATTCGAGAGCGACGATTACTAGTTTGTATATACTTCGACACTCAATATCCGACTACATTATAATGAAAATAGAATTTTTAAATGCAAGTCCGGAATATTGAAGTGAACACTTACTGCCCTAAATGAAAAATAATAATGATATCGTTATTCTGACAGTTATAGTTAATATGAAAATACTATCTTTTTAATTAGTTTGAACAAATTAACAACTGTAAAAAACTGTGATTTAAGTTTTAAACGTTTTTTTTGCTATATTTTTACAGCCTTGCCGTGCCAATTTAGTTTTAATCAGGGTGCATGTATTCTTTTTCTTCAAGTAGAACCATAAAGAAACACTTTCGGCAATTAAAACCATCTTAAAACACACACCCTTAAAAATTTAATCAAATTTAAAAAGCGTTCATCCGGCAATCCTCAAAGTAATATTTCTTTTCTCATTTGAAATTCATGAAAATGAACGACTTAACTAGTAAATTAAGAAATTAACGTATTCCCACTTGTATGGTTTATTGTGGCTTTACTTATTCAGTCCGGGCCCTGATGGGAATCATGCATTCTATATTACCGGCCCCGGCAAGCCAGTTCGTGAAATGTCACGTCGTTACTTTTTGTTCCTTCCAGTCCTTGATTCACCTTTAATTTTTGGAACTTTCATGCCTTTTTCACATTAACTCAATTTCGACTCGAATTGCAGGTTATGAATAAAATAATGACTTCGGTAAATTAAAAGGAGGTCCGAAAGGACTCCCTCTACCCCCGGATATCATAGAGAAAGAAATTTAGGAAAGTTTCCTGTCGTCGCTGTTTCGCGATATTGCAGGCGTAAAACTTTATTTGACGAGCTTTTGAAATTAATTGATATAATTAAATCCCTTCAGTCAGTGTAATGGGGTTGAAACTGCCAAACAATTTTTTTTTTTGAAAAGCGCGAAGTTATTACGAAAACCTTAACTGTAGATTGTATAAGTTTTATGCCAATCACTTCTGTTAACATTTTCTTTTTCCTTACTTTCGGATTTTCTCTTATAAGGTTGTCTATCCTCATGGGTATCCTGATTTATTGATCATAGCTCTGAATAGTTCCAGATCAATCTAGAACATTCTTGCTGTGCCATTTTATTTCTTAAGGTTGGGGATTCTCATGGCTTTCCTGATTTTCTTGATCGTTGCTCTGAACAGTTCCAAATCAGAATAGAAAATTCCTTAAATAAGATATTGCAGACGTAAACCTTTATTTAACGAGGTTTTCAAATTAACTGACATAATTAAATCAATTTACTCAGTTTAATAGGGTTAAAACTACCAAAAGCTTTTTTTTTGAAAGTAGCGAGGGATAACGAAAATATTAACTGTAGATTCTATAAGTTTTATGCCAATCAGTTATGTTAACATTCTCTTTTTCTTACTGTGCCATTTTTTTCTTATAAGGTTGTCTACCCTCATGTGTATCCTGATTTTATTGATCATAGCTCTGAATAGTTCCAGATCAATCTAGAAAATTCTTGCTGTGCCATTTTATTTCTTAAGATTGAGGATTCTCATGGCTATCCTGATTTTATTGATTGTTGTTCTGAACAGTTCCAGATCAGATTAGAAAATTCCTTAAACAAGATATTGCAGACGTAAAACTTTATTTGACGAGGTTTTGAAATTAATTGACATAATTAAATCAATTTACTCAGTTTAATAGGGTTAAAACTACCAAACAGCTTTTTTTGTGGTGGCGAGGGATAACGAAAATATTAACTGTAGATTGTATAAGTTTTATGCCAATCAGTTATGTTAACATTCTCTTTTTTCTTACTGTGCCATTTTTTCTTATAAGGTTGTCTAGCCTCATGTGTATCCTGATTTTATTGATCATAGCTCTGAATAGTTCCAGATCAATCTAGAAAATTCTGGCTGTGCCATTTTATTTCTTAAGCTTGGAGATTCTCATGGCTATCCCGATTTTATTGATCGTTGGTCTGAACAGTTCCAGATCAGATTAGAAAATTCCTTAAACAAGATATTGCACACGTAAAACTTTATTTGATGAGGTTTTGAAATTAATTGACATAATTAAATCAATTTACTCAGTTTAATAGGGTTAAAACTACCAAACACCTTTTTTTTAAAGTCGCGAGGGATAACGAAAATATTAACTGTAGATTGTATAAGTTTTATGCCAATCAGTTATGTTAACAATTCTCTTTTTTCTTACTGTGCCATTTTTTCTTATAAGTTTGTCTATCCTCTTGTGTATCCTGATTTTATTGATCATAGCTCTAAATAGTTCCAGATCAATCTAGAAAATTCTGGCTGTGCCATTTTTTTTCTTAAGCTTGGAGATTGTCATGGCTATCCTGATTTTATTGATCGTTTCTCTGAACAGTTCCAGATCAGATTAGAAAATTCCTTAAACAAGATGTTGCAGACGTAAAACTTTATTTGACAAGCTTTTGAAATTAATTGATATAATTAAATCCCTTCAGTCAGTGTAATGGGGTTGAAACTGCCAAACAATTTTTGTTGAAAAGCGCGAAGTTATTACGAAAACCTTAACTGTAGATTGTATAAGTTTTATGCCAATCACTTCTGTTAACATTTTCTTTTTCCTTACTTTCGCATTTTTTCTTTATAAGGTTGTCTATCCTCATGGGTATCGTGATTTATTGATCATAGCTCTGAATAGTTCCAGATCAATCTAGAAAATTCTGGCTGAGCCATTTTATTTCTTAAGCTTGGAGATTCTCATGGCTCTCCTGATTTTATTGATGGTTGCTCTGAACAATTCCAGATCAGATTAGAAAATTCCGTAAACAAGATATTGTAGACGTAAAACTTTATTTAACGCGGTTGTGAATTTAATTGACATAATTAAATCAATTTAGCCAGTTTAATAGGGTTAACTATCAAACAGCTTTTTTTGTAAATCGCGAGGGATAACGAAAATATTAACTGTAGATTGTATAAGTTTTATGCCAATCAGTTATGTTAACCTGCTCTTTTTTCTTACTGTGCCATTTTTTTCTTATAAGGTTGTCCTTCCTCATGTGTATCCTGATTTTATTGATATTTGCTCTGAACAGTTCCAACGATTAAAAATATAAACAAGATATTGCAGACTAAAACTTTAATTAACGTGGTTTTGAGACATAATGTCAGTTTAATGGGGTTTATCATGCGCGAATAACGAGTAGATATGTTAAATCAGTTCATTCTCTTTTTCTTACTGTGCCATTTTTTTCTTATAAGGTTGTCCTTCCTCGTGTGTATCCTGATTTTATTGATCGTTGCTCTGAACAGTTCCAGATCAGATTAGAAAATTCCGTAAACAAGATATTGCAGCCGTAAAACTTTAATTAACGCGGTTTTGAATTTAATTGACATAATTAAATCAATTTAGTCAGTTTAATAGGGTTAAATTATCAAACAGCTTTTTTTTGAAAATCGCGAGGAATAACGAAAATATTAACTGTAGATTGTATAAGTTTTATGCCAATCAGTTATGTTAGCATTTTCTTTTTTCTTACTGTGCCATTTTTTTCTTAAAGGTTGTCCTTCCTCGTGTGTATCCTGATTTTATTGATCGTTGCTCTGAACAGTTCCAGATCAGATTAGAAAATTCCGTAAACAAGATATTGCAGACGTAAAACTTTAATTAACGCTGTTTTGAATTTAATTGACATAATTAAATCAATTTAGTCAGTTTAATAGGGTTAAACTATCAAACAGCTTTTTTTTGAAAATCGCGAGGGATAACGCAAATATTAACTGTAGATTGTATAAGTTTTATGCCAATCAGTTAGGTTAACATTCTCTTTTTTCTTACTGTGCTTTTTATTTTATAAGATTGTCGTTCCTCATGGCTATCCTGATTTTATTGATCATAGCTCTGAATAGTTCCAGATCAATCTAGAAAATTCTGGCTGTGCCATTTTATTTCTTAAGGTTGGGGATTCTCATGGCTAACCTGATTTTATGGATCGTTGCTCTGAGCAGTTCCAGATCAGATTGAAAATACCTTAAACAAGATTTTCTAAGTGTATAACTTTATTTAACGAGATTTTGAAATTAATTGACAAAATTAAATCCCTTCAGTAAGTATAATAAGGTTGAAACTGCCAGAGAAATTATTTTGAAAATCGCAAGGGTTAACGAAAATTTTAACAAAAGATTGTGTAAGTTTTATGTCACTAAGTTATGTTAACATTCTGAAGGCGATCCTGATGGCCGTTATGATTTTATTGACCGTAGCTCTGAACAGTTCCAGATCAGTCTAGAAAATTCCTGAAACAAGATTTTGTAGGTGTAAAACTTTATTTAATAAGCTTTTGAAATTGATTGATGGGATTAAATCCCTTCAGTCAGTTTAATAGGGTTGTATACTCTTTATGTCACTCAGTTATGTTACCATTCTCTTTTTTTCACTTTGCCATTTGTTTTCCTTAAGGTTGGCCATCCCCATGGCTAGTTTGATTTTATTGCCCGTAGCTCTAAAAAGTTCCAGATCAGTCTAGAAAATTCCTTAAACAGGATATTGCACATTATTTGACCAGGTTCTGAAATTAACTTACGTAATTAAATTCCTTCAGTCATTATATCAGGATTGAAACTGCCAAAGATATCTTTTTTGAATATCCCGAGTTATAACGAAAACCTTAACAGTAGTTTGTATACGTTTTATGTCAACATTCTGACTGTCATTTTATTTCTTGAGATTGGGGTTCTTTATGGATATCCTGACTTTATTGACCGTAGCTCTGAACAGTTCCAGAACAGGCTCGAAAATGCCTTTCCTATCCTGGTGTATTGATTATTTGTCTACTATACTAACCCGTAGTAGCTAGTATCGCTCCCTCTCATAACGTGAGGTAGTTTAATCTCATTTCTTGCATAAGTTCTCTACCTTTGAAAAGGCGGAGCACTACTTTCACTTTTTGAACTATGACTAAAGATGATATTTGGAAGTTCTAATATGTAGCGGCATTTAAAAAACTTCTAATTTATTAAATGTGCCTTTTTTTCCAGGTAGCAGTCTCATCGTCATTTAATTCAGTAGCTTCAGAGCGATATTCATTGATACCTTGCAGAAAAATTTCGTCCTGTTCAAAAATGTTTTTTCTAATTTGATCCCCATCCCGTGTGTTGCTAATTAGTGTGACATGCAGTTATTGATTATTTGCATACTCCCTCTATGACTTCATTGTTCATTACTTGGTAATTTACTTAGTTGTTGTGTTTTGGTAATAAGTTTCATTGTGACGATATTCTTGCAATTATAAAACAGAGCCTATCATAGTTTCAGCTGGTCTGCAAAGGGCGCTATGTCTTTACCTTATACTAAATTAGTGTTTTGTATTTTTTAATTTTTTTTGTGAATAACACCACAATTGCTAGAAAGTTCGTATATTTCAAAAAGTCCAAACGTTTCCAGTTATAAATCAGACCCCATTTTCAATGGTAATAACTAAACACAAATGAACAAGAAAATTAAAAATTAAAAGGTTCGTAACGACAAATTTAGTAAATCACAATTTGGCATTAAATGTTTGACAATAAATCAGATGTAACTAAGAGAATTTCCAGCAAATTTGATATATACAGAGTAGCACTAAAACTTCTAAAGATCATGTGAAATAACAAAGCTTCTTTCAAATTTCATATTTCATATTTTCTTTGGTCCCATTTTTGGCGAATGCACTATCTTATAACCAATGTAAATGGACCTGTCTGTTTACATTAAAAATGGATTGAAAGATCTTTGCCGGAAAATAGAAAACAAATGCTTATCGATGCTGTTCGATGCCAAACTTCTTTCAATTGTAACAAATAATACTTTAAATCTAGGCATTCTACACTGACGCTTTACGGAATCGTTACGATTCATGTGGGGAGCAGGCAATAGCGCACTATACCAACAGTTCGCTTTGTTTATATTTTTGGTGTTGAAATCAGTGATTATCTTGTGTACGTGTAAAAAAAACAATAAGACAATGTTATTTCAATGCTATATATACAGGCACACGGCATATTCTTTTGCCGAATTGCATATTAGTAATTAAGCCACTAATTGCTTTTGTTATTGTGCACATCTTTTAAAGGATTTTAATATGTTTATATTTGTGGAATAGGTACGTGGTTGTATTTGAATCTGAATAACATGAGCTTTAATTTAATGTTGATTGGACGCTACTGTTGGAGCCGAAATATTTGTAAACAAGTATATCTGTATCTCTTTCTATTTTGGTCTCATATTTCAACCCATTTTCGTTTGTTCGTATATGAAAGTGCCGGGTCCATTTATATTAGTAGTCATTGCTTATAAAGGTTTGAATCATGTATAATTATAATAACGATTACTTCAAAGATTTACATTTTGTTCGATTAAATTTGCAGAAACAAAAAAATTTTATTTCTCTTTAAGAATAATAATACTAATTTAAGGAAACCACAAGAAATAAAATGAAGCAAGTAATGTCTGGAGCAGCATTTTTTTTTATTCAATTTTTCGGTTTTATTGATACTGATTTTCACATTTTTATTTTGTAATATGCATTTCTAACACATTTCTCACAGTCTTTTCTGAATCGCCGGTAGCGATTAATTACTATCTCTAGTAAGACAATCTTACAACAGGAAAACGATAGTAGGGAAAGTGTGGAATTTGGTTGGAAATCGAAAGAAAATATGGGATAAAATCATGCAACAAAATTTGTAAGAATAACTGTAACACCATTTTTGGTTCATATAACGTATTAATGGGCAAAACTAAATGACACGTTACATACAGAAAGTCAATTTTGTTAAACAGCATTATCTATTTGTTTTCTGAAAGATAGTTCTGGTTTGTATTTTTCTTATTTTTGGAATAATAACTTTAATAGCAAATTGTGAATTACTAAATTTGTTATTGCGTTTTTTTTTAAATTTTCTTATTTTTCTTATTCAGTTGTGTTAATTTTTATTTCCATTGAAAATGGGTTGTCTTTTATACCTTGGACTATTTGAAAAACATACTTTTCAGGGATTTATTTATTTATTTGAAAACCAGTAATATGCTAGCCACGAGCTTCTAAGGGAGCGATAAGGTACGTCACGAGGCGAACAGGTACATAGGGGGAAGGGGGGGGGATATTTCGTACGAAATGTACCTAAGCTTTTGTAGGTTTTCGAAAACATTTTAGTTCCTAGGTTCTTGTTTTAAAAAAATAGTGGATTTTCACTTTAAAATTTCAAAAATAGCTTCATTTTAAGCTTGTGGATGAAATAATTCGTCGTTCTATTGTTGTTAAGCTCAATGATCGTGAAGGTCTCCGATGGGACAATCGCCCCCCATCGCCCCTCCCTGGACCCGCCTCTGATGCTAGTACAAAAAATTAGAATTATAATTTACTGCAGCTACAGAGGTGATCTAGTTTCCTGTGTGTAGGACTGGTATATAACTGCTAATTAATATTCTTAAAACTAAAAATCTAAAAGCTAAAACAATAAATGCTAACCAAATCGGAAATTTTATAAAAATAAAATAAGTATATAGACTTACTTAAATATTTTTATTTCTCTTATTATATTTATATTATAGCTATATTTATATTATACTTTATATTATACTTATATTATATTTGTACTCTCAATACTCTTGGTTGATATGTACTGAAAGGAAAATCATGAAAATCATGAAACGTTGTTCAGTATCAATTGTTTTAACTCCTTCTTTCTCTGGTTTTCCCTAAGTGTTGTGAACTCATTTAGGAGTTCATTAAATGATTTAATGGACATGGCATTATTTTCTCGCTATTTCTCTTTTTCATTTTCGGCACCTGTAGACTTTTTTGGTTTTCTGATTTTGGAATTGGATGTACTGTATCTATTACTTAATTCTCTATAGTGATATCATAGAGATTGTAGTGAGAAAATTTTATCCAAATTCATTTTTGTTGGAAAGGTATTTATTCTTGTTTACAATTTTTAATATTCTATTTTGTAACCGTTGCAACAGGATTATTTTCATAAGCTCCTCCCCATACTATATTGCCATAATTGTTGATACTACGGAACAAAGCGTGGTTTATACCATTCTCAATGTTTCAGTGTCCATATATGTGGATATTTTATAAAAAAATTAGTAAATTCCAAATATTTGTTTCTTTTTATAATGTATTCAATATGTTTGTCCCATTTTAGATGATGATAAAAAAATACACCTACATTTACCTTACGTACGTTTATATGAACATCAATGGAATGTGGCAAGCTGTCGCATCGATTCTCGAAAAGCATATAACTGTATTATCTATATTCAGAGATAATTTGTTTTAGGCTAGCAAGACAATTGCGGTGTTATTTCCAAAAAAATTAGAAAAATACACCGTTATCTATATTTTAAGATCCGATATAAATCTTAATTCTTATTATAACAATGTTATCATCTGTTATGATATCACTTCCGAAAAATTGCCGTGGACGTGTCGCGCAATAATCTTTATTCCATCTTGACAGCGACGAGCACATCAATATCACCCTTTTAAAAACAGAATTTTCCCATTTGCACTTTACCTACTTCTTTGTCAATCGTTCCACTATTCGGAGATTAATTTTTAATAAGGTTAGATCAGATGTTATGTTTAAAATTAGTATAAATCAAAGGGCATAGGCCTGTCCCGGGAGATTGATCTCCGCCCTAGGGAGGCACAGTGCATTATCAAATTACCACCACCCGCCCCTTCGCTTCTGTTAATCTGTTTTCAATGAACCCTACTTGTCCATACACATGATACACTCACTGTATACAATAATACGGGGCAGGGGTGAAAGTACGCCGGCGATGCTGCCTGTCTGCCGGATAATTCAACTGATCGGGATTTTTGTTGCATCCAGACTGGGGATGAAACCGTAATTTAATGGGATCTAAAAAACCGTAAGATGACGTAATCGGAATCCAAAATTTACAGGTTTTGGTCGTCAACATCACAATAAAGAAACCAGATATGATAGATTATATGATCTGAAATGAAATATTATTGTAATTAAAATACGTAAATGTGTAAAATTTTTTACTCCATATTTATAGCAGTTAATTAATATTAGTAACCAAATCATAAATATTTTTTTTTGTAAATGGGAGGAGACCATGATTTCACTGTAACGGTGAATCAACCAATGGTTGAGGAAGAGCTACAATTTACAAATACTTACAAGTTACATAAATATATTAATAAACAAATGATTATATATACTTAGTGTAAATAATGGGTGTTTTTTTAGAGGTATAGAACTTTAAGTTGGCAACACTCTTTTAACTGGCGGTCATCTTGTCAGCTGTCAAATATTTTATGTTTAGATTAGTCAACATAATCGTCCATCAGAGCAATTAACTATGCAACGTTTTCCCACCACGTTTACTCTAACTGGTAATACGCATCCACAGAGATGTCGTACAGTGCGTACAGAAGAATCCATTGCTGCTGTAGAGGAAAACCCAAATCAGGCTATCCGCATCGTGCCCAAAACAAGATTGCCGTTGATTCCGATTTTCATAATCGAATTTTGTTTAGCGATGAAAGCTCACTTTTGGTTGAATGGATACGTCAATAAACAAAACTGCCGTAGTTGGAGTAATGATAATCCTCAAGTTCATGTTGAGACACCGTTATATCCAGAAAAACTGACTATTTGGTGTGCTTAATGGGCTGGTGGAGTAATTGGTCTGTACTTCTTTAAAAACGATGCTGGCCAGAAGGTTACACTCAATGGTGATCGCTATAGAGCCTTGATTACTAACTTTTTCGTTCATCAACTGAACAATCATGATGCACATGAGCTGTGGTTTCAGCAAGACAGGGCAACATGTCACACAGTTCGTGCCACAATTGATTTATTGAAAGAAGCTTTTGTTAACCGCATAGTTTCACGTTTCGGACCCGTGAATTGGCCTCCAAGATCTTGCAATTTAACGCCGCTTCACTATTTTCTGTAGGAATACGTGAAGTCTCTAGTCTACGCCGATAAGCCCGAAACGATTGAACCACTTGGAGGACAACATTCGCCGCGGTATTGCCGATATACGGCCACAATTGTTGGAAAAAGTCAGCCAAAATTGGACCTCTAGATTAGACTACGTCAGAACCAGCCGTGGCGGTCATATGCCACAAGTCATATTCAAATTATAATGCTAGAAGATTATCTTTCGAATAAAGTAAATTTCATGGCAATTTAAAATAAATATCCTTTTTTTATTCCATTTCAAAGTTCTATACCTGTTATTAGAAGCCTAAATACTAATCTTAAGAAGCTTGAAATTGTTATTGATAGCTTAGTGAATGAACTTAATATAATAAATAATCTGTTCTGAAGTGTGGAATTTGGAACATTATACTTACTTCTCATTACCTAGATATAATATTTATTATAATAATAGTAGAATTAATAAGTCGGATGGTGTAGTCATGTACATTAAAGAAAGCATCAGTGAACACACCGAAATAATTACATTTGGGCATTTAAAAATCATAAACTGATGCATTGAACTTAATGATAGTAAAAGTGTTGAAATCTCTGTGGTATCGGTGTCATGATCTAGATAAATTTGAATTAATTTTAATCAAAAAATTTTCTTAAATTTAAAAAAAATTTAAAAATCACATTGTCATAGGTGATTTTAATATTGATACTTTATCACTGGAAATTTTGTGTCAAGAGTATATTAATAACTTATTGGAAATGGGCTTTATTTCAGGTTTTGAAGGTACAATTAGACCAGCGGATACAGACAATGAAAAGAGTGGAACATGAATTGACAATATCTTTATTAAAAGTGGTTCAATAATAATAAGGAATTTTAAGTTACCTCAAACTATGGTCACTGATGATTATCCATTATTTGTTGCAATAAATAAAATGAAAAAAAAAACGAAGTAAATAATAGTTATGAAGTTATTAATTATAATAAGTTAAAGAAGATTGCAATGGTACAAATTTGGGACATGAAATACTCATTCCATGATTCTAAATATAGCTACCAACTTGATTTCACTCAATACACAATACAATACAGTAATAACTCGAAAAATAAACCTAGAAATAAATGGGTGACAATAGGAATTATAACATCGTGTCAAAGAAAAGAATTATAGTACGAGATATGGAAGTCAGAGCCAAGTAATGAACAAGTAAGAACGGAATACAAACAGTTTGTTAAAATATTTAATAAATTGATACATGAGGCTTAAATTAAAAAAATTGTGGCGAATAATAAACAATAAGTTAGGAAACAAGACTAGGAATGAAAAAGCTATTAAGTACATAATAATAATGATATGAACAAAATAACATATCAAATAGGAATTTTCAACTCTCTAAATGAATTCCTTGCTAAAAGTGGAATGGAGTTATGTGAGAAAATACAGCAAACATCTAAGTGTAAATTAAGACTACCAACACGAAATCCTAAATTTATATTTCTTTATCCTACGACAAATAATGAAATAAATACCATTACACACAAATTAAAATATAAAAATGCGGGTGTCAACAATATAAGTGCTAAAACTATTAAAATATTATCAGAGTATTTAATTGAAACAATTGTACATATTATTAACTTAAGTTATTAACTTATCGATCTGGCCAGATGCTCTCAAATAAGCAGATATTTTACGTATTTACAAAAGTAGTGAGAGATACCTTCCACCTAACTATAGGCAAATCTCCATGATATCAAATTTGGGAAAAATTTTTGAAAAAGTCATTTACAACAGACTGATTGGATTTATAAACAAATGTAAAATCATTGCAAGTAACCAATTTGGCTTCATATAAAATAAGGGAACAAAAAATTCTTTAAATTTGATAACAAATTTGGTAATAGAAAACCTAGATACGAGCCAGCCAATTGCAATTACATTTCTTGATTTAGCAAGAGCTTTCGATACGGTGAACCTTACAATTTTACTTGACAAATTGGAGAGATATGAAGTTAGTGGGGAAGCTAATACACTTTTAACGAGTTGCTTAGGAAATAGGCAACGCAGGGTTAAGATAGATGAAGATTATAGTAAATTTTTGACCGTCAAAACAGGAGTTCCTCAGGGAACAATTTTGGGGCCATTAGACCATTAGACTCTTTAATAAGATGTCAAATGAGTTAAAAATCTTAAATACCAATTTCAAAAAAAAGAAAAATAAAAGAATGAATTTTTAATAATAAGTAAGGATACATTTGTGAAACAAATTGTGAATACACACATTTTTCTTTTTAAATTTTGTTATTATTGTTATTGCTGTTTTATATTTCTTAAATATTTTGATAATACAACATGCATCTTGTCCATAATAAAGGGGACTATTAAGTTATACAGTAATTAGTATTGTATAAAAATAAATGAGCAATACTTGAATATAATTTAATCTATACTATTTTAGTACAGTAGTTTATATGTCTAGATTTTGTCTGTTAGTATGTATGTTTAGTTTTAGATTTTTTTGGCCACGTCCTATGCACAGTTTCATTACCTTTGTAGGATTTGCAATAAATATTGTGTATTGTGTGTAAATTTTGATCTGGAATAAAAACATCAAAATGCCCTATTACTCAATAGGCTATAGCCAAGAGACCCAGAACTTACAGGGGCCCTTAAATCTCTTCGAAGTTACAAAAGAAATAGCAAAAATGTCAAATAGAAGAAAAAAAAAAAATTTAGCCATTAACCTGACCATACAGTGTTTAACACTCTTAGGTATGGACAGTGTGAAAATTCAACAAATCCCTGACATACTAGATATAAAAAAAATTTAGCTCTGTAAGAGCTAGGTTATCAGGCCTATGTTTGCTACCATGGACGAGATTACTCATGAGTTTTCTGACTTTCTGATCTGTTACTAAAAGAAGGTTTATTGCATAACTTTGTCCAGACCGAGGCAATTTCAATTGTTTTATAGAGTCTTTGGGGCTATCCCTATTGTTGTTAAGAAGATTGGAACCAGGTGTGTGTTGTTTAAGCTTGTAAAAAATTTAAAATTTTTGTTTTTGGTTATTTTTTGGTTTGTTTATATTATTTTTTATTTATTTATATTATTGGTAGATAAAATCAGAAATCCATTAGTTGATGAAAAAACTAATAATCTTTCTTTATTGGCCATCGAACACGATCTTCTCCTACCTTCATACTGAAAATATAGTTTGGCAGCTTTGCAATCAATAAAACGAGCATTCGTTACAATACACCTTACCACCTAATTGTGTGGCCGAATGCCCAGAGACGTCGATTCGTCATCGTGCACAAGAATTTAACATTACAACAGCCACTTGTCAGCTCTTTTTTATAAAGGTTTTACATCTGCAGGCCTACAAAGTTATGGACCGTATTTTTTTGAAGATGTGTAAGGTATTGCATTAACGATGTTTGGCGAACGGCTATGATGACGCAGTTTTTTGTTCCTCAATTGGAACCTATAGCTCTTGACATCTGGCAGGACGATGACACATCTCATACCGCTTGTGAAACATTAACTATACGTATTTGTCCTGGTCGTGTCATTTCCCAGTTTGGTGACCAGAATTGGCCGCCAATCTCTGTGATTTAACACCTTTGGACTTTTGCTATCTGTCAGAGGTTTATACAAACCAACTCGCAAGCATTGAATGCCAAAATTGGATGCTGTATCAATGAAATTCCGCCGTATGTATACAATAGTGCCATTACAAATTTTGTCAAAAGAGTACGTAGGCATGCACATAATTTCTAAATGTATAGATTATATATCATTAAATGTTTGCTACTGAAAACCGTGTTCATTGAAATTAAAAATTATACCATATCCAGGATTTTATAACGCTGTTTTAATTATTAATTTATATTTAGTTTGTAAATGACATATGTAATGTCCAAACTAGTCACCACTGTATCAAAATTAATGTCATACTATTACAAAATGAAAATATATATTTCGTTCATAATAATAAATCAAACTTTTTGTTTGAGTAGTATAAATTCTTAAAAACATGTACAAAATATCTAAAATATTAAAAATGACCAAAAATACAATTTTACAAACTCAAAATTATCACTCAAATACTTTAAAAACTTCAATAATGTAGAAATGGTCACAAATTAAATAATTATTTTATTTTTGGGGATTTTTAGACGCTAGCACAAGTAAGATTACTATTTATGGAAAAAGTGAAAACGATACGTTTAATTCTGTACGTTGGCATATAATTTCTCTCATGAAGATATTTTGACAGAAAAATGTAGATAAATAATGTAGGAAACATGAAAGATATTAAAATGTGGGAAAATTATTTTGAACAGCTTAAAGTATTTTGTTTTATTAGGGCACAAGAATGGAGATTCAAGAATAATATAATTACTTTTAAGAAACATGTTAACACGGTCAAAATGTTGGTACTTACATGAATTTGACCGCTTAACTAGTTATTACTTGATAGTAAATAGGCGTAGGAGTGGAAGAGAATTTTATTTTGATTAGTAGGAGATTCAATAAATCACTGACTGATTTAAAGTAGCTTTTATGAAATCCTCTTAAAGTTCGACCAGTAGAGCATAGAAATATTTTCAATTTTTTTATTCATTTTAAAGAGTTTCTAATATTTACGGTAAAATGGGAATTTTATGGAATGATAAAATATTTCTTGCATAACCTAAAATTTTAACCTTTTAACTCTAACTAGCTGTCGCCCAGTGGTCGAAATTCGACCAATTGTGTCAATATCTCTGGCAGGTTAAATAACCTGAAAATTTTATCTTGACATTCTATCCTAGGACTTTAGGGAGAACAGCAATTACAGGGAAAGGATCCAGATTAGGAACCTCTGTGTGATAGTTTCCTCGAAAATCCTAGATGTCGGTCTTACATCTCGCTACAAATAAATAAAGAAATTCAAGTTTTTTTCAAATATAATTCATAGGACATTATTTGTGTTCAAATTCGTAATTCTTAATTTAATATGACAACAACGCAACCGCTAATGGGCTACCATACATATTTATTTTTTCTAACTTGTCTGTATAGCTATAATTGCACTCAATTTTCAAACATTTATTAAAATCCTCATTATAATAATTCCATCTCATTATATATTTCCACCACCCTGTATATGCAACTGCTCATGGACCACGCATAATATTTTTAACATTTTTGAACCACCCGGTAAACCATTCTGTATATGCCACTGCCTATGAGCCACGGTATTTACTCTTTTTCTTTATGAAATTTTTAACTATCTTCTGTAACTATAATTCTACTCTGTCCTATATTTCAATCATCATATATATGGAACTCTTCGTGGGCTACTCTATAAATCATTTCCGTTTCTAACATTTTTTATCATCATCCTGTATATCTATAATTCCTCTCACCCTATATTTCATCTTCCCTATATATACAACTGCTTATGGGTTACAAAATGTTGCATTTCCATTTCCGCCACCCTGTATATGCATCTCTGTATAATACTCTTTGCACCACCCTGTATAACCGTAATTCTACTGCACCTTCTATTCCAAGAACCCTGTAAATTCAACCGCTAATGGGCTTCCCTATATAATTATTTTATTAGTTATAATTGCACTCTACTCTGTATTTTAAACACCCTATATATACAACTGCTTATGTGCCACCCACGAAAAAAATTATTTTGAACATATCTGAAATCGCCCTGTATAATTATAATATACAACGATTACTTTACCACTAAACAATAACAACTCTTGCATGCCACTTCCAGTAGTACATGCTGTAAGTATAAACAGCATTGGTCCCTCTATATATAATTACTCAATGTTTTGAGTCTGGCGGTGGCGGAACGCGGCACATTCAGCTGTTTGGCGTTGACATAATGACGTAAATAATGAATTTTTATTATATTTTATTTAATGAATGAACCATTATTATAAATTAATATTAGCATTCTGCACTGAAGGTCGTCAGTAGCTACGAAACAAAATAAAAATGAAGAAAATCGGTTGAGAGACAGAGGAGAAAATGGTACCTAATCATTTTGTCTTAGCCTATTTATATATAGATTTCGAAAATGATTAGTAGAAACGTACATTTAGAGCTGAAGAATTAAACAGTAATTACTACCTTAAAACGCCTTTTATACTGACTATCGAACATAATGGATGGATTATAGTTACAGTGAATACAAATAGGAACTAGTTCTTCACGCGAATAAAGGATGGGGTGCAGTCCTGTTTATATGTCTAAAGGATTTACTACAAAGGAAAATGTGACATTATAGCAGTGTAGAATAATAAGAGAAATTGATATAGTGAAATAAAGAACTTTAACAGGATTTACTTTATTGAAAGTAAATTGTATAGTCAAAATAAATACTTATCAAATTAATCGTTAGTACTTTTGTACAAAAACGAAGCAAATATGCAAAAAGTTCACGGTATGTTGACGATAGATTATCAATGTAATCAAATTAGATTAAAAAAATAAAAGATGTATAAGTACTAAAAGTTACTGTCACAGAAAATTTTAGAAGATTAAATTGTCTATTCGTAGAGGCTGAATACCATTGACTGTAACAACTTATTTATCATTCCAATGTTTGAAAATTCAGATATCAAAGTTTTACTTTTATTAATCCTTTCAGTCGACAGAAAATATGGTTTCATATACAGTGAGGACGCGTGGGTTGGAACAAATACATTTAATTAATTTAAAATTCAGGTGTTGGTTTTTTCAAAAAACGCTGGGACACCTCGGCTTTTTTTTAGACTGCGGTTTTGTTGTGATGATAAACTCATTTATAGAGGGTGGGCCAGAAATAAATCGCGACCATCAACTTCATTTTTTGAAAAAAAAACACTTGTTTTTTATTTTATTTATTAAAAAAATACATTTCTTTCTAAAGTTAAGAAAATAGGGGTAAAAATAAGGTGTTTGTTGGTTTGAACCCATCTATTTACGTGTGGTTTTTATGAATGTTGGCGGTATTTTAGTCGCAAGAAGGGAAACTTTTTTTTAATCATGGAGTTTTTAAACACTTGTTTATTTTCATAGAAACTGCACTAATTTTACTTCAGATAAGTAGTTGTTAAGTGCAGTTGGAAAGTTCAAAGTATGGTGCGTTTAACTGAAAAGCAGCGAATAGAAGTTTGCTATTAGCTAGTAAAATAGAAAGAATGTTTCTAGAATTTGTCCACGTAAGAGACAATTACAAAACTAAACATCTTCCAGAAGACACACACTTAAATGTTTTGCTCGATTTATAAGAAAATCCTCACAAATCCACTAGACAAATAGCCGCAGAACAGTCAATAAGTAAATATTCTGTTCTAAAATGCTTGCATAGAAATAAATGGCACCCATACAAAGTGCATTTAGTTCAGGAACTTACTACTGAAGATGATTTGGATCGGAGAGTAGAATTTTGCGAAATAATGTTTTTTCCAACGAGGCAACATTTTGTTTAAATGGTTCAGTAAACAGGCAAAATTTTCGATATTGGGCATCAGAAAACTCACATTGGATTATAGAAAGTCATACACAGTGTCCAAGAAAGTTAAAGCATGGGCCGGAATTTTGTCGGTACTTCAATTGTGGGTCCTATTTTTATTGAGGGAACACTTAACTCCGAAAAGTATTTATACCTATTACAAAATGACATAATACCCTGTTTAAAAGAACTTTACCTGAATGTTGAAAACCCCAATATACTGGCAGATTCGGTATGGTTTCAACAAGATGGAGCGCCCCCGCACTATTCGCGAACAGTGCGATATTATCTTGACAATGTTTTCCCAAATGGATAGATCGGAAGAAGAGGTAATATCGAGTGGCCAGCAGTGTCTCCAGATCTAAGAGCGTTAGATTTTTATCTTTGGGGTTACTTGAAATCGAAAGTCTACTTCAATAAGATGGAAAATATTATATTAAAATAAACACACTGATGTAATTTTCACTTAAATATATTTATTATTGACAATTGTTTCAGCAGGTTACTGCCTTCTTCAGAATACAACGTAAGACTAACAGTTAAATGCCTAAAACTAGTACAGAGAAACAGGCATTTAACTGTTAGTCTTACGTTGTATTCTGAAGAAGCCAGTAAGCTGGTGAAACAATTGTCAATAGTAAATATATTTAAATATATTTAAGTGAAAATTACATCCAGTGTGTTTATTTTAATATAATATTAAAATGAATTTCATCAAGTAAAGACAGAAACTATCGTCAAGGCATAACATATCGAGGAATTAAAGAATAGAATTAGGGCCGAAATACAACGAATCCTGCCACAAACGCTAGATGAAGTGTTACGAGAATTTGAAAACCGTCTTAGTATTGTCAGGAAGTTAATGGTCAACAATTTGAACATTGAATTTGACAGGTATGTTGATTTTTTTTCTTCAATTTTGAAAGAAATGTAATTTTTTTTAATAAATGTTAATTTTCGGTATAGGACTTTGTACATGAAAAATACTTGGAATTCAATGCAGAATTCAAAAATAAAATAATAAAAAAATGTTTCCATTTCAAAAACGGTAATAAGTTTGTCCAAAAATTTACAATATGATAAGACAAAATTAATAACTTCAAAAAATGGAAGTAGGTAGTAGATTAGGTTATCAATTCGGCTGAATTTGTTTTTTTTTTTGTATAATGTATACTACCTGGTATATGGTCTGGTTGTAGTCCCAATTTATTGACTACTTTTTCTTTAATAGGCTTATATATCGAAGGTGATCCTAATTAAAATTAAGGAAAGAATACCATCCCTAAGAAGATAAAATTTTATTTTGAAAAATTTCGTAATCATCTGTTCCTGGCGCCTTCACCAAATATTACTTATACATAGTTTGTGTAAGTGTTGTGCAATATTGATTGTTAAACAATTTTGTAATGATTCTGAAAGGCAGGGGTAGAAAAGTGGAATTAAATTTCTTATAAGTGTGTAAATTATGTGATATCTGGCATGTTTGTAAGATTGTTTTTCAATAGGACATACTTCAAGGGTTCCGCCGTTTAAAAATGTAAGAAAAAAACTACTCCTAAGGGTGGAAATGTTATATTTCTATCTATAACTGTGTAGATTATTATTATTATTATATTATTGATATATTCTCCGATACTAATGGTGAGTAAGCTATTTATCGAAAAATTGTTTCGATAAAATTTATACGAAAAATTCTAGGCACAAATAGCGGATCAAATCTCCTATTCGTTTCTCGAGACTAACTAGCTTACTTAACCTGACCTCCCATTAGGCTGGTAACAATTAAATAGTAATTTATGGAGTTAATTGTAAATTAAAATACGTACTGTTTATATAAATAATGTATTAATATCTAAATAAATCTTAATTCACATTGGCAACTTTTTGATGTCACATTTTATTAATATAAATATAAGTATTGAAGCGAAAGCCCACATTTACACATATGAAAATAGATGAGCAAGGGAATAAATTGAATAACTGAAATTTCATTTGTTTCGACACCGACACCGATACTGACACCGACACCACGCACTACCTTGATCTTGAAATACTCATACAATTCAGTACACTGTGTAAGAAACAGAGACCAGGTAAAATATATGATTAGTATCTTCTTTTATAGAATATGAATAATATATAGGAAATAAACTAAAATAACATCCAATTAGTATAGAAAACCTGCACAAAATTTGCTTTTCAAACAAAAACTCCAATTCCCTCTTTGCGATGTATTGCATTACGGACTTGACATATGTCAGAAGTCAGAAATAACGCTATTAATTTCATTGCAAGTTAATAATTCAACAAATTTTATTTGGAACTTATCGATTTAAATTAAGAATTAAATTACACATTAGTATTAATACTTGGGTCATAACAAAATAGTGACAATTATTTTGAATTCTCCTGAAATTTATATCCATTACAAATGATAACGCAAGGAAATAGAAACAGAGGCAGGATATAACAAGAGACGGGAAGTTTAATTCGTAAGAAGCTTTTGCTTCCATCGTTCAGTCTCAAACAGCTGCGCTCTTTTTTTAACCGACTTCCAAACAGGAGGAGGTTATCAATTCGTCGGGTATTTTTTTTTCGCTTTTTTTTGTATGTATGTTACCTGATTTCTTCTCCTGTGGTGCACCGTTTTGAATGAATATGGTCTTGTTTAATAGAGTATATATCCGGATTGGTGAAACTTCAAATTTTGGAAAAGAATTCTATTGGTAAAGTGATAAAATTTGTGAATGAACACAAGCGTGCATGGAAATCGACCAATATCCCTAATATTTTAGTCGATTCTTCGATAATTATAGTTTTTTAACGTTTAATCTATTAAGGAAGATCCTTAGGTGATCTCATATACTTTTCTGCGACGTGCAACTTGCAGTTTTGCAGAAAATTGCCTAAAATTCCAATATTCTCATCAAAAATTTCATCGAAATGACATAACGGACATTTCCTCATAAATATTTTAATTCCAACGTAATAGTGCGGTAATTTTAGGCACTGGAAGTTTTAATTGCGAATTTGAAAATTTTTTATGTACATCTCAAGCATATAGGTAGTAAAGCATAGTATTTTCGGTTCCGTAAATCAATGAGTACCAAGCTCGTTTTGTTTGTATTATACTAGGCAAATACCTATTTAAATGCAAATTTTTGCGAAGACTGTGCTTTTGGTTGTCACATTCTCCCGGCCTAATAGTTAATTCAGTGACAACACATGTCAAACTTTAAGCTGCTATTTGGTACGTTTATAGACAGGGTGTTTAGTTACCCCAAACAAAATCACAAAGTAAAGTGATAGAAGGAGTTGCATTTATATGAAGATTGAAATATAGGACGGTTTACGAAAAATAATGAAACGGCAAGGCAGAGAATTTCGAAGATGCCAACAAAATTGTTAATTAATTGGTTTATCAAATTGCAGTGAATCGTGTTCAACCCTACGTTTACAACAGTGCACAAATAACGACAGAAACTACGTTTGAGGCAAAAGACAAAAGAATGAGTGGAGAAGTAATAAGAGAAGAGTGTGAGATACATGTCTTATATCAAATGTGGCTGAGGAAACTCCTTGCATAGAAATGAAACAATTGGAAAACAAAACAAATGGACAAACCAAAATATCATATGGAAATTGTGTTGGAAGATGTATATGCTAAAATTCAAAAGGACTTAATTTTCTGTGAATCGCAGGTCTCAACTGTAAGTCAAGAAGAGAGAAAAAGCAGAAAAATTGTCAGAGTACAGCGGGTTTTAATTTAGGAATTTCTTATAATTGACAACAAGATATTTCTTCTTAACAGCTTGTAATGGCAATCCATCTCGTTTCTTTTATTTTTGCTATCATTGATGACTGTCTTAGATGTCAGGCCACAGAAGTGACAGAAGAAGCCGAAATCGTAGGGAGGAAACTGAAATCGTGAGATTTTCAGAATGGCTAAAAAAGACTAGAATGATAGTGGTCCGTAGGCAGCTGTATATACAGGATGGTTGGAATATAGGGTGGACTGGACGTTTGGTGGTATAAAAATGTTGGAAAAAAAGTGAAATTAAAATTATATAGGGTGATTAAAAAACTGTTATATGATGTGGACATAAGCAAATCATATACAGGATGGTTGAAATATATGCTGCAGTTGAAATATAATTTATTTATACAGTGTGATTAAAAATATATTTCTTTTATAGCCTATAAGAAGGTGCATAAAGTGTGGAGAGGAATTAATGTTACACAGGACGATAATATAAAATGTAAAAATGAACTAATTTATGGGCTAGCCCACAAGAAGTTATATACTATGGTTGAAATATAGGACGGATTTGGCTCCGTAAATATGGGATGGATTCTACTCCGTCCTATAGAGGGCAGCTAACAAATTTATGCTTGTCCGTGAGCAGTCCTATGTACAGGATGGTTGGTACATAGGTTGGAGTAGAATTATCTATAGTTATACAGGGTTGCCAAAAAAAGTTGAAAAAAGGTTACATGCCATAAGGCATAAATATATTTTGAGCTTATTAAGTCAACGCGTACTAGTACATTTTTTTCGTAAAGATTTACCTGTCAATTTAAATGAGAAAGTGTGTAATGTTGAGGCTTCCGATGTTACCTGGTTGTGTCTATTAAGGTTATACATACAAAATAAAAAATAAAGAATGAAAACTACCTGAGTTCAAAAATACTAAAAAGTTGAAAATAAAACATTAAAAAAATATATAACCGACTTCTACCTATAACTAACAAGCTAAAAATAATTATAACAAAATACAACTCTAGCAAATAAATAACACATTTAATGTTGTTAGGTACCTACCCAGAAAGTAAAAAATGTAAATATTAAAAGGTGCACATTCTGTACAAATTAAGTACCTACCAATCTAGTATATTTTTGAAGTCGGTGCCAAGCAACAATCAAGTTTGATGAATTAGTAGATAAGTACGCAATGAAGGATTTTAGATTTGCTTGGCACAGGCTTCAAAATATACTAGATTGGTAAGTAATTAATTTGTACAGAATAAGCACCTTTAAATGTTTATATTTTTTACTTCCTGGGTAGGTACCTAACAACATTGAATGTGTTATTTATTTGCTAGAGTTGTATTTTATTATAATTATTTTTAGCTTTTTAGTTATAGGTAGAAGTCGGTTATATATTTTTTTTAAATGTTTTATTATTGTAGCAATATTTCCGGTAATAAAAAATCACCATTATTTAAAATTTTATTATTTCGTATTAAGTGTTCAAAGCTCTCTGGGAGAATTTTTATTTTTTTAACAATTACATTGAATTATTGAGAAGTTAAATGAAAACAAACTAAAATATGGAGAAAATGTATGCTTTGAATTCACACTGGAACCCACGTAATATCCAATACATCACTTTCCTCCATATGAAGGACCCTACAAGTCGTTTAAACAACTAAGTTGTTTATTGTTGTTACCCTATAAAACTTTTCAACTTATTTGTAGGTAAGTCTTGTATTTCACTTGTTTCGTCTTGCCACATTTTCTCGTTGAACATGAAAAATAATTTGTGAAACGTAATTAAAGGTTTCTTTCATACCGACACTGTTTAAACAAACAGAAAGCATTCATAATTATTTTGTCGTTTTATACTGCTTAAAGGAGGTTAATTTTTCTTTATTATGATTAATTGTGAAACAATGTCAATATGCACCTAATTGCGCCCTGAAGCCTTAATTAGATTGCATTTCACGTATGTCAGCTTCGGAATATGAAAATTATATGTTTGGGTATGTGTTTAAATTAAATGTTGTTTTCTACTTACTACCTTGTAATTTTAGACACTATGAGAAATGTGAAAAATAAAAATATGAAAATCTCAAGTTATTTTTACTTTTTGTGCTAAACGAATATTTTAAACCAACTTAATACTTTTTTGATTTAGTTATAATTGTTTACACATATGACAACTCTTGTATGAATATAACTAGCAGGCGCTGATTTTAAAAAATATTTTCGTTATTTAAATTCAATACTTTCGAATATTACAGTAGTTTATGTATTGGATAAACGCATAGTAAATGTTTTAAATGAAAAAAGAATGTTCTATGAAAAATATTTTGCTACATGCTTTCCCTTCAAATCAAAACATTTGTCATCACATCTTACTACGATGGTTAAATCTAACAAAAACGCTTTTTAAGAATCTGATTACATTCCAATTATAAAGGAAATATGAAGTTAGTCAAGGTATAAAATCTAATTATTGTAACATTTATTTCATTAGAAATGCCTTGTAGGAAATCAGAATTTTGTAAATACATGAATAGTTGAATAGTATTTGAGTTAAATTATTTTCTCATTAATTATTGCATAATACATTGGATTTAGTAATTTTAAATGTTTAAATATTTGTTTTAAAGATAGCAGGCTCTGAAAACTCGTTAATTATTCACTTGTATATTATAATGAACCACATCAAACTTTGTAAACTTAAAAAAAATGAAATTTTGGTAACGAACTTGCTTCACTATCACATTCGACATTAGATACCAGGTCAACATCTTAACGTAAGCTACATGCTACCTGTTAAACATATAGTTTGTTAAAAAAATTCAGACAACTGTGGTATGCACTTCAGTCATATTTGAAATTTTTTCATCACACTTCATTAACAGATTTGTCATTATTGGACCAACTTTTTTTCGCATTAAATAAACCTATTTAGTTTTTTCTTCTTACTTCAAATTTATATTTCAATTCTGAAATTATATGTATCCCATATAAGTTAAAATTGTAAAATATGTTTTACCGTTGGATTTTCTTTCCTGCATTGGTTTGACTATATTTAAAAAAGTACTTCCCAGAGGTGCAAGCTTCTCGTTATTATTTTCAATTTGTTTAAATAAGATGACTTTTTCTGTTTATTTACTTCTCAGTTACTTTTGAAACTTGTAACGTGTACATTACGAAAATACTACAATAAAAGTTTTCTAAATGGAGAATGAAATAGTCTAATAAACCAAGCATATTGTAAGAACCAAAACGCCGAAGATACATGTTCCCGAGAAAAATCGTAATAGTAAAAGGTATGTATTAAAAGTATATCTTGGTATTCCTGATTTGTCAATAATTCCATCATATAAACATAAGATCACGCCACAACTGAAAAGCGCAAAAAGAAAATTGTTAGGTTTAATATTGAAATGAAAGTAATTTTCCTCGCTATGCCAAAACACAACAAATAAGTATCACTAGATACGTTTTTGCAATACACAACCTACCACAATGTTTACACTTTCACTGTGACACCAATGAAAGCAGTTTAACTAATGTTGTCATGTATTCTGTTACATAAATTCTGTTATTTCTGGAAATTATTAATTACATATGGCTTAAACATGCATCTTTTTAAAATAAATTGTGTAAGATTTTTTAAAGTTCTGTTTAGTTGATATATTTGCAGCTCTCTTACAAATAAATGGTTAAATTAGCTTACAATTTTGAACTTTTTTCATAAACCATAAATCATTTGATATAGGTTATATACGACATTCTTATTTATGATCAGTCAGTATTAAGACCCTTACGGGAACATAATTGATTAATTTTCAAGATAACAAGAAATAAATACCTCAATTAAGGTCAACAAAATCCTGAGAAAATGGATTTAAAATAAACCAACTAGATAAATATTTAGCAAATGAGAGTTTGCGAGTGAATACAAATTTAAGTTTAAAAGTTATTCAGAGCCACTTTCGGTAATTAAAAGTAATCGGATTCGTACAGCAGAAACAAGCCTAAATAACTGCATGTACAGAAATTAAAACACAAGGATCTCGATTATTAACAAGCTAGTTTAATAAAGACTTAGTTTTCTGTATGAAGAAGGTGCAGTGATACTGAAACAATTGTCACATATCTATATATAAATAGGCAAAGACAAAAACGATTAGGTACCATTATCTCCTCTGTCTCTCAACCGATTTTATTCATTTTTGTTTGTTTTTTTTTGTCTTTAGTAGCTACTGACGACCTTCAGTACAAAATGCTTATATTAATTTATAATATTGGTTCATTCATTGAATAAAATATAATAAAAATTCATTATTTACGTCCATACTGTCAACGCCAAATAACTGACAGTGCCGCCGCCGCCAGACGGTCAAAACTCAGAACATTGAGTAATTATATATGGAACGATCGTTAGATATATTCTTAGAGCATGTACTTCTGGAGGTGGCATACAAGCGTTGTTATTGTTTAGTGATAAATTAGTCAATGTAGTAGATCAGTATTGCTTTTTCGGACGCCTTGCAGTAACTGTCATATTAAATATTCTGTTTTTAATGTGAATTTAATTATTTGATTAATAGATTAATATCACAACCTTCCCGAAGGTGTTGTGTAAAAAATTGTCAGACAGAGAATGTATTAAATATTTAAGTTCTCCTAGGGTTGCTGGTCCTCTCTTTTCTTTAATATTCCTGAACTTGATTGAAACCGCAAATGACGAAAACTTTTAGGTTGCAAATAACAATCTTCCAATTATTATATCGAATATTTCTAGCCAAAACTTTGTCAAAAATATTTCGATAACCGATATTTGATTACATTTTTATTTTCTTTTTATTTCAATAGATTTGTCAATATAAATGAACAATTTTGGTCATTACATCTACTTCTCCGATTTCTCCACAACTCTGTTTCTTATAAAAATATACTTTTTACAATTCCATGAAATAGGGTCGAATTTCGACCACTGGGCGACCACTAGTTTATTTAAAAATAGAGTGTTAGTGTTTAATATGGTGAATATCATGAATTTTCACCAAGGAACCGCTAACTTGATTAAAATAAATTGTTTTCAAAGTTTGTAAGTGATAATTATGTTAACAATTGAAATAAACTTTAATTATTAAATAAACACTTTGTTTATTATATTTTTATATTACTAATTTATACTTGGTTACACATGTGTGATATTTTTGTTAAATATGTACAATTTAAGTTCAACCAAATCCAAATAGCAAAATTTTAAAATAGAGCTTTTCCAACTATCCGAATCCCACTTTCTATCTCTTTCGAAATATAGCAGGCCATAATCTCTGCTTAATTCTCCAGGACCATAATCTCTCTTGAAGAGTACAAGCTCAATAGAGCACTGAGGCATCAGAAAAGGGTTGGTCGCTCACAAAATTCAAAAGCTTGTCACTTTAAAGTGGATAAGGTTCGCTACGTATGGAGAAGGGAAACTTTCTAACCGATTAAAATCGGAGTTGCGGATTATCCTTTCATTGTGTGCTATTTTTAAACGACATTATGGTGTGACAGGCAGCATGATGCTATTGTATTTTATTTAATATTCACTGTATGACTTTATTCTTTAAACTGACAGATTTTATAACAACAAAAAATCTCCATTCGATTGAATATCAAATAATAATGAACAAATTAATTGACACGAACTTAAATATTATTCATATTATCAATCTTGTTTTTAAGACAAAAAAAAACAGAATTTAACACAAGATTCACAATGTACTCAGAATCATTAAATATTATTTCCTTTAGGTACGTTTGCCAACTAGTAGTTATATTATTTTCTGTTAATAGCCGGCTCCTATCTTTTATATAAAAAACACGAAATATTATCTACTAATCAATTTGGTTAAAACAAATGGTACAGAGCAACCTTTGGAAATCCTAACAATTCAAATTCTTAATAGTTTCAATGAATACAAAAAAATTGCTATTTTTATAGATCTACAAAAAGTTTTTGATACTGTTTCGCAGTTAAAAAGCTTGAACAAAATTGGTATAAGAGAAAACGTGTATCAATTGCTAAAAAATTATCTATTAGACAGATCACAACAGGTTAAAATTAGTCAAGAATATAGTGATAAAAAAACATTAAAACAGGGGTGCCACAGGGGACCATCTTGGGCCCAACATTTTCTCTTATATTTATAAATGACCTTCTTAACTATAACAAATCTAACATTTTAGCATATTCCTATGACACCGTGTTGCAGTGTGAAGGTAAAGCATCGCACGAAGTTTGGCAAATTGCTCAACAGGCACTCAGTGATGTTAAGATCTAGCTTGACAGGAACCATTTGAGCCTAAATATAACTAAATCTAAGTACATTGCTTTTGCACCTAACATGTCGGGACTAAGGGATTGAAGAAAAACAAGAAAATGTAGCCAGAACTAACCATATAAAATACCTAGGGATAATCATTGATCAACATCTTAAGTGGATTATGCATTGACTACGTATTTAACAAGATAAAAAAACCTAATTATAAACTCTATATGTTGCGTAACATACTCAACAAAAACAACTTGCTTATAGTTTACAACAGCTAGTGGAATCCATACTATACTATGGAATTACCATTTGGGGTTCTGCTTATGAAACAAACTTATCAAAATTACAGGTTACACAGAACTATATCCTAAGAACAATGTTTAAATTAAAAAGTTGTGATAGTGTAAAAAGTATATTTATATGCATTCTTCTCTTAAGTACATTCACAAACATGTTGGTTTAAAAAAAATAGTCATCCTTATTCCACCAGAAGCAAATTATTAGAACTGTATTCTTACAACCGTTACTCCAAAGCTGTGAGTCAACAAAAATATTTTAATGGAATTAATTTATATAATATACTTCCTCGTGAATTCAAAAAGCTTTCTTTTTATAAATTTAAATATAAGAGCAAAAATTATAACATGTTAAGTCTAAAACTTGCCTAAAAAAATGAGTAACTTTCCACGTTCTGTATTTTGCTTCCTATTTCACTATGTTCCTCTTTTTCTCTCCTATTTATAGGATGATTGAATAATATTTGTATATTTGTTTATTAAGTGCTACTTGGTTTAATATGTATAGGACACAAGTGTTTAATACTTAGGTGCCCTCTATTAAAACATTCTCTTCGCTCTCTATGTATAACATATCGTGACTTTAACAAATAAATAAAAAAATTTACAAATAATTATAAACTTTGGAATATATATGTCGACCTTGTTTAAATTTGGAGTTAAGTAAAAATGTCATCCTTTATGAGTGGTACAAGGGTGCAAGTAGCTCCACTTTGTAGTTGAATCTGATATCAGAGGTTAATTAGACCGAATTCTTCCTTTGTAGCAGCTGTTGTTGTATTAGGTGACTTTTTAGATCAAAAGCGTTTTTGGTTGACATCGTCAATATCCTTATGTATTGAAAGTTTTCAATTGGTCAAAAATATCTTGCATTTTATTGTAAGAGCGTTTATAGGGTCCATATTTTCAGGTCGTATGTAACTCTTTACGGGAGGCTAGTCACAATCATTGTCATTGTGTGATTGAGTTGAGCATCTGTGAATGAGGGCTGTCGCAGCAGAATAGAATAGGCTGTGTTGTTCCACAGAGATTTTGCGTAAAATTGTTTCCTGTTTTCAGTTTCTGTCTGTTATTCTAGAATTGGACTGGAGTTACCTTCTAGCTGTTCTGGTGGTCTTTGCTTGGCGGTGCACTTTCGGATGTATCTGTGGATTTCCTTCAGGTTGGTTATCAGAACCTTTCCCGACTCTTCAAATGATTTAGTTGTTTTCTTGCTTGTCTCTAGCATGTCTGATATGTTTTAAAGAGAGATGAAATTACCGACCTTTAATGCAGGTCGTTCTTAAGTACCCTAGGTCAGCTTATGTTGTACGCCACGATAGTTTGTAACATGAGGCAGCTATCAAATTAGATTGAATTACAAGGAGCAATATGTCCAAATGGTGTGGTATGCGACTGAGAGATCAATGAATACAGTTGAGGTTTTAAGCCTTCACTGGAAAGCAACTTACTCGTTTTGAAGGCTCGCTACTACCAGGAATAAACAAAAGGATCAAATTACGATGGATAACATTTGAAAAAAATCCATAGTCTAAATGTCTGATTGTGCTCTACGTTGCGGTAGTGAAACCTTCAGAAAACTGGAATTGGACGGAAACTTCAAGGTACAGAAAGGTCTATTTAAAGGTACACGATTGAAATAAAAAGGAGGGACCGAAAGGGAATAGAAAGGAAGACAATATGTGGACATTGAAAAACGTCCAAATATAAGATTTATGCAGCAGTATGTCGTCATGATAACACCGGGTCTAATCTGGTCCCAAATACTTAAGAACAGAAGCGGATAAAAAATAAGAGAAGCTAATAAAAAGACATATAGAGAAAGCAAACCTAACCTTTTTTGAATTAAAAGAATTCAAAATAACCACCTTTCATATTAACGTTTACTAGAAAACTTCTGAATCTTTCCATTAGGTTGTAGTCTTTTCATTTCGATCATTTTAGTTGGTTCCGATACAATCAGCTAATTAGCGTTTGACGATCATTTCTTTTTTACGGGCAGGGGGGTCGCTTTTGCTATAGGCGTACTTCGTACCCCCCCTTTGATTCCGAGAAAAATTTCTTTAACAGGTTTGGTTCCTGAAGCTACCCTTAATTTTTGTCGTTCTCTAGGTCCCAATTTCATACTTTCAAAATTCCATTCATTTATGGACTTTTCTCTCTTTGTCACAACAATTTTTTATGTAATTCTCATTGATCCTATATTGGTAACTTTAAGTACGTTGTACCTTGAATCAATGATGAGCTTATGCTATCTATTTACACTCCAAGCCTATTGAGAAGTCAATGTCAATATCTGTCATGAGAATCATACTTAGGATGATGACTTCATCTAACATCATTTCTATTTCTGATTCACCCTAGTAACAGTTCTTAGATGGATGTCGTCCCAAAGTATCTGAATTTTGGATAAATTCAAAACAATGCATCCTCAAAGCATTTGATATAGTTAGTGCTGTAAAAGTAACGACTTTTTAAATACTATGTATTCGTTACTCTTAGGCTAACTACCCGTTACAACGTATTCGTAACTCGTTACTTTCGTTAGTCGTAATTTGATTAGTGGCAAGAAACTATAGAGTACTAATGAGTGCATACCTATTACAATAATTAAATAATTATCTGATATAATACTTGCAATTAAAACGAAAAAGTAATTATCTATGGAATATAAACGGATTTTATTAAGTAACATTTTTATTCAATTATATATATATGTAATAAAGAGAAAAATAATTATACACTCAAGCAATGAAAGTAAACACATATTTTTATTTTTTTATAAGTCTCATTCGTAAGTAGAAAGTTATATAAACATAGATACTATTTTCAATAAAGAAATAGATAAATAATTATATACTTAAATTAATCTGAGAGTTCTCTTAAACTACTTATCACAATGAAAACTACCGCCTTTTCTTCATTTCATTCACATTTAGAAATATTGTTTACATACGTTTGTGTTTTAACGAGGCACGTTTTTCCGACAATATTTATACGTTGTTTTCTGAAGGATACTTGTGGCATCTTTTTCAATGTCTAAGTGTTTATTGGGAAATAATACCACACTTTAAAGAAAAAAAAACGTTTGGAATATACAGCAATTTCCTTTAAAGTGTGGTGTTATTTCCCAATAAACACTTAGACAATATTTATACGGTTTTGACAAAATTTGTTCTGCTGGCACTGACTTTAGCAACATGCATCAGTATTGTTTTTTTCCAATTTCTACTTCATCATCGATATAACAAAGTTCGTGCCTGCCAAAATTTAAGTGCAGTATTTTTTTATACAGAAACTTTTCTTTGCATAATGACACTAGTAGTTATTGACGACGTTGTAGCACTCGATTTTGTTATGACCTGCATCAAACTCCATATGAAGTCTGCATTCAATAAATTCATTCAGTACAAATAGAATATCCTGAGAAACTCTTTTATTTTATAGAGCTGTTTTTGAAATTAGGTCTTACACTATAATATACTTCTAAGAATCTTAATGGTTTATGAAATCTTTAGAGTAAAAGCATATATAATTTAATAAATAACAATACAAAGATATAATCAGTTATGAATTACGACTTATTTATTTTACTGTAATGAAAATTCCTTAGTTCGGCAGGACTGACACCATTTCGATAGAAATACCGAAATACAGTAGGTTTGAAGTATTCCTACGTATGAAACATACGAAATCTTACCGTATCTAACGAGGTAACGAAACTAACGATGTGCGAGTCGGACGTCGGACCTGTCAGTATTATGCTGCAGTCGACATGGGGTGTGCTGATTTGAAACAAACATGCGATTCGAGTAACGATACCAATGTAAAAGTAACGATTCGGTACTTCGAGTCTTATCGAGTACTGGTTACTTAGTAACGAATACAAACGGCTTGTTCTAGCCCTATATAGTAGCGCTGGAGTTATTAAATACCTATTAATAGACAACTAATCTCCCTTTGTCTTCAGAATATTAACGATAGTTGAAAACATGATTTTAACGGCAAATTTCGTGCAAAAAGTTAAATTTGGAGCATGTTTTGATATTGTTCTCAAAAAAACAAAAACATATTATACCAAGTAGTCTCATTAGTGTTTTCTATTATGACTTTTGTCACTTGGACTGTGTAGTATACGGAGAGAATTGAAACTGGGGAACTATTAGTTTGATAGAAAATAGCTGAGCCCCATGAAAATATTAATTAATATCATATATGTCCTTATGCAAACCTAGAAAATAAAATTTTATTCTGTGAAAATATATCACGCTGTTAGCTTATTTAACACTCGAAAATAAAGTCTGCTTTATAAAGAACTTCTTGCTGCATATTTCATTGTATAATCGTATCGATTTTTCGTTAAATACATCCATGGTCAAGGTACGTTTCCTCCGGTAAACTCTCCACACAGGATTTTCCGGGCATTACTTCCTGACCGGAAGCACAGGTGTCCCCCTTTAGTAAACACGACATACATCAAACCCCTCTTGTGAATATGTGAATCAGAAATGGATTTTCAGAGTGGATAAAGTGGCGTTCGTACATACGGAATGGGATACACACTTGATTTTTTTTGTTTGTAATAGCGTGTTGAAGTACTTCCTTATTTCTTGACTGTCATAAAGAGAAAATAGAGAAAAGTTCATTTTTTATTAGAGGATTTTTTGATTTAAAATTTTAATGGCTATCTAAATTTTGATGTAAATGGGAGTTTTCTTTTGACAAGAAGTAGCATTTTATTTCGCAACTATATCAAACTTCTTATTAAATAAGAGATAGATTTTGAACAATTATTAGATAATTTGCTCAAGTGCGAGTTGGACTCGCATTCTCGCATACATGGGGGTTCCGTATCACCTTCAAGATTCTAATATTCCAGTTTCAGACAAGCAGGGAATGAGTGCATTTTCTTATATTTACCCTTATGTCTTTTAAAGGAAGTGTTTTAAATTTATAAAAAATATACACTTTGATTTTCCACACATAGACTTTTTATTTTATCTGCTTCAGGATTCCCTTGATTTTTGTCAGAATACATATGTATTTAATTTTCTAATTTGGACCCCAAAAATTAACATTAGAGTTTTATTTTATTAATAAACTTTCAGAGAAGTCTTTTATAATCTACTGTCTTTTTGAGGTTCTGTAGATTGGAAGATAAAGGTGCAAAATAGGTCAAGTTCTAAATTATAAATTATTAAATCTGTTATACAAATTATTAAAAAAACAAATAAAATATATTTTTCAAAATTTAAATAGTGTAGTTTCTAAAGTGGGATTTAATATTTTTGTTAATATCTTTTAAACAAATGATTTAAAAATATGATATATTTGTAATTCATGTAATGGGCCTTTTATCTGATATATTACATGACGCGTTTGAAAATTGAATCTTTCTTTTCCATTTAATTGTATAATTTGTCCCTAAAATTACTATGGGGGTTTTCTAATAATTTATTTTCCATTTAATTCTACTATTTGGGGGCCAAATAATAGAAATGGGGATTTTTTCATATTTATCCAATAAACAAAAAAATTTAAGTCTTATAGTTTGGTGAATAACGGGGGAATGAGTAATTTTTTTAAAAATATTTTTTAATATATTTTAAAATATTCATTTTAAAAAATTAAAAAAATATATTTGTATTCGTCGTAATGAGCCCTGTTAGAAACAATTATAATTTTTTATTTTCTATTTAATTCTATAATTTGCCCCCAAAATGAATATTAGGGGTTTCTCCTTATTTTTCCAGTAAAGTTCAGGTGAGGGGCTATACTTCCATTTTTTTCAAAATTTTTCAGCTTATGGTTTCGGTGATAAAGGGGAAATGGGTAAATTTTTTTATATATTTGTTAATATCCTTTTAATTAATTTATTTTAAAAATATGAAACAAAAAAATATTTGTTTTTTTCATCATGAGCCCTTTCATTTGATATATAACATGGTGGGTTAGAAACAATTTTAATTTAATATTTTCCATTTAATTCTATAATTTGCCCCCCAAAATGAATATTAGGGGTTTTTCCTTATTTGTCCAGTAAAGTTTAGATAAGGGGCTATACCTCCATTTTTAAAAAATTTTCCAGCTTATGGTTTCGGAGATAGGGGGGATGTGTAATTTTTTTTATATTTTTGTTAGTATCTTTTAATTTATTTATTTTAAAAATATGAAAAAATATATTTGTTTTCCGTCGTAATGAGCCGTTTCATCTGATACATAACGTGATGGGTTAGAAACAATTTTAATTTTGTATTTTCCATTTAATTCTGTAATTTGCCCCCCAAAATTAAAAGTAGAGGTTTCTCCTTATTTTTCCAGTAAACTTCAGGTCAGAACCTATAAATCTATTTTTTTTCAAAACTTTACGTTTTATAGTTTCGGAGATAAGAGGGGGGAATGGGTAAATTTTGGTATATTTTCGTTGATATCTTTTTAAATATATTTTTTTAAATATGAAAAAAATATATTTGTGTTCCTCAGAATGAGACCTTTCATTTGATATAATACATGATGCGTTTGAAATTTTTTTATTTTTAAATTTTTATTTAATTCTATAATTTGCCCCCCAAAGTTAATATTAATGGTTTCTCATTATTTTTCCGGTAAAGTTCGGGCAACGTTCTATATTTCCTATTTTTTTTCAAAATTTTAGGCACAGTAGTTCTGGTGATCAAGTGGGGGAAGGGTCGATTTTTTAGTTTCCCCCCCCCAGATGTACCCCTAAAATCTTTTTTTTTTCTTTTACGATATGTACTCCTGAAAGAGTGATATTATAAGGGTATCCGTATATTGTATATACGGAACCCTAAAAATTATACCTACGAACCTAGGTCATAAATAACATTATGTACAATTTCTAGCATTGGATATATCCACTAGCGTTATAGTTCAGTCTGTTATCTGTCAAAAATATCCAACAACAACAACAACAAAGGAGATTACAATCTTTCATTAATAAAACCCTTAAAACCTATAAAAAATTACTCAAACCAGTATTTTCATTAATGAGGTTCCAAGAAACTGATTGGTGTTATTACACTTAACTTTCAAGCATTAGTTGTGTAATGTTTTTAGTTTCTCTTCGGGTTCTTTGATTTATTTACAAACACAGTCGAACTCACTATAATTTATTTCCACTATTTAGAATTTATCTTGAACACCTGATCTTTACCAAACTGCGATTAAACACGTAATGAATCCTATCACCGGTCTCCGTATTTATATACTTCTCTCGGAATTCTCTAGAACATTTCTCAACCATTCGATGAAATTCGGCAAGTTACCATTAGCCACAGCCGCTGGCCTCAAGTCGACAGACCAACATTTCGGGTTCCATGAAATATCCGATGAATGTCGATTCCACGAAATATCGGATTGAATTCCGGCCACAGTAGATAAAATAAAGATGAAAAAATCAGGATCCTATTTTTTTTTTCAAATATTTTATCTTGTCATTAGGGTACATTTCGGGTTTTGCACAAGAAGTGAGAGTCCAATGGCCTCCAAGATCCCCAGATTATACCCCTCAGATCGTCGTATTTGAATCTTGTCAAAATCAGTACTCAAAAATTCCAATAAAAATATTTAGTGATCTGAGGAGTCACATCATAAAACACTAGTACAGCATAAAAGAACTGCCTACATAGTAAACCTTTTTCGGTTTTATGATAGTAATGTCATCAAAATATATATTTCGCTTCTCTAAAATTCAGAAAGTAAGCCTGACATCTTTATAAGTAGCACGTGGTTCATGACACGTTTTTCTAAAAATATATATAAGTACTTAGTTTTAGTCTTACCAATAAAAACAGTTTAGTGGCTAGGTAAATATTTGGCAGATAATATACCATAATAATATTCATACTGCAATTCTTTTATTACTTTACATGTTTGTCGATATTAAAATTTATGTAGCATTTTATGGAAACTAGCGGTCTCCCAGTGGTCGAAATTCGACCAAAATCATTGTTAAAAATTTGAAGCTAATTTACCTGTATGAATTTGCACATTTGTTGTTTCAGTTAATGTACATGTACGACGCTAAGGCATATTCAATAAGCAAAATCAAATAACGTCCTGTTCCTGAATAAAAAAAGAAGGCAAAAATTTTCATGCCATTATACTATTGTTGAATAAATTAAAAATACAAACCAACACTCTAAATTGTCATCATCAAGGAGTAAAGTTAGAGTTGCTTTAAAATAAAGGTTTGGTGTTAGGGTGCAAAACTGGGTTTATTCACTTATGAAGATGCAGTATAAATAACTACGATGAATAAGTACTTACATATTAGTAGACCTATAATACTTTTTATTTTGACAATTTTTGTAAGTCTATTGACATTGACATTTTTTTTAATAATATATCAGGGGCGGATCCAGGATTGTCTTTTGGAGGGCTTGATCTCGTTTGGGTGGGGTTGGCTTGAAGTCGCTTAAGGTTGATTTTAGCACAATAAATACTAAATAGGCATACCACTCAGATGATTTGAGGGGAGGGGGGGGCTTCAGGCCCTTAGCCCCCCTGGATCCGCTGGTGTAATATATTGATAATTTTCACATTGAATTGAAAAGATACTAATTAACCTAAGGGCTAACAATGTTATGATATGTCAAACTGAAATTAAAATAATCAAATTCGCTAAAACGAAGATGGCCGTGAACATTAGAATTATTGATGTCAGATCTAATTATTTATCTTAAATCTCACTAATTGTGCTTATATCATATAGCTTTGTAATCTTAGTTAAATTTTCTGCAACTATTATTCTTTAACATACTAACAATATAAATTAAAAGCATAATCTTAAATTAATAAAAATATTATCGAAAACATATTTTGGTCAGTTGCCACACAATACACAATTTTAATTTTAGTTGACAAACAAAATTTTGAAATAAATGAAAGTTTCAACTTGCGAGTATCAAATAAATAATTATTATCATATAATATAAAATTTTATGCGTGAAATCTGAATAGCGTGACAATGTGGAACCGATCAAAATTTGTTAGTTTTTTGTTTAATTTAGTTTGTTTTTCGAGTCAATCCATCTTACGATTTTCTCTCCAAGCAATCTGGCGGACTGTTTGGCATTAGGCAGTGTGGACGTAAATTATGATTTTATAATTATTATGTAATGAATGAAGCAATATTATAATAAAAAATAAGCATTCTGCTTTGAAGGTCGTCAATAGCTACTAAACCAAATTAATTAATAGAAACTACAAACAATTATTTTCCCCATTCAATGTCTTCTGAACACCTAACTTGTCATTTTCTTGGAGCAAAATAAAATTGTCAATCAACTAGCTAATTACAGTGAGTGTGGCCATGACGTTGCAAATATTTTATCCAAAAATCCGGTTTTAGGAATGCGTAAAAGTTTGATGATTAACGTCAATGTCATTTAGCGTTTTCTAATGACAGTAGCCATCTAGATATGTTTTCAGAAATGAAAATCAGTATGAAGGATATTAAATTTCAAAGTACCTCTTCCTAGTACATTTTATTGATGGTTACTTTCGAATAATAATCGAGTTTTTGCAATTTGAGCTGCGCCTCGAACGCTGTTACCGTGCTTTGCGTTTATAATGCAAAGAGAACAATTGTCGACTCGAAAATGTAGCCGAAATGGTGAAAGGTCGTATTTGCTAGCTTCCGCAGTCCATCGAAACATCCATCAAAGTGCTAGATCGTGATTGAGTCTGGGACTAAAAAATACATAATAAATGACTTTGCCGTGCTTCCTGTTCCCGTTCGGTCAGTCAAACTGTCACACTCTTTAAGTATATCATTCACCGCATTTTGGGTTAAATGAATTTAACATGAGAGTGCAGGTTGATATAATGCTTCTATTTTCGGAAAGTATTGTTAGAGAGGTGTTATAAACAAATTCTTACAGGAAAATGAACGGGTTTGACAATAGAATGAGCAGTTTCGTAAAAAAATGTCCTCCTATCAATCGATTTGTGCAGTAACCGTACATTAGTGTCTACGTTATTCCCAAACTAGTTTTTTTGCATTAGCCACCTGCGTTATTAGTTTTTATCACAAAATGAAATATCAAACCAAGTAAGTGCTTAATTTTCATATTAACAGCCCTTTTAGGATTTAGAAAGCTTCTTAACGGAGGTCCACACTTACACATAAGAAAATAGATGAAATGCAAAAATTTTACTTTATTCCGAGAATTCGTTCCGACCAATGATTACTAATATAAATGAACCTGGCACATTCATATACTACCAAACGAAAAATGAGTTGAAACATGAGACAAAATAAAAAGAAACACAGATATATTTCTTGCTCAATCTGCATTAAATTAAAGATTATGTTAGTCAGATTCAAAATAATACAACTACGTACCTAATCCAAAAACATAAATATATTAAAATCCATTAAAAGATGTGCACAATAACAAAAACAATTAGTGGCTTAATTACTAATATACACCAGTAATTATCAAAAATTTATTCACGTAAAATGTAGTTTTTTTTACTGCTTAAAAGAACTTTTATTAAACTTAGTTAACACGTTTATGATCTGAGATAATTCGGTAAACGAATATTCCGTTTTATGCATGTAAAACACTAAAATAACCCTTTATTATTGTTTGTTGTACTTATACAAAATAAACACTGATTTCAAACAACTTTCAACATCCAAAACACATTACACAATATGAATTAGGAAGCTAACCTCAATTCGAAATGTAAATAAACAGACTTACGCTGTTGCCTAGTGGACATAAACGGCGTGAAGTATAGCCGTTCAGTCAATGCTTATAATGCCTAGATTTACAAAATTTTCAACCCATTTTTAATATAAACAGACAGGTCTATTTGTATTAGTTGTCATTGGTTCCGACACTTCTTTGACTTTGAAATATCCATCTAACAGTGTCTTTGTTTATAAAGAATCAATAAATTGTAATAAATAAGCAAATATAACATTCAAGTAATATACAATACGACTACTTACTTAGAGAAAAAGACCAACGAATTCATCAATAGAACATATCTTCCTTTTGATGAAAAAAAAACATTATTTCTCTTGAAAATTCTTCTAAAATTCCAAAATTCCTCTTAGGCCCATTGTCAGTTCGGTACCATCCCCGACCCAAGAATTAGCCTGATACTGAGCCAAAACCCTTCAACCCCTAGCCGAACAAGCATCCTCGTTACATAAAGAACTCTTCTTCCATCCTAGATATGTTAGGCGCTTATAGAATTTCTTTTCACCAATGTTCCCATTTCAGAAACGTTAGATATTCTAAAAACAAATCACCATATCTCTTCTGACTTCATCAATCTTGTACAGCGCCGTTCTTCTAAAACATATTTTTCATTTGAAGACACTCTTTTCAAACAAGTACGTGGGGCTCGATATATTCACCTCTTTGTCCAGTGCTTGTTAACATTTTCTTGAAACAAATCGAAACTCAGGCCCTAAACTCGTCTAATTTAAAACCTTCCTGCTGGTTTAGATATTTTAATGATAGTTGTGTCATTTGGCCTCTTGGCAAAGATTCATTAGACTTCTTTTTACAACACCTGAATTGTATAGATTCTACTATTCAATTTACAATGCAAATCGAGTCCGATTCTTCTCTCCCGTTTCTTTGATGCCCTCATAACAAAAACGACCAATGGCAGATTCTCACATCCCGTCTATAGGAAACCAACCCATACCAATTGATACTTAAATGCCCAATCACACCATCACACTGCCCTGAGTTCTGTAATGAAATATTTGGCTCTTAGATCTATTCGCTTAACAGATATTGACAACATAAAAACGATAATAATCAGAACAAATCGTTCTACAAAACGGTTATCATCTGGACCACATTGCGCGCATGATTAGTTAATCGCAACAACTCCCGAATACGCCAACCCCATTAGAAACAGACATCAAATAAAGACATTCTTGAACACCAGTCAAGCTTTAGCCAACTTACACGGGAACCCTAAAGATAAAATACCTAACGATGATCGAGGAGCTACATCGGTCGTACCCACAGGCGGCCAAAAAAAGATCCGACTTCAGCTCTCGCGCATCATCATATCCAAATAGGTATCCGGTTTGGATATGAGGATGAGGACTATCATATCTCTTAATTCCCTTAGGGAATCTACTATTCGCGAAGTTATACAAATAGAGAAAAGACCGCTCTGCCTGAACCGACGCGCAGACAGCTCTCGCCTTCCTACAGCATGGACCTTCGTAATTGCCAGATTAAACAAAGCAGACACGCCCATCAACACCCAACAATCACAACACAGCCCCTTCATCACGTGACATCCCCTTCTAACCTACCGATAACTATAAATAAAAGAAGCAGAGTATTCATATTCAGTTCGGTTACCTAGTGAATCTTGGGAAGCAGGCAGATTGAGGCCCCGAGTTCGATCTAGACTCTGAAACTCTTTTTCACTTGTCTCTTGAAAATGCTTCCAAAGCAGTAGTCGAAACGTTGAGCATTTAACAAAGTCAGACGCGGTTGTCACCCGGAACCTAGCTTAGTCAATATTACGAACGGATGTATTCCCGGATAATTATTTCTTCATATTGTTCCATCCGTGTAAAGCCTTACGACTAGCTATTTATAGGGTATTCCATTTAAAAAACCTGAGAGGTGAAGCAAAACATGAGACAGTTGTTCGAAATCAAAATGTAGTACAGATTAAAATAAAAATTTTGTTAGGGACAATTTTCAATAGAACCTGTACTATAATTAGGTGATTCAGTCACATTTCCCAACAATGTATAATGTACAATTTAAAATATCAAAATGGACATGAAAAACAGTAAGCTATGCATTGAAAATACACAGGAACAATTCGGAAACTTTTTTTCAATTTCAAATCAGTTAACATTATTTCGAAAAAGTGGTTAACATGCAAGTATATGAAAAAAAATACAATAAAACGCGTCGAACGTACTACGTCCTTTATTTTGATGTCTGTAAATGAATCTGCTCAAATTGTTTTCTGAATGAATCTTTTTAATTTTTAATTTTTCTTGTTCATTTGTGTAAGTTATACCATTGAAAATGGGGTCTGAATTAGACCTCGAAACGTTTGGACTATTTGAAATATACAGATTTTCAAGTATACTCGTAGTCATCCCCAAACTACTCAGAAATAATTAGAATCTGCTCAAAATAAGATCCGGTGTTTGCAACATATGTAGGTAGAGTAAATAAATCATGTTTTGTGCTAGGTATTCCATTTTCACTATTATTCTAGCGAAATAAAGAAAATATGAGGATTTATGTGAGGCACCAAATAACCAGTAGTAATAAAAAACAAAATTAATGTAATGAGGTAAAATATTCAGGTCGTTTCAAAAAAAAAAACGTTTTAAAACCTCAAATGTTTCCTTCAGCACCGGGAAAAGAAAATTCGGGTTTTACTCTCACATTATTCCAAAATTTGTTTACACAGTCACATTCGCAAAAGACCTTTAATAACATCGCATGAAAGAAACACAATCTCCGTCATCTTATGAAAATCAACTGTAGCATAAGGTAAGTACAAAGTTGAATACAATACGAGTGCTTTTCGACCCTCTTTATAATCAGCAGTTCATATTTGTATATAATTTGTCCATATAAAAGAAATCCCTTATATATATCGCTTACAATGTGACAGACGGTCTCCTATGAGACGGGGCCCTACAATGGGCCAACATCAGTCTATGCGGTGGAAAACGAGCGGTCGGTTCACTCGATCTAACAGGACCTCTCTGTTTATACAACCATATGTATATCGTGCACGCATGAATACTTTTAAAAGGGTAACTTATCTTTACATTCCGTGAGTTACTACGTACGCTCTATTCAACTTACACACAACTTCGCTGTTTCTCCCTCGCCACTTTCCGAGTATTCAGCGCTTTTGTTACTCATGCTTTCTTTTGAAGTTGGCGAACATGCAGAATGGAAATTCAAATCTATACTTTTCAAAGATAAACTCTTTTTGTATCTCCAGCATAAAGCATCTATCAATTTCGTACGGTTTTTAGTTGTTTGTTTTTTAAATGCAATAGTTTCAACTCGGATTCTTGAACTATAACATGTTTCTGGAATAAAATCCTTAAATGTTCATGCTTTGCTATTTTTAAACGACTTCCAAAAAGGAGGAGGTTATCAATTAGTCTACAACTTTTTTTTTATGTATGACGAGCGATTATTCAAAAACGGCTCGGCAATTTTGATAATTTAAACTACCTTATATTAAGGGACATTACAGAAAGGTCCCATATAATTGTCTATAACATGTGATTTACGGTTTTCTAGAAAAAAAAATGAGGGACTAGATTTCAGCGATTTTCAATGAATCCTCACTATTTTCTCTAAAACTGCTCACGCAATTTGGATATTATAAATTGTATTATACAAAGATATGTTCCAGCTTGATTCCGTACATTCTTCTATAACGTAAAACATACCATTTTTCTGAAAATCAGAAAAAATATATACACAAAAACTGTAAACATCATGGTAAATGTAATATTTTCATTATAAATATCTAGTTTAAATGTCAAGATATGCCATGAAAGTATGTCGTACATGGTGTTTGTAAGGATTTTCATTTTGATTCTTTTGAGGTCAGTTTATTTTAGAGACGAAGTTGAGTTACAGTCGCGTGAAATTGCAGGAAATATTCCATTAGCTTATTAAAACAAAAATTTGTTATTCCGGCGATCTCTTCTGTATGGAATAGGGTTGAAGGTGTGTGCGTGCATGCATATAATATTAGGTGGCACATAAGCAGTTGTATACATAGAATAGTTGAAATATATGTTGGAATTGAATTAGTTATACAATGTGGATCTAAAAATATTGTACTGGGTAGCACATAAGTAGTTGCGTATACAAGGTGGTTGAAATAAGAGTGAAGCAAAACTATAGTTATACAGAGTGGATATTTGTGTTATAAGACAGATAATAATTACAGTAATATAAAAGGCTTTAAAATTGTCAGAAGCAATTTAATATACAGGATGGTTGAAATATAAGGTAGAGTATAATTACATTTAAACAGGGCGGTTTAAAAAAGTTATACAGGGTGTAAACGGTTTGAGTGCAAAGATTTTGAGGATCAATACTTCAGGTCAAAACAAATCAAAAAGCTTTATAACATTTTCAGAAATAAACTATAGTTTTGCCAAAAAAAAAAGAAAAAGTTAGAAGTTCTGTAGCCTTTATTACAGTGAATAATAGATTATTTCTGGCTTCAAAACGATTGTAAAGCTAAATATGTAAATACTCAATAGCGTATACACCTTTAATAACTGTATTAACAAAGAAAATTATTATTTAAACTCTAAATATTCTGTTATAATTTGCCCTACGTTTCTCCGATCAGATGTGGCAACATAGCATATACTCAGTACTACAGCTGGCCGCTGCCATGAATGCTTTTTTGCTGCCCGGTTCTTTTAAGAAAGTGAAAGTGATTTTTGCGTGACATTCGACATAGCGTAAGTTATTTGATTTTCATTTTAAAATATAAATTGGAAAAATAAATAAAATCTGTTGTGAATTGTCAGTTCGAGTGTATTATTTTGTGACAAACAGTGACAATCATACAATTAGGTAAAGACCTGACATGCTATTAATTTGTGGGGAAAGCAAATGTAATAACAAGAATTTTGAATTTTGAATATTTACTATAAATAATCCGTTTGCTCGCCAGAGTTCTATCATAATGACATCCTGCAGGTCAAAGGTTTTTATTTGTCTAAGATAAGTAATATTAATTTCTTAGTAACAATTATTTCTCGAAGAATTTAACACATAAAAGAACTACATATAAGAAATGTTTTGTTTAATATACTTTGTATCGCATTATTTTTGTATCATAATGTAAACAACTTTGTATCCTCCCTTCTTCAACTTGATGCATAAAATAAATCGGTAAATATAAATATTCATTTCAATACATAGATATTAAATGGGTACATTTTTGAAAATAATATTTCATAAAATTTTATGTACCTAAATAAATCTACCGGCACTCGAAACTATGAAATTATTTAATACAAAAAAATAACAGGTGTTCATTTTTTTGTGGTGACTCATTCCTTTATTATTCACGCTACAAGCAAATCTCATTTTTAGCGCGACGTTGCCACATTGACAATAATTTACTTAACATGTATTTCAAATTTTCTTGCTTATTAAGGCCTATAGTGTTATAAGAGTTTTTTGTTTTGTTTAGTGGGTACTATCTGCACCTAAAATATATGCAGTCAAACTATTTACACCCTGTATATTTTAGAACATAAATAGTTGCTTAGACTAGGTGTTTGAAGTAAGGGTGGGGTAAAATTATTCTTATTCAGGGTTGCATATACCGAGTGGTTGAAATAAATGGTAGAGTAAAATTATAGTCATAAAATGTGGTTCAAAAAGGTGAATTTTGTTATATAGGGTAGACCATGAGCATAAATGGAATACTAGACATATGGGGGGAAGTAAAATCATTGGAATGCAGGAATAATTTAAACAGAAAGAGTCAGTAGTCTGGAGAGGATTTATACTTATTCAGGGTGATTTTAAAGATGTCAGGACCATTGTAATATTGTGTTGAGTTGAACATAGTTGTACAGGGTGATTTAGAAAATAATAGACCAATTAAAGTTAAAAAAGTTAAAACATATTTGGAAAATATAGAAAAAGAATAAAAATTAGGGAGTGAGAAACAGAGAGGGAGAAAAAAAGAGAGATAAGAATACCCAAAAATTTTTAATTGAATTGCACCTTAAATCAGATAAAAAGGAAGATATGTCTGAAAATAGTGATTGATTGCATACGGTTTCCAAATGGTTTTTTTATTTTAAGTTAGCTGAAGTCGGTTCTTTTTAGATATAAATTATTACTTGTTTGTTTTTCAAATGCAAAAGTTTCAACTCGGATTCTTGAACTATAACGTGTGTCTGAAATAAAACCCTTAGATGTTTATCTTTTGCTATTTTTGTTGTCTCTTCCCTCCCCTTTTGTGACCTTTTTGTTGATCATGTGTCTATATATGTGTTCGTTTTATTTATTTTTTCTACTCTGACCGGCATTGAAAACTGGTACCTCACAATATTAAGTACATTCCACGTCCAATACATATTTTTTTGTTCGCAGGTCAATTTTACTGATATGTTTTGCGAAATGGAGTTTTAAAACAAATTTCAATGAATAGAATACCTCTGTCAGGGAATACAAACGTATGCTTATTTAGAGAAAACATTGTAAACGTTCAAGGTTGGCCTTTAGTTGCATAGCATCAAAGTGGCCATGGATTATTAGGGCTAGTAAGTAACTTAAACACTTAATGTTTAATTTAATGACACTTGTCATAAAGTTTGGCACAAATGTATTTGAATCCAGAAGTTTTAGCAGGAAATGTAGCTTTATTACAGGACCTGCTAACGGGCAGGAGCTTACCAGAGACCATCAGAAATCAATTTACTAGATAATATCAATACTGGACCGAAAATGTTTTGTTTAGGAACGAATCCAGATATTGTCTCAGTTCTCAAGATAGAACGTATCTGGCGCCGAATGGGAGAACAGTATGTCGATGTGCTTTTACCTCAGGAGTTTCAAGGCTGTTTCGTTTTGGTGTGGTGTGGGATGACACCCAGCTTTATGTACTGCAAAGAGTTACTATTAATGCCGAAAGATATAACCGCATGTTGTACTATTACACCAAAATTTACTGGGAGCAAATTTTATTCTCATGCAGGACAACGCCAGACCTCATGTTGCACGTGTAGTACAGGAATACTTGGACAAAGGAAACATACAACGGTTAGTTCTTGAAAGAATTAAGAATATCGCTTTTGGAACAGTGGTGGCTGTCCCTCAAGAAGACATACGTAGCTATGTATCGAGTGTCCCAAAAAGAATTGAGGCGGCTATACAGGCTTGGAGTGGAAAAACGAGATATTAATAAATTGTAGTTATAGTGTGTAATCAGTTGATTCAAAAAAATTGTCGTGATGAACAAAAAAAAATGAACGACTTTTTAAGGAAAACATTTTCAAATCTAGATAACACTACAGAGTGATTCGAAAGTGTGACACAAAACATATTGTGATTCTACTGTTATAAATCTCTGGAGGGTTATAGTACCATAGCTAAAATTTGTTTTAAAACGTGGAATATTTTATCTTCATTTTGCTAGAAGGATCAGTAAAATTGGTCAAAAACAAAAAAAAATAATTCTGCCCGATTTTAATCCCTTTTTTGTATATTGATATTTAGGATCTTATCAAGCCAAGCCGTATATTTTGACTAAGGTGTAGTGTTTGTGAAGTTAGAGCTTATAGAGTTAGGGCATGTAGAGTTAGAAGCTTGGCTCTACATGAGACTTTTTGACAGTGCGGTCTCGTGTTGGCAACATTTGACATGAAAATATTTTTGGTAAGATTTCATTTATTTTTGTAAGATGGTGCTGAGAATAATTTTTAATTTCTTCATTTTTTCTTTCATTTCTTTTTTTTGTGTAAATTTGTTGCACCTCAGAGGTTCCTTTTTCCATAGCCCACTCTGTGTCTTTGCCCTTTTTCGTTATTGGTTTACTGTTTATAATAATTGGACGATACTTGGCTCTTACGCGATTATATTCGAATCCATCTGACTGTTGTGCTTTACTACTACTGAAGTCAGTATTTATAAGGTGAACTTCTTGCAAATTAGTTACTCTAGAGATTGCTACATAAGCCTGCCACAAGAGAACGTGGATAATCCATTATCAATGAGAGCATTATTCAACTTAGGTCTTGACGTTTATGTATGGTGATAGGATACGCGACATAGATTGGAAACTATTCACACTATTGGTATTTTCAAATTTTGATTTTACAGAAGCTAGTTTATGTCTAAGACCATTATTAAAAGTTATTACAACTCTTGCTTTATTCTGCTCATTCGAATCTTATTATACTTTTTCAACAATACCTATATTACAATTGACAAGATTCAAAGAAATATCTATACTTCACTTAAGCTTTTCTTTTACTACTTTTTTAATACGAATAGTTTTTCCTAAGTCTGCTGTCATACAATCATCCTCCTCATACTTTTCAATGGACTCGCGAGCTATTTTTACAAGATTTCTGGGATATTCGACACTATCTGTGGCTTTAACTGCAATTTCCGGAACCTCATTTCGGTGTAATTAAACGTTCTGATAATATACGGCGGGTTTACTTTTTTCAAGTAACACAGTGCGACATAACCTTTATTAATATCAACTACATCTGCTGGTTTCGGCAATTTATTCACTGTTAGCTCTAAAGGCAAAGGGAAATGAAAAGATGGGTCATTTTTAGGTTTGGTACAGATTTGTTAGCTACTGGATTCATCGATACAACCACTTGGAAAGCTTTTGCACGCTGGATTAAGAGCCCTTCGTAATCATTTAACTAGCTTATTTCTGATTTAATTATATCGACAAACAAGTAATTCAAAAGACTACATGAATGAATAAGTGAATGAATGAAATGAATGAAAAAGCCCTTTATATGTGTGGGCGAAACATTGGAAAACCTTGTTTATATGTTTTATATAAATAAATTAATTCGAAAAATCGGTCAAATTCGAAAAACAGTCATAAATATACAAGCTGATTCTGCATTTTGAGATTTATGGCATATAAATAACTACCCAATAAGGGACCAAACACTTGGAAATAGCTTTCGTAATTTAGATTAGAAATATCTTGTTGTTTTCTGATTTGTGGCTTCAATGTCTAAATGTTTATTGGGAAATAACCTAAAGGAAATTATATTCCAAACGTCATTTACCCCGTTGTCAATTAAGAAACTGTTAAAAAGATAAGTTTAATAAAATGTTTCTAGTCATATAATCATAAAGTTCCTTTCAAGGAAGAATTTGAAAGGGAGATCAAACTTTATGTGGCGCTCCTACGTTTCTTATAAGTGAGAAAAAGACTATGTTGAATATCCCATTAAAATCATAAGGAAAAACCTTATGAACTATCCCGATATTGGGTTGTTCAAAGGACATGACCATTTCAATTTCTTAATCATCGGCAACCAGGAACGACTGTTCTACGGGGTAGTTCGAACCTCCGTAGAATTCGTCGTTCCTTGAAACGTTTTCTTTAACCAAATTATAGGTTTATTTTCTTTTGGTGTTGTGTTCTTCTTTGTGTATATAACTGAATTTTGAAACTGTATTTTATGACCAAGGTCCCAAGCATTACAAATTTTGGTTTTTCATTGTCGTTTTTTTATAATTTTTGTGTTCGTTTATAAATTAATTTAGAGGTTTCTCTAATATAGAAAAAACACGGGATTTTATAAATGCAATTATTTTATATTTTGAGTTGTGTTATTTGGTTTGGTTTTTGATATAATTGATTTTAGTGTATTCGTTTTAAATGATGTTTTGACATTATATCTGTTTCCCACTCTTTTTAGTCCAAATTTTATGGTATAGTTATTGTATTAATGTGATTATCGGAAAGTGTTGCTTGGTTCCGGTCAACACTTCCCATAGAAAAGAACGATTAGAACAGCTAAAATCAACGTATAATTGTCAAATACAATAATGTACTAACATTTTGCAAAGACAACATATTTTCAACTGAAATTTCTACCAACAAGATTTTGCTAGCTGTTTGTCGAAACTTTTTTATGGAAAAATGAGACATTTAAAACAGATTAAACCTTTGGTTTGGTGGCATATAATATTCCTTATTTGGGAACATAATCTTGGGATTTACTGTTACTTAACGATCCACAGAACCAACTATTTTTGGAACTATAGTAACCAAAACACAATACATTTGAAACAGAAGTTTACAAAAACCAACTAACTAACAGCTCAACTTTAAGTCTAATCATCCAAGAGTAAAAAGAGGTATCATTAAATCAAACACAAAAACCAACTTTCTAATATCAATAAATTCAATGAAGAAAAAACATAAAAAATATACTCTCTGAAATACCCAAATAAATTTATTAATAACGGTTAAACTTACCAAACAATCCCTAACAACCAACCTCAAACTTCACCAAGCAACACTACTCCCAAGATAATCACATTAATACAATAACTATATCATACATATAGGGTCTATCAGAAAGACTAAAAAGAATAGATTAGAAATATCAAGAAATACTTCAATTATATCAAAAACCAAACCAAATAACACAAAAAATTGTTTATAAAATCCCATGTTTTCTGAAAACCTCTAGACCTCTGAATGTTCATAAACGAACACAAAAATTTAAAAAAACGACAATTTGAAAAATCAATGTCTGCTTGGGACCTTGGTCAATGTTTATTGTTATATTGAAAAGAAGAACACAACACCAAAAGAAAACTAAAAGAGTCGGCTTTAATTTTGTTAAATGAAAACGATTGTATCACACTTAGAACTTCCCTGGTTGCCGAATAAAAGAAATTGCATTTAGTCCTTGTGACATTAGAAATATCCTTTGAATAGTAAAGTTCATTACATACATGTTAATTTATATGTATCAATACTTTTTTAAAAATCAAATAATAAACATTGAAATATTTAAATTTACATTTTGTAATCGAAATGTATCTAGACCCCGAAACGTTTAACTCTTTGATAATATAATGTGCCACAATTTCTTATGTTCGAAGCCACACTTCCATGTGCGTGATTTTCGTCTAATTCTTTTATTTTCTTCAAATTTAGAGTTTTCAATGTATTGTCAATTTCTTTTAACGTATCACGATCACTTTGTAACTGAAACATTTCTTTGCTTAAGGTTCTTACTCGTGGAGAAGTTAGTGGATACCTCTCTGCTGGTGATTTACAAAATGCCGCACCATGGAAGTTCAGGCTTGCAACGTCACCTCATTGTCTACATTTTCATACATTGAATATGTTAAGGAATGGAAGAGGCAGGAACCATCGCCACGCAGATGAACCACACAATGGCGACGGGTTTACAAATTTTGCATTCAACCATATACTTAATACTAATATACTGCTAGCGGAGTCTAGAGAGAGGGGCAAATATTCTGAAATATATCTTTCTATATCGTTTCAGTGTACTTTGTGTCTTATGCGCATGTTCGAAAAAGTTGCTATTATGTTTTCTCTCTGTTTGATCAGTGGTTAGTTGTTTCCCACCAATTTACATTCTCTCAACAAAGTCGCAACACTTGCGTACAAGGGATCAAATACAGTAAAACGGTAAATCTTCTGTCTATCTTCGTCGGTGACCCTTCCACTTACGGGCGACAGCAGTGTATTAATATTAAGTTTATGCATTCAACAAGACATTCGACGAGCTCGCTATGAATGACAATTATTTCTAGCTACTGCGCGAGGTAGAGATGACAAGTTTAAGAATTTTGTTATTGTTTGTGTACTAATTACTAAATTTCAGCTCTCTAGGACCGCAGGAAGTATCCTATGAATTTTGATGATCATCAGTGAGTCAGTGACGAAATCAGATATCAATAAAATCTAATTTATAAGAGCTATGTAATTGAAACTTTGCATGTTTAATGAGTCCAAGAGTTACATCATATCCCAAAAGTTTTGATCATATGGTACAATCGAAACCCAAGTTATGAGGGACGAAGTGCTTCGAGAGAGAGAGAGAGAGAGAGAGAGAGAGAGAGAGAGAGAGACGCTAAAATAATCAATAGAATCTATTTATATATATAGGCAAAGACAAAACGATTAAGTACCAATTTCTCTTTTGTCTCTCGACCGATTTTCTTTATTTTTGTAGTAGCTACTGACGACCTTCACAGCAGAATGCTAATATTAATTTATAATATTGGTTCATTCATTAAACAAAATATAATAAAAATTCATTATTTACGTCCATACTGTCAACGCCAAACAACTGACAGTGCCGTCGCCGTCAGACGGTCAAAACTCAAAACATTGAGTGATTATATATGGAGGGAGCGATCGTTAGATATATTCTTAGAGCAAGTACTTCTGGAAGTGCCATGCAATAGTTGTTATTGTTTAGGAGTAGATCAGTATTGATTTTACGGACGCGTTGCAGTAACTTGCTTATTAAATATTCTGTTTATAATGCGAATTTCATTATTTGATTAATATATTATTATCACAACCTTCCGGAAATTGTTGTGTAACAAATTGTCAGACAGCGAACAACAGAATGTATTAAATATTCAAGTTCTCCTAGGGTTGTTGGTCCTTTCTTTTCTTTAATATTCCTGAACTTGATTGAAACCGCAAATGACGAAAATTTTTGGGTTGCATAGAACAATCTTCCAATTATTATATCAAATATTTTGCCAGGAGCGGTTCCAGCCAAAAAATTGGGGGGTCATTCATTTCTTAAAAATATTTCGAATACCGATATTTGATTACATTTTTATTTTCTTTTTATTTCAATAGATTTGTCAATGTGAGTGAACAATTTTGGTCATTATATCTACTTTCCGATTTCTCCACAACTCTGTTTCTTATAAAAATATACGTTTTACAATTTCATGAAATAGGATCGAATTTCGACCACTGGGCGACCACTTAAATCGGATAAAAAAGGTTTTTTTATTTTAAATCTGTTGAAGTCGGTTCTTTTTTAAATATAAATTATTTAATGTACTATTGAATTATTCAATTTATCGTCGATTACTGAAAATTCTTGTCCACGTGGGAGCGGGTGGTACACAAAAACACAACATTATGATCATGGTACTTTTATTACTTGAACCAACCACTGAAATGTACAGTATAGTTTATAAAAAATGTATAGTTTGCTGAGCAGAGGAATCTACAAAATATTCTGAGAAAATTAACGTCCAACGTAAATTGAAGCGACATGTACATAAATTCAGTTGATTTCGAAACCTGCATTCGATTAATACAATCTAACATTCTTATCAATGTCGTCAATACGATATTCATATATACAAAGTGTCTTTAATTTTCTAATATTTACAATAATATTATTGAAATAACAGATGTAAATGCATCTCACTAATACTGAAACAGGACGAAATTAAAGAAATTTTGAGTTTTAATTTGTTGAATAATCTGATTGTCCGGAATGTGATACTCCTTGCAGTTTGAAATGCAATTACATCTGCTTAACAAGTTGTTGATATGTTCAGTTTTGAAATTGTGATATGTTCATTACCCTGTAAAAAGGATTTAAGGGGATTCTTGAGATAAGAGTTCAGTGTGAGGATAACAATTCTAATAGGCCAAGCAAAAACCTCTCGTTAAACTACGTTACTTTAGGAATTTAATAGTGACCAAAACAAGTACAAAAATATCAAAATATAATTTAACATTGACTATATTTCTACAAAAATCTTTTATATTAATTGAACATAAGAACAGCTAAAAATTTTTTGAAGGAAATTTCAATTCAAAATTTTTGTGGTAATAAAATATCAATTTTTTTATTCGCAATACAAGGTAAACGTATTTTTTATTTTGTATATGCCCTTGCTTCCGAAAAAATACAATAATATTTGCTGAGAATAAGGATTGTTAATGCAGGTACCTCTAGATGGAAGGGGGATCCAGAAACGTTGTGTCGTGGGGAGGGGCGATCTTATGCTGCAAGTGGAAGGGAGCAATTATGTACTAAATTTTCTAAATAGAGAAGGGAGTTCTCTATGATTTTAACCACACAGTATTTTCTTTCTAGGTCTTGGAATTGAAATTCCAACGATGTTGTTTTAGAGGAAGTAACATTGCCTCCCTAAACACTATGATGTGGAAAAGGGACCACTCTAAGTAGAACTACCAATTTGGCCTTTGATTATGAAGTTAGAGAAGCACTACCAGAATTGATAAATACTATTGCTGTACAAAAATCGTCCTATTGGTTGTTCGGGAAGATGTAGATACAATTACACTTTCCACCAGAGGCAAAAGAAGAACCTTCTTCGATAAAAGGGGACAGGTTAATGGACTAAGGGTCAACGAAGATAAGTTACATGGTGCTTGCGAAGAACCAAAGACCACCAGAAATTAATATATATATTTTAAGTCAATAAGTAGTTGTATGTTTGAGCAATCATTACAGGTGATAATATCTACGGAAAAGATGTAGAAGCCAAAATTATTATAGGAAGCAGGCCGTATTATTTTCTAGCGATGGTATTAACATATGGAAACGCGACATGGAATTATATCTTCGGCTCTGTCAGAGATAACTAAAGAGTGGAGAAGAATAGACTTACACGAACTCCAGCCAATGATTGGAGACGAAAATTTGGTGTCTCACATCAAGACAAATCGCATAAAATGAGCAAAAAATGTTCAAAGTAAAAACATAACGTATTGGAAACGACTCGAAGGTGAAATGTATGTATGTAAGATGGGAAACCAACAATTGCACAAGACCGGGTAAAGTGGAGGAAAATAGTAAACGGATACTGTATCGCCAAAAGAAAGAAAGAGCACTAAGTAGCAATCGTATTTATGAATTTTTTGATAATAACACCACACTTCGAAACGCTTCGCTGTGGAAATTATTGAAATGTACTATTTAACATAAAAAAGTGTGAAATTATAGGAATTCTTTTCCACGTCATATACTAATGGTCATATACAAATAACATTTCTATTTTGAATATCATTTATTTGAGAAACGTTTAGAATCTGATGCATACTATAGACATTTGAAAATAAATTATAGAAACAAAATTTAGAGATCGTAAGGGCTCTGGGCAAAGCTTGAATTTTGGGACAGACTTCAAGGTCAAATCAAGGCCAAGCCAATTTTTTTAATAACTGTTGACCTCAGAAACCGATATCATAGAGAGTTTTACGTTCGTATTTCACAAAGTCTTGTTGATATACATAACAATTTTATCGAAAATTATAATAATCATGTCATCTAAAAATCACACGAATGGGTATAGATGAATAGGTATCAAACATTTGATAGATAGATGTTACTGAAAGTTAGAGTAATTTGGTAAGTAGCTTAAGGTCAGCTCGAAAATGTAATAATTCAGCTGATTACATTTTAAGGTAGGCTGTTGTTTTATTTCCTTGATTCCATCAGTCAAAATAAAAATTTGTTGATGAGCTTTTTCATAACCTCTGAGTTACTTACAATGTTATTTTAAGCTGAAATTTCGTTCGGGTCAGAAATGAAAAGACTGTCCTATAGAGACTTTTCTACGAACTTGTCTTAAGGGACAAATCCAAAGTCACCATTATATTTCTAGGGAGCAATCCAAAAACTTCTGTACATACCATATGTTTTTATGGCAAATATGTTTAGCATTATTACGGAACATCTGGGATATCTTAAATTTGAGAATAAAGGTGTAGAGGTTATTTCTTGAGGTCACATCACTTAAAATTTCTGCTCCTTTTGGGTAGACAGTATGCAGCCTAATTTTAAAAAAAATCGCTTTGAACCACTACAAGGCTCTTCTTTTAATCTATTTTTAATATAAAATTTGGAAAAATACGAGAAAACTGAAGCACCAAATGCGTATAGTTTCATCCTGGCTATCTAATTTTACCTTGACTTTGACTCAAGGTCATTCCAAGGTCAACGACTTTTTTTTTAAATTAGACTAGATGATTTTAATTCCGTTGAAAATTTCAAATATCATCATGAACTTGGTTACCTATGAGATCTACTTCTAGGCCAAAAATAAAAAAATTCAAGGCACTGAAGGTTATTTCAAGTTCATCTGTAATTTTGTAACCATATTTTTGAGACCGGAAATAAACAGAACGGAATATTTTGGGATCAACTACGACTATACTCTTTTGAGAAATTTGTACTTTTTTGACTGGCAATTTGGAACTATAGACAGTAGAAGTTAGGAGAATTTTATGAAGGATAGCTGATAACAAATGTTGTGGCAAACTAATAGACTTGAAATCAACTTTGAAAAAGTATGAAAAAATGAGGGCTTGTTCTGAAGTGAAAATACGGTAACAGATCTTGTCATCAAAATTATCGATTAATTGAAATCAATACCTAACCTGAGGGTTTGACTTGTAAAGTTGGTTCAGATACTTCTAATGTACTCGGTCGGTATAATGTATGTTATCTACAGAAGTTGTATTTACCTTTATATTTTCATCGATATATTTGGTTCGACTTTAAAATTTCTTTCAAAAATTTTACATAGTATACCACTCTATTCTGTTCTATTTCTGTAGATGTTGTTTAATTAAATTGAAGTTGCGTTAGTCCACTTCTTGTTAATAGCAAATGTTGATCAGTTCTTTTGTCACACTATATTAAAGCGTTATTCATAGTCTACGAAATTTAGAATACATTTTGTATAAGGTCTTTAGATTTTTAAAGTCCTACAGTAAGAAGTTCAAACTGTACCTGTCTTGTTCCATCTTGTCTCCTCCTACAAAATGAACGCGCTTTGAATACATTCATAGTGTATTATATAGGGTGAGGAAAAAATATGGAAACCCCTGAATAACTTGAGTAGAACTCATTTTCAAAAGTTGTAGCATTTTACCCTGGCAATTTAATGATGACTTTGAATTTGACCTTGACCATGACCTTGAGGGTCATTAACGGGTCAAGTTGAATTTTTTCAATAAGAACCACTTCTTCAATAGGCAAGAAACCGCCGAGTATGCAGTTTCAACTGTTTCTGATCCAAATCATGAAACTCCAGTAGACGACGTAGATGTGGGCAACCACGGGCACCACGTACCTTATAGCGTTTTGCGGTGGGCACATTCGAGTTTAGCATGGTCAGAAACCCTCGAGTAACGAGTTTCACCTTTTTCTGATCCAAACATTCATAAACTCACTTCAAAGAACACCCCGATATTTAAAAATCTTAACTGGCCTAACTAATGACTCTTAAGGTCATGGTCAGTCATGGTCAAGGTCATGGTCAAGGTCATGGTCAGGGCAATGGTCAAGGTCAAGGTCATGGTCAATGGCATATTTGGACGTGGAATTTTCGGTATCAAGAAGTATGGGTTGAACCTATGTGCTACAGTGACTTAGCGACACAGTATATTTAGGAAAGTTGTTCAAACCTTGTATCTTTTGTCATCCAATAGTTTGACAAAAGTCCTGAGATTGTTACAGACCATCATTAATGAAATTGGTACCAGAAGAATACTTTCTCAGGTAGAATTATACAAGTATTTGTAATTTAGTTTAACACCTTCAAACAATATTCTAATACCATAATTAGTTAAGAATATTTTTGTACTTGATTTGACAGAATTGAGAATAATCTTTCGGACTTTAATATATTTCTGTACAGGTCTCTGATTAAAGCTATTATTGCTTACATTGGAACAGTAATTCTATAACAAAATTATTTACAATGTTGAAATACATACGCTTGATATTGCCTAAAACTATATTGCACTTCAATAATAAAATTTACAAATAATTATCACCTCAGTCCGAAATACTGATTGAGTTTCTTCATTAATACTGTAATTCTAAATGTCTGGGCTCTTAAACGTAAATACTAAATGCTCTGTTTGTATTTTATTCATATTTACATAATGCTAGTTTATACACTTAAATTGGTTAAAGTTGTATAAAAAGTTGTACTTTACCTAAAGTCACGTTAACAACTTCATGAGCTGAATAGAGCAAATAGGAAATACCGGTGTTTAACGTTTGGAGTTCAAAACTCTATAAGGAACGAGGGAATTAAAGGAATGTGTGAGCTAGTGTAATACAGAGTGATGTAAAAAAATCTTTATATCTACCAGATCTTATTTAGGTACATATTTAAATGATCTTTTTATTTTATTGTTAAATTTCTGTTTGAACAATTGGCTGTAAAAAATAACCATTTGGTCTTAAGGTACCAATCTTTGGGTTTATACATTTGACAGAAATAATAATTAGCAATTGTAAACTAAACTATACATTTATTTAATGTTAAGAGTATCAATAAAGATGGTCCTATTACCGTTACTGATCGACTTCCAAATCTATCAATTTGTTTTCATTTTCCTCTGTTGTTTGGATGTTTCTAAGGTCAAATTTTGGACGACTAGGAGTCAATAAACAAAATGAGAAAAGAGCTGTTATTTATCATCAGAAACACATTATTATACGATAAACAGTTTACGGCATAAATACGTGGAAAGTTGGTCTCACAAGTTCTTACCACAACCTTTTTAAGAAAAACAGTTCTCTGTTAACTAAATCTTTCTTTGACTGTAATCTTATCAATAAATTTGTCTTCATCACCAGCTTTGTAGAAGCAAATTAATTTTCATAATTATTTGACATATTGGAAAATAATGAAAAAAATGACGAAAGTTATGAACAATTTGGTAAAATATAGAAGTTCGTTTTTCGCTAATAATCTAGATAAATATTTCAGGAATCGGAATTAAAAAAGTGTCTAAATAAAAAAAATCAAAAAAGACCTACCTACCAGAACTCTACCGCTGGTATTTATTATCTTAAACTGAAGGGGAGATTGGGATAAAAAGAGGTGATTGAGCACCCGCGCGCCACAAGCCATTCTCTCACTCTAACAAAAATTATTTAAGGACCAAGAAATTGGATACTATTTAAATACGTAAATAAACGATAATACTCTGAATGTTTTATATTTTTAATTGTTATAATTTTTATAATAATTGATTCTGGTTATTGTTCAGTAGGTATGTTTATAATTAGAACCTAATTTTTTTGTCCATTCTATTTATATATAGGTTTTTTTATTTAAAGGGCCCATTTGTATGGCGCGCCCAAGAACCATTTTTTAGCCGTATTTCACCTCTAATTGAAAACAATTTTAAATTTATAAATATTGACGGTAGAGTTAGGTGAGGTAGGGCTTTTTTATAGAAAACTTCTTGCTTTTGACAAAGGCTGTTTTGATTTCTGTTATATGCGATAGTTTTCGAGTTGTTCTGCAGAAACGATTCCCCCTTCTTCTTCTTTTAAGCAAATTGGATAATTAAAAAAAAGTCTAGATGTAATTCTGACTCGAAGGACATAATTTCGTGTGAAAGTGAGCTGGAAGTCGATAAAATAGGAAGTCATAACTAGGGAAATGTGTAATATCTTGCCGAATTGATGATTTTTTAATTTTCAATCAGATGTCAAGTAAAGATGTGTAACAACTAAAGATTTTTTCAATCACCCTGTGTAAATAAATAAATAATTATACAAATAAATAAATAAGCAAATAAATAAATAAATATATAATCATAATCATAATATATTAAATAAGAATTTATCACGAATTTTTTGAGCAGAATTAAAGCATATGCGTATTAATTGCTTAGAGGCTAACTTCATCTTTGAAACATTTTGTTCATCATTATTATGGACATTTGGGTTTGTTTTGCATAGGAATGTACATTTTGCCAGTTCATTAAGTACCTGTGGGATCAACATCTTCGTCTAGGCAGAATTTCAATTGAAATTCCTTTCAGTTAGACATCATTATGAACAGATTTACATAAAGAATATTGACACGGCGATCTGCGTTTGGAATATACAGACTTTCTCTAAGTGTAGGGTGTTATTCTAAAAATTCAAACTGGGGATGCCACAATTATCATTCAGAAAACGACTTTGCTTTATGGTTTCAAGATCGGGCTACATTTTTTTACGTGATTAGTTTATTGTAAGTGTGATTTGTTGCTAGTATTTTCTTAAATAAAGAAAAAATTATCCAAAAACAAGGATTCATACAAAACATTTTAAATACTTCAAAAAGTGTCTATAAATATGTGCAACTGTAAGTGTCAATATATCTGGTGACACATTTTAATATACGCAATCGTTTTTTTAATGAAGTTCCTACACAAAAATGTTCGTTATGACATGTCCCTAACGTTCAATCAAAGTATCAAAGCCATTAATTGCAGCGAAACCTGTATTCTTACCCTGGAAGTGGGGAAAATAAAATTTCAAGTAAAACTATGGTCTTGACATTGACAAAGACAATTTAGCGAAACTTCAATTTTCAAAATGTTAGGCCTGATTAAAATTCTTTTCCAGGACCTCTAATTTTCAAGTCAAAGTCCAATTTAATAGTTAATGTATGTTTTATTTTATCCCATTTCCCGAATAAAAGTAAGGGTTTCCCTGTAAATATTAATATTCAGTTTCCACTGATCTACAAGATCATTTTTTGATCTTCCCATTTCCAAGATAAAATAAATAAAATAATGATTTTGAACCTTCAACTGACTTTCAAGGTTATTACCAAAATCAAGGTAAATCGCAGATTTTAACGTGAAATTTTCCAGTCCGATTTCCAAAATTAGAATATGGGTTCCCATTTAAAATTCATCTTTACTTTGAATGTACGCCTGAACCTTATAACTTTTGTCTTAAACAGTTTTTTGTAGGGAGATCTTATTTTACAACAAGCACATTTAAATGTGTCACCCTGTATATATCACAAGGCAAAATTTTGAATGCGTAAACTCGTGAAGCTACAATCGTTATCTTTACAGGCCAAGGGGTAAGACAAGTAAAGACTTTATTCTTGAAACCATCTATAGCCATATGAGACGATATATACAAGCAGTTGCATTGAAATCAAGTCAAATTACATACGACTGTACTCGTAAAACGTGAAGTTCGAAAACCGAAATAACAGGAAAACTTCAAGTCCATGGTATAGCAATGTCACCTACAGAATAAAACTCCCGAATTTTTGAATTTGGTAGACGACCAGAACATCAGGAAAATAACAGGTATAACCTAGTCCCAAAAAGCTACAAACAGAAACGCATGAGCAAAATAAAAGAAGACTGAAATAATGGTAGAATATACTTTAGTATGATGAAATAGAGGGTGGCACAAAATTATTGTAAACCCTTAATACCCATCAGAACTGTATTTTTTGGGCAAATGTCAAATACAAATGTTTTAGGATTTTTTCCTGCTGTTCCTTACTGACCCTAGATTTGACTTTGATCTGACCTTATAGGGCATAGCAAGGTCAGATGCTTTTCTTAAAGTGGGAATTCCCGTTTATTATTGCCGATATGGATAGAGCAGTAAATTTTCCGTCCGAGTACGATCTTGACCATGACATCGAAGACCATAGGAAGGTCAAATGCAGTGCTGCAGTATAGCTGAAATTTATTATTATTATAGGATTATTCCTTGGCTATTCAATTGTGGCATTGGATCAGACCGTTTTTTGAACTGAAAGCTCCATTTTTAATTGCGTATTTGGAAAAATCAGGGACAATTAAAGTCATGTATGACCTTGACCATATACATGACCTTGACCTTTAAAGTCATTCCAAGGTCAACGTTGTATTTTTAATGAGAATCCCTATTATTTATTACGAATGTGGAAAAAGCTGAAAGTTTACCTGTGATCTTAACACTGACCTTCAAGGTAATGTCATAAACAAGGTTATTTATTATATATTTTTTTGCTAGTGAGGAAGAACCGATAATCAAATGTACGAAAATGATGCTTTTGGTATTGAAACAGCCCTATCAGGTCATTTTAAAAAGATTTTTCAACAATTTTGAAAAAGTCACTAGAGGGTAGCTAGCGATACCAGCCAGTAAAAAAAAAACGTATTATCCTGGCCAGTTAAGGCAAGGAAATAGCTCAGCTAGGCAAGATAAAGTTCAAAACCTGTTTTGCTTCATCAAACCATTAGTAGATTTGTAGACGAACATAAAAATTTTCAGTCGAACTTCTTATCATATTAGTTATACTGTCAGCGAGTACAATCAACGCGCCATTCGGGGTCATCTTCATTTATTTCTTGATGAAGATATTTACGAAGGGGTAAGATTTTAAGAAAATTATTTAATTTATTTGAAGCAGTTGAGAGGCCTTTCTAATAGTTAATTGCGGCGCTGTGACAAATGAATGAACAACTTCCATTTGCCACTCTTCTCTCAATTCAGTGTTTGGTTTTTAAAATTTTGCACGATTCTTATGATTCCCATGACAAATTAGGTTAGGTTAGTGGATTCGACATCTTGGAGTACGAATTCTCTTAAACTGAACTCAGATTCGTAATTAGGGATCCCAAAAACCTCCAGACACCGAATTGGGCGTGTAAATTGGTTGATGTCTTGAAACATTTTCCGCCATCTTGGAACCTTCGAGGTCATGTTCAGTCATGGTCAAGATACTATTCGTACGTGAAATTTTCTGCTCTATCAATATTCGTAATAATAAATTGGGGTCACCATTGAAGAGCCAGAGAAAAATTCTATTCGTATTAATATTTTCGTATTTAGTATTTTTCCAAAACGTGCATTCCTGAGTATTCAGGACTTGCCATATTTTTGTGGTACCATGTTTAACTGATCTCTTTTAAGGATCTTCGGTAGGGTTGAGTTTGTCCTGTCCTGGTCTCTTTGCAACGTCCTCCTTTTAACGCTTCGGGTTACATGGCCATCACCGCATCACAGGAAATTAGCCACATAAATTGTATAATAGCATAATTTTTCATTATACTATTGTATAATTTTTCATTATACTATTGTATACAACAATAGAGGATGTGTGGTTTGTTGATTTCGTCAGCCTCTAAGCAATTAATTATGATTAGGAACTTTTAATATAAAAATAAAAAATATATAACATAAAGTGGAAGGTAAAAAAACAGGTTAAAACTAATTAACGACTTAACGACAAATGAGTCGAGGTACTTTCGTGTCAGCTATTATGTACAAGTGCTTTGAGCGTAACGGCGAATCGATCGCGAAAGCGTCACCAGTTCCAACGTGAACTCACCAGTTGTCTGTCTGAACGAACAAAAAATAGTCACCATCACAAATTAACAAGAGTACCCGAAATTCACTTCGGGTCAGTGCTGCGCAGCGAATTTCATACGTTTCTGCTTTTGTCGTTGATTGCAGAACCAAACGCGCACTACGTTTTTCTTCAAGTCCAGTTTTTCCGCGATGGCGGCGATCTTTTCGCCACTAGGTCGAGGTTGAACTGCGAAATACGCTTCTAAACTTCGTTTTTCTGGTGCTGCTATCGAGGTTCGTTTTCGCTTCTTCTCGCCGGCAGGTAGAACACTAGGCGCGTCCGGGTCTCTCCGTTTGTTTTTGGCTTGTGCTTCTGCTTCTTCTAACCATGCCTGGAGGATCGGTTTCAAGGCTATCATGTTGTTATGGGATAAGGTCAAGAGATTCGAACCTGCATATTGTTGATTGGGACAAGGCACCAACTCCAGGCAGTTTCAGATTTGCTAATGCTTTACCTGTAACAACACAAAATTTCTTAGGTTAGGTATACAGGGCATGTCACGACGAGCTTATACTATATTTATATTAGAAATGCCACTTGAGATATTTTAGATAATGTGTAAGCAAAGCCTCGTAAGGTTGAATTATAAAATGCCGATAAACATTTTAAGAAATATAAGTGAAAATAAAATAGAACATATGAAACCTATAATAAAATAAAATAAAGGTCTGATAGATCCAAAAAGGGAAAGGCGGGAAATGGTGAACACAACGAGACAAATTATAATTATTAAATTTTCCTATAAACAATATTCAGTGTGTCCGGTTATGAACTAGCGATAATCTAAATACATGTAAAGCAACTATTTTAACACACAATTACACTATATACTAGGGCTCAATACCCCACCCCACCAGTTCGCAGCCATTTTGTTTTTTTGATGAACGTGTGAACAAAAACGTTCATATCTCTTAAAGTTTTGGTCTTACTCAGATAAAAATAGGCTTATTCGACGGACAATAAAATTAAGTGACATCTGACATTAGCTGCGTGCTGTCCGAGAAAAGGCTAGCAATGCTATTCGCGACTAGCAGGAGTAAGCGAAATGGAACATATTGACTCTACCTGCAAAGAACTTACAGGATAAAGACTAGTTATGTTAGTTGTACCTTGCCCTGCCTTGTGATCCCTACTTTTACTTACCGTGCTGTTTACGTTCTGTATTAGTGGTTATCTTGTGATATATGAATATGGCAAATCGTCAATATTCAATGCAACATATTGCTGACATACACTTCGTTTATGGTTTCAGCAAGTAATAAGACTTTAATGTGGTTTTAATGTTTACCTACCTGTTTAAAGTCCCGACAAAGGTCTTTTGTGCTTGTGCATACGCTATGTTCAAACAACAATAACTCCTAAAGTAATAAACATACAGTTGTGAATTGAATGTTGTATTGTAGCTTAACACAAAAACTTTCGATTTAGTGAAAAAAAATTAAAGGTTATCGGGATTACTTTTGCATTGATTTCCAATAGTTTGTTGATTTGCATAATTTTTTTACACTTTTTTTTGCATTTTTTTTTCAAAAGTTAAGAAAACGTTAACGCTTTGTTTTGAAATGTTGTTGATAGACAGTTTTATTGTCCGTCGAATAAGCCTATTTTTATCTCAGTAAGACCAAAACTTTAAGAGATATGAACGTTTTTGTTCACACGTTCATAAAAAAAAACAAAATGGCGGCTATATGGCGGGGTGGGGTATTGAGCCCTAGTATATAGTGTAATTGTGTATTAATAATAATTGTGCTTTACATGTATTTAGATTATCGCTAGTTCATAACCGGACACACTGTATATCTTTAACAACCAGTAAAACACGTATGATTCATGTAGGCTACAGAATTATAGACCACCTACACACTCTTTGCACACTAAGTGAAAAAAAAACAGCAGAATATAATATGACCCTTCATTTAGCTGTCATAGACACACAAGGACTCTATGAGAACCCGTTAATTCAAAAGTCAGTGCCAGAATTGATCGCAGATACAACTTGGGATCACCACTAAGAAGAACACACAAATTATCAAGGACGAGGAAATCATTGATATCAAAGCAAATCATCAACTAATAGAAAAGATCACTAGAAGAACAGCTTATGGATAATCTAAAGTTTATAACTCCTGTATTCTACTCGTAGCAACATATACGATAAAGACCATAATAGTTCAGAGTGCTAATAGACTACACAGAGAGGAATGGAACACGCCATGCTCAATATATTATTAAGAGACAAAATCTGAAACGAAGAAATAAGGAGAAGAATAAAGCTAAAGAATGTTATAGAAGAAATAGTTGCCAAAAAACGAGAGATGGTCAGATCACATAGCCAGTATAGCAGCAGATGGACACTAAGTACATTAAAGCGAACCTTGGGAAACTAAAAGAAGTTGAGGTAGATTACAGAGAAGATGGATACACGATATTCAAGAGACAGCAGGTAGAAACTGGATGAGTGAAGCGACAGATAGATAAACATAGTAAATAAATTAGCAACGTTCCTTAATATTTGTGAATGCTCCTAATTTAACGTCTAGGAGAAAAGTGCTCCAATAAATTGACGCACCATGTGATATTTTTGTTATCGAAAATCTTTGTCAAATCTATAAAACCAATCGAATTTTAAGCAATTTGTGATTTTTTTGCCGATTAAAAGTACTGCTGAACGTACCCAAGCCATTTTACTTTACCAAGAAGGGACAGATTCGATGCGGTCTATGCATCATAATCGCGTATAGTTGAGCGATACAGGGATCATAGCAGAAGAACTGGATATGGCTGTGATCTAATTCTTTCTTCTATAAGACAAGGATTTGCACCAAGATGAATGTTGCATCCTTTGCTTTAAAAAGCAGTCGACATTTGAGTAAGCTTAGAAGCAGTCCCATAACGACTTTGAGAACACAATTTAATTCCTCATATTACTGTTCGAGTGTCAACATTAACTAAGGATCGTCGTTAGATACAGAATTTTTCTGTATAATTGCACAATGTAACATTGCAAATGCAAGTGGAGGCTATTCCCTAGCGGCATACATAGACGAATTTGGTGATGATACTGAACGATGGAAATCTTAAAGCTAAACGCTATATACTGGACATATTCGAGGAACATGCTATGCCATTTGCCTTTCAGATCGATCAGAAATTTTTGCTGTTACCCGATAATGCTCGACCTCACATAGTCAGACGTTCAATAACGTTGATAGTGAAACTATGGCTGGGTCACCACGACGTCTTGACTTGAATCCAACTGAACGCATTTGGAATATACTCGAAGGGCAATTACGAGATTGTCCAAATTAGTCCAATAAGTTGGTTGGTGTGAGAAACTTCTCGTTGAAATTTGGGTTCAACTGGGTCAAAAAGGTCTACAAAATTATGTTTTAATACCTCCTTAACTGACAAATATTGTGTTTTAAATTGCAATAAAAGTCCAAAGAATCAGTAGTAATGTTAACATCACAGACTACTTGATTTATTTTTTTTATTTCCATCCCTTTAAAACTTCACAAGTCGAGAATACCGACATTTTATTAGTGTTTTAAACATTCTAATTTGTCAGCAGATCTAATATTATATCTCTCTATAAATTTTCTTCAGTATTTCTTACTAGAATTTTAATTTTTTAAGAATAACTTAACATATTTCAGTTCTTTAGACGTTGAGGTGAAAAAATGCGAATAGTTATTTAAGAAATTATCATCCATTTTGTTTTACTGTAATATAAATGTAGTATAAGCTTGTCGTGGCATGCCCTGTACATCCGTATAATGATTACTTACCTACGTCAGCCTGCGTAACTCCCAGTTTTATCCGTCTTTGTTTGAACCTCTCGGCAAAAGCTTCAAGTTCCCTAGGATCAGTGTCAGCATCAGGATGAAGTCCTGCTACTGCTGCAGCTGCAGCGGCCGCAGCCATAGCGGGATGATGAGCACCAGGATGACCACCGTGGTGTCCCGGGTGATGTCCTGGTGCGCTGTGACCTGATAGAGGTCCACCATGATGGTGGTGATTCATCACATGATTCATACCGTACGAATGCATATGTGTGGGTGTTTCGGACATTGGAGTTAGCGTTGTCATCGAAGATGACGTGATGGGGTCAAGCATTTCTAGTCCGTCCATGTGACCCATCTGAAACAACGTAAAAAATGAAAAATATTTGTTGTTGAGTCTTTAATTAATGAAGAAAATTTTCATAACTACTTATAAAAGACTATAAAAAATATTTCGGACGAATACACATTTTTGAAAGAAAGGGGGTCAGTAACCGGTATATGCTCGAAAATAAATTATCGGGATTTGTACGATTAGAAAGACGGTGTGTGCGTCAAAAGAATTGATCCGTTTCTTGTCGCATAGAGGTTTAGATGAAGAGGTAAACTTGTTAATTTGTTAGTTTTCTATCCATAATGTACCAATATATTCAAATAGTGAGGACGAAATAACCCCAAAAATTCTTATAAGGGTTTTTGGTAAACTGGTCTATAAATAAGATTTCTTAATAATTTATATTTCGAAAGAACCGACTTGAACTGACTTAAAATAAAAACCGTTCCGAAGCCGTGTGATTTAAGGAACAATTCTGTTGATTATTTTAGCGTATTCTTATATGCCCCTCGCTAGAGAATTTGTATTTTTAACCGACTTCCAAAAAGGAGGAGATTATCAATTCGCCTACAACTTTTTTTTTATGTCTGACGATCGATTATTCAAAAACGGCTTGAGTAATTTCGATGATTTAAACTACATTATATTAAGGAACACTACAGACAGGTCCCATATAATTGTCTATAACGGTCTCCTAGAAAATAAGAAAAAAATAAATAAGGGACTAGATTTTCAATGAATTTTCACTGTTTTCTCTAAAACTGCTCACGCAATTTGAATATTATAAATAGTATTATATAAAGATATGTCCAGCTTGATTCCGTACATTTTTCTATAACGTAAAACATACCATGCACAAAAATATCTAGTTTAAATGTCAAGATATGCCATGAAAGTATGTCGTACAGGGTTGTAATAATTTTCATTTTGATGCTTTTGAAATAATATTATTTTAGAAACGAAGTTAAGTTACAGTCGCGTGAAATACTGTTGAAGGTGTGTGCTTGCGTACATATAATATTAGGTGGTACATAAGCAGTTGTATACATTGAATGGTTGAAATATAAGTTGGAATTGAATTAGTTTATACAGGATGGTTCCAAAAATATTCTATTGGGTAGCACATATGTAGTTGCGTATACAAGGTGGTTGAAATAAGAGTATAGCAACTATAGTTATACAGAGTGAATATTTGCGTTATAGAACAGAGAATAATTACAGTTATACAAAAGGCTTTAGGAATTGTCAGAAGCAGTTGAGTATACAGGATGATTGAAATATAAGGTGTAGTATAACTACAATTATACAGGGCGGTTTAAAAAAGTTATATAGTTTGGAACATAAGTAGTTATATTTGAACTATAGTACGTAGGACGGGGTATAATTATAGAGATGGGTTAAATATTTTTTAGAAGCAGTTGCATATACCGGGTGATTGAAGTAAATGCTAGTGTAAATTTATAGTCATAAAACGTGGTTCAAAAAAGGTGAATTTTGTTATATAGGGTAGACCATGAACCGTTGCATAAATGGAATAATAGACACATGAGGCGAAGTAAAATCATTTGTATACAGGAATAATTTAAACAATAGAAAAATAAAATGAGTCAATAGTGTGGGGAGGATTTGTATTTATATAGGGTGGGTTTAAAGATATCAGGAACGTTGTAATATTGTGTTGAGTTGAATTATAGTTGTACAGGGTGACTCAGAAAATGATAGCCCAGTAAGTTATATAGAAGTGACCAGTACACAGAATTAGTTACATTTATAGAAAGTATTTTGTCTATTCATGGGTTTTCTCTCCTCCAGTAACAGATAAGTATTTAAAAAATTGTATATGTAAACAAAGTAGTAAGGCAATTTCGTAAAATTGCCCGGATTACTGGTTGTCTGTACAGAGATTCTTCCTCACAGTTTTTCTGAGAGAAAGAGATGTCTATTGGTATTCCTGTATATAAGTAATGTATTGTATACTTAATGGAGACGTTTTATAGAAAGTGTTCCAAATAATAAAACAAATAAAAAAGTTAAAATATATTTGGAAAATAAGACAAAGAATAAAAATTAGAGAGGGAGAAAGAGAGAGGGAGAAAAAAGAGAGAGAGATAAGAATACGCTAAAATTTTAAATTGAATTGTACCTTAATTAAATCAGATAAAAAAATATATGTTTGAAAATAGTGATTGATTGCAAACGGTTTCTAAAGTATTTTTATTTTAAGTCAGCTGAGTAGGTTCTTTTTTAAATATAAATTATTTATATTGTCCACATATTTTTCAACTTTTTCATTTGTTTTATTATTTGTAATTCTAATTCACCCTATATTGCAACCACCCTATATAGGTCTAACATTTTCTGAATCACCCTTTACAACTATAACTCAACTCTACACGATGTTGCAACCGCCCTTTATAAGTAATAAGTACTAATCTTCTCCACCCTATTAACAGTTTGTATTTTTCTATTGTTTAAATCACCCTGTATAACTACAATTTTACTTGGCCCAATATGCCAAGTATAAGCAACTACTTATGTTCTACACTATATAAAATTTTTTTAACCACCCTGTATAACTATAATTCCACTCCACCTTATATTTCAATCATCCTGTATTTGCAACTGCTTCTAACATTTTTTTAACCTTCCGCCCCATAACTCGAATATCCTTACTGCATATGCTTATGTAACCATTTTTTACGTTTTTTCACTCTGTATAACTATAGTTTTACTCCAGTCTTATTTCAACCACCTTGTATACGCAACTACTTATGTGCCACCCAATACAAATTGTTTTTTTAACCACACACAAAATTCGGATATTAGCGTAGATTCCTTAAAGCCTTATTAAAGTTTTGCTCGTCGACCAACAATTTAATTTATTATGAAGTTTTAAAATAAATAATAAAAAATCCATACTATTTTAACTTCAAATACTCAATTCTAGTACTGATTAATTCTATTGGAAAGAAAACGTTTAAGGTTTTCAAATGTTAATATAAGAAATAACTTTTAATTAATAAATAGTTTGGTCAAGTGCGAGTTGGACTCGCATATTTAGGGTTCGGTACCACCTTCAAGATTATAATATTCCAGTTTCAGACAAGCAGGGAATGAGAGCATTTTCTTATATTTATATCTTCTAAATTTATAAAAAATATACACATTGATTTTCCACCCATAGACTTTTTATTTTATCTGCTTTAGGATTCGCTTGATTTTTATGAGAATGTATTTAATTTTTTAATTTGGCCCCCAAAATTAACATTAGAGTTTTATTTAACTAATAAAGTTTCAGAGAAGCCTTTTATAATCTACTGTCTGAGTTTTGAGGCTCTGTAGATTGGAAGATAAAGGGCAAAATAGGTCAAGTTTTAAATTATAAATTATTAAATCTGTTATTCAAAAATACAAATAAAATATATTTTTCAAAATTTAAATAGTGTAGTTTCTAAAGTAGGAATAAAGTCGATATTTAATATTTTTGTTAATATCTTTTTAACAAATGATTTAAAAATATGATATATTTGTAATTCACATAATGAGCCTTTTATCTGATATATTACATGATGCGTTTGAAAGTTGAATTTTTATTTTTCATTTAATTGTATAATTTGCCCTTAAAGTTACTATGGGGGTTTTCTAATAATTTTTCTTATAAATTTCAATTGAGCCCCAGTACCCCTAATTATTTTCAAAATTTTGGATAGTAAGGTTTCGGAAATAAAGTGAGAAATGAGATTTTTTTATATCTTTATGTTAATATCTTGTAAACAATTAATTTTAAAAATATGAAAAAAAAATTAGTATTCCTCATAAAGATATAGGTCTTATAGTTTGGGGAATAACGGGGGAATGAGTAATTTTTTTAAAATATGTTTTTAATATATTTTAAAATATTCATTAAAAAAATTAAAACGATATATTTGTATTGGTCATAATGAGCCCTGTGATATGATATATTACATGATCCGTTAGAAACAATTTTCTATAATTTGCCCCCCAAAATGAATATTAGGGGGGCAATTATTTTTCCAGTAAAGTTCAGGTGAGAGGCTATACCTCCATTTTTTTCATAATTTTCCCGTTTATGGTTTCGAAGATAAGGGGGGGATGGGCAATTTTTTTTATATTTTTGTTAATATCTTTTAACTAATTCATTTTAAAAATATGACAAAAAATATATTTGTTTTCGTCATAATGAGCCCTTTCATTTGATATATAACATGATGGGTTAGAAACAATTTTAATTTTATATTTTCCATTTAATTCTGTAATTTGCCCCCCAAAATTAAAAGTAGAGGTTTGCCCTTATTTTTCCAGTAAACTTAAGGTCGGACCCTATACCTCTAATTTTTTTTTTTTTCAAAACTTAACGATTTAGTGTTTCAGAGATAAGGGGGGGGGGGTAAATTTTGGTATATTCTCGTTAATATCTTTTTAACTATTTTTTTAAATATGAAAAAAATATATTTGTGTTCTTCAGAATGCCACCTTTCATTTGATGTATTACATGATGCGTTTGAAGAAAAAATATTCTTAAATTTTCATTTAATTCTATAATTTGCCCCCCAAAATTAATATTATTGGTTTCTCCTTATTTTTTCCTGTAAAGTTCGGGCAACGTTCTATATTTCCTATTTTTTCAAAATTTTAGGCTCACTAGCTTCCGAGATCAGGGGGGGGGGACGGTTGATATTTTTAGTCCCCCCCAAAAGTACCCCTAAAATCAAAATTCCTTCTTTTAGGATATTTACTCCTGATCAAGTCACCAAACTATACATTGATGATAAATTTCAACCTCTTGCGCCCCAGTAGTTTAGGAGAAAATTGCTGTGATATGACAGAGGCAAAAATCCGGAGTGATATTATAAGGGTATCCGTATATTGTATATACGGAACCCTTTTTCTTTCTATATACTTAAAAAATTATTTGAAATTGTACATTTACAACTTCATTGAATTATCGCTTGCGGAAAAGTGGGGACTGGTTTTTATTAAAACCTGGAAAATACAGAAATTGATTTTAAAAATAGTATTGAGGCAATGCTAACTTTGTAACCGGGAACTGTGTAGATATGTTAGCAATTATATTTCAACATGAATAAATTAATAAAATTAATAAATCAACAATTGAACAAAAATACAGAATATCCCTCCATTTTTTCGAACCCTATTTGAGAGGAAATAATATAAAATTACAAAATTTTACACGCAGAAAATTGTATTTTCTTAGAATCATTGTAAACACCAGTTAGACTTAACACTACCACTTCTGTTTGTTGTATAACTAATTTTGTTGATATCTTTAAGTACTTTTTACATGATTTGAAGATATGGTTTACTAACAAATCTTCAATACATTCTGCCAATTGTGAAATAACTATTATTCTTGGAAAAATATATTTACAATATGCAGGGAACATTTTTAAAACTCAATCTATACTATTATTCTTGGAAATTAGTGTCAGTTCTTACTATTAGTAATGCTTTGACGACTAATGGTTTTAGTTACACTCCGTTTAATGATGTCGTGTAAAATATGCCTCCTCGTACAAAATTATTTTGTGTAAATTTCACTGAACCGTTCCAAAGCCTATTGTTTTGTCGCAGTAACAATTCCACATGCGTACATAAAGCATTCTTATCTCCTTACGAAGAAACGGTAAACACCCAAATTAAACAAGACAAAGCAAACAATACTCGAAACACAAAAAAACTAATGTTAGTGTAAAAACAAACGTTGAGCAAACAACAGCACACAAGTTAGAGCCCCTAACGCAGAAGGACTACAAAACATTTCCCTGAGGTGCTTTGTAAGCTACCCTCTTTTGGGACACAGTCGCGACCCTCACCGTGTTGTACACATGAAAATGACCACTTTACACCCATTCTAAGGTCTAATGATGAAATATGAGGCTACAGGGACACACGTTGAATCATTGGTAATTCACAATATACAAAAATTGTATCGGCAAAAAGTTCCTTTATACGTTGTTCGAATATGAAATGAAGAGACACAAATGTTAACTTTTCAAATGTTCTAAGAAACGCCTTACAGTTTTTAAGGGCGTCAGTAACATTTAAGGATAGAGTCAAACTGTTTTAAGGCATATCAGTTTTTTTCTTGTTAGTACTTTTTTATGAAGAAACTATATTATAAATTTTTTGTTTATAGTTACTGTAGCAAGTATATTTCAGACTGAACTATGTTTATTAAAATTATAAATTCGGTTTGATTAAATGAATGTTTTCAATATTTATCACAAATTTAATTTGTTTGTCAAAAAAACTTTACAATAGCTTAACTTAGGGAGCAAACATAAAATACGTAAGACATTTTAAGGTGGGTGGGTATCTGCTAATATCTTAGGAAATCTTACAAGGGGACAAGTGGATGGTTGAAATAGATTTTACGTAAGATTATTTAAAATATTATTTTTTAGAGATTATGATTTTTATTTGACGAATTTAACTATGGATAGATTTAAACTCTACTTAGTAAGTATTTTCAAATATAAATATAGTTATAACATTGACCATATTTTATTATTATTAAATAATAACCAAATCGTTATTTATTTTTGCATTTATTTACTTACAATAATGTCAAAATATTTAAATTTAAACTGCATTATATTAAGGAACATTACAGAAAGGTTCATATAATTGTCTATAACATGAGATTTACGGATTTCCAGAAAATCAGAAAAAAGTGACTATTATAGATTTTAGTGAATTTCAACAAATCATCACTGTTTTCTCTAAAACCGTTCAAGAAATTTGAATAACATAAAATGTATTCTACAAAGATATGTTCCAGCTTGATTCCGTATTTTTTTCTATAACGTAAAACTTACCATTTTTCAAAAAATCGGAAAGTATATGCAAAAAAATTGTAAACATCATAGTAAATGTCAAATTTTCATCATAAGTATCTAGCTTAAATGTCAAGATATGCCATAAAAGTATACTGTACAGGGTGTTTGTATTAGTTTTCATTTTGATTCGTTTGAAGTAAGTTTCTTTTAGAGACGAATTTAAGTTAGGGGGCTTATAGTAGCGTGAAGTGGCAGAAAATATTCCGTTAGTTTATCGAAACAAAAACTTGTTATGTCGGCGAACTCTTCTATATGGTATACGATTGTAGATGTATGCGTTCGTGCATGTGATATTCGGTGCTACGTAAGCAGTTGTATACATATAGTTGAAATATAAGTGGGAATTTAATTAGTTATACACGGTGGTTCTTAAAATATTGTTTTGGGTGGCACATAAGTAGTTGCGTATATAAGCTGGTTGAAATTAGAGTGGAGCAAAACTATAATTATACAGAGTGGATATTTACGTTATAGGACGGAAAATAATTACAGTTATATAATAAAAATTGCCAGAAGCATTATTACAGTTATTCAGGGCGGTTTATAAATGTATACTGTTTGGAAGTTAAGTAATTTGTCTTCTAAACGTTGTTTGTGGCATAATCTTGATTACTTTTATGTTTTTTTGGGCAATAACACCACAATAGAAATAAAACGACGTATATTGCAGGAATACCAAACGTTTCAAAGTCTATTCTGACATCGTTGTCAATGGCTTTATATTTATTGATGTAGTTTCTTAGATAAGGTGTTTGATGTAAGGGTGGGGGAAAATTATTGTTATTCTGGGTTTATCAAAAATTTGTTTGGCGAAACGTCAAGCAAGAGTTCAGCCGAATTCAACAGACGAACGGATGTACGCCGGAAGAAAACTTCGACCATATAATTTATAGTGTGCGTTAGGTGGTTTCCGATAATTCATTCGAGTAGTTGATAACTGATTCCTGACCGTATCGATGGTAATATGACGACCTTTCGGCAGAATCACATCTGCCCTCTTCAGGTCGGTTCGCATAATTCTCGTTGCTTTCGCTTCTAGTTCCTCGCATAACACAAGGTGTAATTGTTTCTTGAAGTGTAGCTGTGGCATCGTTTGTCAATGTTTAAGCATTTATTAGGAAATAACACCACAATTCCCAAAATGACTGTATATTTCCAAACGTTTCGGGATCTAAGTCAGACCCCGTCGTCAATGACAAAGAAACTATGAAAAAAGCACAATTAATAAAATATAAAATTATTTGATTTATGACCTAAGAGAAAGTTAATTTGAGAATATATAGGGTAGCACAGAAACTTCTAAAGATCATTTAATAATAAAGTTTCTTTCAAATTGGAAGAATTAGATAGTGTTGATCTTCAGAATTTTATCTGTAGCTCCTAGGTGCGACTTTGTTATAAGTTATAAAGTGCGATCAAAGAATTTTGTTGATTCAGTGATCCCTTTAAATTCATAATGAAAAACCTAGAAAAAACCTTATCAACTATCGACATACTGGGTTGTTCCTTGAATGAAAAAAAATCTTTGGTCACCTTTTTGAAGCACTATATTATAACAAAGTCGCACCTAAAAGCGACACATAAAAGTCTGAAGATCACCACTTTCTAATTTTTCCAATTTAAACGAATTTTATTATTACATGATCTTTAGAAGTTTCTGTGCTACCATATATATTATAAAATTAAATTCTCTTGGTTACGCCATAAGTCAAATACGATTTTCAAACATTTTAAATTAAAATTTTAGAATTTTGCCTTTTTTCAGTTTCGTTGCCATTGGAAATATTTAATAACTTCGTGAAGTGTTATTTCCGCAAAAGTGCTTAAACATTGATAACGTGTAATGATTGAAAACTTTTTCAACAAGACGTGGTCACGCTACTACAATTTAAAGACTGGCTACACATGTCCAGCGATTTGAAGCTCTTAGACTTCTTTCTAACCTGTTTCTTCAAGAGTAGAAGTACCTTAGAGATAGTCGCAACTGTGCAATTTAAAAAAAAAAACTAGATACTATCTCTTACGTCATTTAAATGAATACAAATTCTCTATGTATATTCAGTATAAAGAAAAGAACTTCGTGGGTCATAACAGAATTCTGTGCACCGAAAATATTTCAATAAAGCCCGTGAAATTTACTCGCGTTTTTCACGAAGATCATATTGAGTGAACATTACCCTCGTTTTGTGTAAATAATGTCTCATAAAAATAAAAATATCCACCCCTCAGCATTAATCCAACATTAAATGTCTTTTCACTGCACTCCAAAAATTTCCTGGTCTAATTTAAAGCGCCTTTGGGAATACCGTTAGATGTGACGGACAGATATTATAAAAATAACGCACGACATTTTCCGCTTACACTAGCGTAAAATAAGGATAATTTCTATGGTTGTGAGAGAATTTTTCCATTTACTCTGGCATATATTATCACATTAAATATTGGCAGGCATAGTGAAGACATAATCGTAAAAATATAGTTCGAACATATTATTATTAGTGTATGTTGTTTTAATAACAATCAAACATTATATTTTAGTTTTTTTATACTAGGTATATACAGGGTGACTTTTTTTTGATGATCAGTATGGGGATCTCGGAAACTAGCGGAGATAGAGCAATGGTTAAATTGGGAAAGATTTGCAGTTTTACTGGCCCAATTTACACTTTCGGATTCTTGTAAAAAGTCATGGCTTACTGGATATTTTGAAAAAAAAACGAAATTCTGTCGATTTAGTCAAATCCCTATAAAAAAGTGTAAATATCAAAATTGAAGGGAATTGTATCCCGAATATGATTGTCATGTCCTCGTTTGCGTGACATCTCTCGTTTTCGAGATATGACACAAACTTATCTTTTTTGAATGGAAACCATAGTTGGCTATGACCTCAAAAAAATCGGACATTCTTAGAGCTTTTCAACGATATAATACTCGATATAGTTATTCATAAAAATAACGGAGTTATGGATGCTTTTCTCCCTTATTTTCACTTTAAACGTAGGTAGCCATGAAAAAGATTGTTTTCACTTTGACGTTTCCTCATTTGAGAGTAATTCCATTAGTAGTGCTGAACTGGCAGTAAATATTTACATGTTTTCGTGATAAAATGGAATATTCTAACGAAGAAAAATATGCTCTATGTATATTTAAGAGGCTTTACGATAGTTTACGCAGATATGGATCTTTTACTAAACCACTTAAGGAACGTAATCAAATTAACAAAGCAGCACAAATAAATGTTTTGGCAATGGTAAATCAAAATCCATCTACATCAATTCGTGAGATTGCTGCAGAAGCTGGCACATCTCAACGAACTGTAGAGTTAAGGTACTGAAAGCGCACAAGTTCCACCCGTAAAAACTTTCAGTTTCTCAAACTTTGCATGCTGGTGACGAACATCGACGTATTTTGTTTTGTACATGGTTTAGAGACATATGCCTTGACAATCCACAGTTTCCATTAAAGGTGTTATGGTCAGATGAAACTAGATTTACTAACTGCGGTATGTTCAATACTATTCTGGGGCCTATTATCTATTATGAATCACTTACTGGGAAGCGCTACTTGCATTTCTTGCAATACACTTTTCAAGACGTGTTCCATAATTTCAATTTGAGAACTCGTTTAGAAATTGAGTGGTTCCAATAAGATGGAGCACTTGCTCATAACTCGTTATTAGTAAGACAACACTTAGATAATATCTATTAAAAACTCTTGGATAGGAAGAAATGGCCCACGCGAATGGCCCCCTCGGTCTCCCGATTTGGCAGTTATAGACTTCTTTTATGGGGTGCGCTAAAAAAGAAAGTATGAGACAGTTGGTGAACTAATACAGCATTTAAAAGCAATTGAAGAAATTGATAGGCGGTCTGTGAGGAAAGCGGTAATGTCAATCTTAAAAAGATGCAATTTTTGTCTAAATAACAATGGTGGACTTTTCGAACATAAATTGTAACCATTATTATGTATTTTAATTTCTTAAGTTTTTAGTAAGTACCTACTAATTTAGTTTTTTCGTTATATCTGATATACCTAATAAAAAAATCGTTCAATTTTTTTTGGAATAGTTATTAATAAATCAATCTATTTCATGGCTAACTACGTTAAAAGTGAAAATAAGCGAGAAAAGCATTCATAACTCCTTTATTTTTATGAATAACTATACCATTATATCTTGAAAAATATAGTTCTCGTAGCCTTCTGCTTTCGTTTCTAGTTACTCGAATACTAACTCGAAGTATATATATATATATATTTTGGAGTATTAATTTCAAGTAGTAAAATTATTGGGTATTGCTCCAATCATATAAAAAAACAAACAAACCAGTTGCTAGAGGTAGTTACATCATTACTTTATTGAAATTTAATTAGAACGTTTCGCTGAAATATTATCCAGCTTCATCAGCTAATCTGTAACATAAAAAAACCAGACTTAACTACGGAAATACCTACTATACAATTGTGAACCATATAACAAATTAAAATACTATTGACTCGAAACAAAATACGGGTTAAAAAACAATAGATTTACAACTACAATTATTACTAAATTAAAAATTAGTGTTTACCAATATAGGTAATTTTGCAGAACCTGTTGCATTTAATTTTTTTAAAAAGAAATGGTTAAAACATGTGGAAAGACTGCTAAGCTGCTTATAATAAGGTTATGTTTACTTCATAATTTTCTTTAAAACATCATCTTTGGTGTTTCTAGATACAAAACAAGGACTGACCAATAAGTTGTTCTGTAAGTGAGCGAACATGTCATCGATCGAAATAAAATTAAAACGGGGACTCTACTTATAAGCATAAGGAGAATTTAAAACAAATTGGCTCCTGTCACAACAGTATAACCATATATCAACCCATTTGCCTGCCATGTAGAAAATATATATTTGTTTAGTTATTATTTTTATACCTTATTGATATGATTTAATTAACCTCTTCTCTGATGGTTATTGCTTCCACGACAGTAAATTGCAATATATATTATTAAGATTTTTTATATCAATCCTCTTGTTCATACTATTATTACATTGGAAGATGTGGGTCATCTCCAGGAAATGTCTTTTGTAAAGGTTATTGCTAGAATCTAAAATTTCAACAATACTAAAATCAATAGCATGGCCCTCTTGTATTTGGTGTTCCGCCAGGCCACAAGACATTTTGTTTAGGCGAGTATCACTTTTATGAGACACTAAACCATTTAGTGTCTCATAGAAGTTTGAACAAGAGGATTGATATAAAAAATCTTAATAATATATATTGCAATTTACTGTCGTGGAAGCAATAACCATCAGAAGGGAGGTTAATTAAATCATATCAATACGGTATAAAAATAATAACTAAACAAATATATATTTTCTACATGGCAGGCAAATGGGTTGATATATGGTTAAACTGTTGTGACAGGAGCTGATTTGTTTTAAATTCTCCCTATGCTTATAAGTAGAGTCCCCGTTTAAATTTTATTTCGATCGATGACATGTTCGCTCACTTACAGAACAACTTATTGGTCAGTCCTTGTTTTGTATCTAGGAACACCAAAGATGATGTTTCAAAGAAAATTATGAAGTAAACATAACCTTATTATAAGCAGCTTAGCAGTCTTTCCACATGTTTCAACCTTTTCTTTAAAAAAAAAATAAATGCAACAGGTTCTGCAAAATTACATATATTGGTAAACACTAATTTTTAATTTAGTAATAATTGTAGTTGTAAATCTATTGTTTTTCAACCCGTATTTTGTTTCGAGTCATTAGTATTTTAATTTGTTATATGGTTCACAATTGTATAGTAGGTATTTCCGTATTCCGTATTTACAGATTAGCTGATGAAGCTGGATAATATTTCAGCGAAACGTTCTAACTAAATTTCAATAAAGTAATGATGTAACTACCTCTACCAACTGGTTTGTTTTGTTTTTTATATGATTGGAGCAATACCCAATAATTTTACTACTATATATATATATATATATATAAAATTATCAAAGGACCTACTTATGTTTTGCAGAAAACTATTCTACGTCGTCTTCTTCTTCTTTTCTTAGTGTAGGATAATATTCAGTTTTACTTCACACTTTGACCTTTTGCGACGGTGTACCCTCTTCCGAAGATAACCAATTTTGAGTTCATCTTTTGTGTAGTCTTACAAAGTTTTTTTCCTCAACTTTTATACTCTATTGATAGTTTTATCATTCTGGGCTCATCTGCTCTTGTTACATACATATTAGTTCCATTACCTTCTTCTTTGTTCCATAAATTTCGTGATGTCAGTTACGTTACATTGTTGCATAATATCTAAGTTTCTCATTCTGTCCAGCTTGGTATTTCCGCTATATCTCTTAAAGTGTTAATTTCAACTGTACGACTTAATTGTTTTGTTCTACTTGTTTCGGCTTAAGTCTGCTCCTTATGTCATTGTTGGCCTCATTGTTGTTTTATATATTTTCACTGGCTGCCTACATTCATATATGTTTTCTTGCGTATTATGTCCCGCAGAAATCCTGATACTTTAGTTTCATGACGTCTTGAGATTGTACATACGTGTATGTGTTACGAACGCTAGATATGTCTATACCTAAGTGTTTCAAATTGATTACTAGTTTCCAATTTGCATCTCACCGATTTCTTCATTTGGTTTCTTTAGGTTACATTGTTTTGACGTTTGTAAAGTTATGTAGTAGCCTTTCGAAGTGGTCCTCTTTGTCGGTTAGAAGTACGGTGTCATCCGCATAACAGAGTATTGAATTCCTATTTCCTTACTCTATTTCTGAAAAGTCATTCTCTAAAACCTTTCGAAGCAATTTAGAAACACCCTGTTTACTGTGAACTCAAACATCAATATATTTCAAAGAGATTATTTGCGTTTAAAGAGGACAAAGCTTGTATGCAAAATATCCGAGCACTTCCATTATGCTACAACCTCACTCGAAATTATGGGCAATCATAGCAGGCATGGCAGGCTCGAATGCGACTATGAAATACACAAAACACAAAACAACGACAGTTTCTGTTGTGTTCGTTTTGTATCACAATATTTATTTTTGCTTTGTCACTCGCGGAATTTTATGTTTCATTTGAAAAAAAGGTGCGAATATATTCTCGTTTTACAAAGCGTCGTGTTTACGTACATAATTTAAATTTCACCATTATGTTGAGTGTTGAGTTACTGACGAATTTTTGTTGTTTTTTTTTTCAAACAAATGCAATTCTCGTGAATATTTCCATACAAAAAAATTCGGAATGACATTGATATTTTTTTTGTGAAAGACATGTCCAAATATTCCGTGCGAATATTATTTCCAGTGTTTTATGACAAAGGAAAAAAGTTGAAATGCAAATGCATTGTTGCAAAAAACAAATACGTACGTAAATATTGTTATGAAATAAACGGCCATGGATTTGGATATTTTTTTTTGCATATAGAATAATTGTTTAGTTCTAACTACGTTTTGCAGTTTTTTGTTTGTCTATTAAATTAGTAAATGCATGATCAACTTAGGTTAGGAAGTACCAGCGCCATCTATATTGGTATTGGATTATTATTTAAACTGACACACTTATTTGGCAAAACAAAGTGAAATTATAATCTTAATTTTGGGGGCTGAATTAGAAGCTTAACTAAATATTTTTATAGAAATTAAGCCCATCATGTATCAGATCAGATCAAATGGAAACATTACAAATTTGAGATTCTTTTATCTTTGAAGAATTTTTGTGAGGGATTGAAATAATCAACTATAAACCGAACCAAAAACTTAATGCTTTCGATTTTGTATATGGGAATATTTGATATCATTTCGTTTTTACCACAACGAGTCAAAAAATCCCTATGCAGGATCTGAAAGAATAACAAATGCACGACGAATATTTCAATCAATAGGCAGTTCTATGAAAAAACGGTCTATTGAAGCTGAAGGCGTTTTCAGCAATATTTATATTGTAATAGCGGACCCGGACTATTTCCACAAGCTCCCGTGTGTAGTCGTTTGCTAGTCGTCACTTTATTTATGTGTGTTTTATAGGTCAAAGTGGGTTGGTATGCTTATAACATGCCCGTAACATAATATACAAAGAAGAACACAATACAAGTCGAAAGCTGAAAGAGTCGGCTTTAATTTTATTAAATGAAAGCGATTGTATAGCTAGTACTTCTATAGAATTCAGTAGTTCCTGATAATGGTAATGTCCTTTTGGACAACCCTACATAGGGATAGTTCACAAGGTTTTTCCTGGGTTCTCCCTTATGACTTTAATTGGATCTCTGGATGATCAGAATTTCTTTGATCTCAGTTTTGGCAAATGCTCCATCTAATAACAAAGCCCACATGAAATTCTGAAGATAACTGTATCAAATTCTTCCAATTTGAGAGAAACTTTGTTATTTCACATACTCTTTAGAATTTTTTAGTACTACCCTGTATATATCAACTGAGCGGTAAATACTCTTAGTTGTTTATTGTTAAACATTTAATGTCGAATTCTGAACTACTAATTTGACTTTGCGAATCTTTTACTTTTTGAAATATACAGATTTGGCAAAAATTGTGCTGTTATTGCCAAAAAATCTGAAAAATACAAACAATTGGAGTGCACGATTTACCAGTTTTTATGTTATAGACTGATTTATTTCGATTCTTTGGCAAATATCTTAGGTTCTTAATCAATCTACCTTGTAACCGTTAAACATCTATGTATATAGTCTTGAATCTTATCCCTTCCTGCTCTTTCTTTGTATCCTGGTTTAGGTTCTCAACCTGTGTAAGGCTTTTGTCACCATTTTCCCCAACCCTATCCTCTTTCCCGGGGATGCCAGTAGTACTTATTGTTGTTCCCAGGTATATAAAAATATTACAGGATTTTATGTCTTTGTGGTCTATTTCGAAGTTTCCTGCAGCTTCTCCTTCAAACCTCATTTGTTATATTCCTAATTTTGGGCATCTATTTGAGCATCGGCGTTCAATGGGGAATGCGTTCTATGTTCGTTTATTTCCAGTGCCCGAGCATTCGTGGTACCAGGTTGCCAGACTATATTCAATGTGTATATTGAACAGCATCGGTGATAGAGTACACCCTTGTTTTAAACCTATATCAATTTTTCTCTTATATTCACTCTTCGCATTGCTTGCCAGACATTATCATATGCCTTTTCAAGGTCTATCAAAGTCATATGTGTTTCTATTATTTCTCCCTGTTCTTTTCTATTGTCTAATGCAGTGAATATTTTCAAACGGGATCTTTATTTCCGAAAACAGAATAGCCCTCCCCCAAGCTGTAGACTCTTCTATTTTTTCTTGATCGTACTTGAAAACATCTGACTATGGATGATATTTCCGTCATTCCCGTGTAGTTTGAACATACTCGTTTATTTCCTTTTCTGTATACGGAGCTTAAATAAGATTATTTTATTTCCTGAGAAATGTCACTACCTTCTATTTTATTAACATTTTTCCACGATATCAAGGTTTGTATTGTCATACATACAGTGTGGGACAGCCAAATGGAATAAATTCGATAACGAATAAAGGAGCACGGGTTGGGAAAAACGCTTGGAAACCTCGATTTGTATTTTTAAATGCGCATTTTTTCAACAAAAAAAATGTATAGGATGAAATAAATTTCTTTTTTTAATGTTAATTTTTGTAATAAATCTGGAAACACTTAATATTACCGAAAGATAGGTGTAGGACATTGTACATGAATTATGTCTACAATTTTATGGAGAATCCAAAAAATAAATCATATACAGGGGCTTGCTTTTAAAATAAGAAAGTTGGTATCGGCCACTGTCTTATGACACACCCTATATATCTTTTTTGTTGAATAAATGCGCATTTAAAAATACAAATCGATGTGTCCAAGCATTTTTCCCAACACGCCCTCGTTTATTCATTATCGAATTTATTCTATTTAGCTGTTCCACACTGTATACGGTTCAAATGTTCATTTTGACAATTTGAAACAGATTAAAAATGACTTCTAAGATTCTTTTACATAACCAGATAAAGGCAAATGTAACGAAAAAGTTAGGCAAACAGACAATTTCGATAAGGGTATGATGGGGTCCAAATGTGTAAAAAATATCAGAAGTTTTCCCTATTATACCTTCTCTCTATATATGATCACTTCGGGATCCTACTTAAAAGAGTACAGTCTAGAGAACTATCATTATAAAAATTCGTTTTCCAGTCAATATGTATTGTTTCTTTGTTTTTAACACAATCATAGGTTGTTTTGTCTATTTGTACAATTAGATTAGTCTGGCCTTTCCTATTTTTGTATTTTTGAACTATTCTTAGGTTAAGATTGTTGCCGGAAATGTACGGTTTGTGCAGCAAGTAAGGGTCTCAGAAGTGAGCAAAAGTCCAAGCCCCATGAGCAATATAACGTGGGCAGTCCATTCGAAAGGGTAGCTATTGATGTTGCCGGTCCATTTCCGGAATATGACAACGTACATTGTGGTGGTTTTGGACTATTTCAGTAAATGGGCAGAGGCTTAGGCCTTGCCGAATCAAGAAGCCTTGACCGTTGCTGATGTTCGTATCATCCAATGGATCACTCGTTTTGGTGTTCCCTTGGAGTTGCACTCAGACCTAGGTATAAATTTCGAGACTACTCTTTTCCAAAACATCTGCAAACTCTTGAAGATCTATAAAACACGGGACGACACCATTACCTCCGCAACCCGATAGAATGGTCGAACGGATGAATAGGACCATTAACCGCCATTTATCAAAGGTAGTCTCTGAGCACTAAAGAGACTGGGACCAGCATCTTCACTTGTTTCTATTTGCATATCGTTTATCTGTGAACCAAACCACGGGTCATGCCCCCAGAGTTATTATGGGACGAGAATTACGACTACCATGTAATCTGAAGTTTGGATGTCCCCCAGGAGAAGAGACCGCTGGTGAAGATTATGTTAGCCAGTTATGTCAAAGAATGGACGACATCCATTAACGAGTCTGGTTAAATATCGAGAATGCCAGTGCCCGTATGAAGGAAGTCTACCAGGGCGGGGAATTCTAAGTTGATGTGCATGTTTGGTTGTATAACCCGCAACGTCGTCGTGGATATTCGCCCAAGCTTCAGAGATCCTGGGAAGAGCCTTACCAAATTGTAAAGAGAATCAACGATGTTATCTACAGAATAAGGAAGCTACCTCGAGGAAAACCAAAGATGGTACATTTAAAGAGGTTAGCTACTTATGCCGGCGAAGTTGAGCAAGCCCAAGTCCGCAGCATCTAACCACCTGATGAAGACATGACCTTCAAACAGTTTATGACACTGTACTCGGATGGGCAGAAAATGGAGCACGACGTGATCTCAAAGGAACACCGAGGCCTGTATATCACATCCAGTAGTTATACTAGCGCAATCACAACGGCTATTATGAAGAATACCTATAAACAACAAGAAAAACTTCAAATTTATTTCAATACATTACTAAATGCATCAATATGGCCTCATTTATAATTTGTTTGTCAATCGTTGGGCAAATGCAACATTTTGAATACGAAATTATGTAACGCGTTTATTGTTTATTCAATCCCTTAGAATAATAAATTCATTAATAAGCATTTTAGAAAACATTTGAATACTTAATGAGAATTTTTGACAGGGGGAAATAATTTCCATCTATTAATAAATTAATGATTGGCTATGAATGTTGTCAGTTTGGGGAGAAATTTGGTGAATTTCACTACAACGATTATTAGCATGATCTGATGAATAAATTATTATTACAAGAGTTTGCTCTATTATGTTGATTTAATATAATCAGAAATCAACGGTTATATTTGATATGTGTAATTTGAACAATACATATATTGAATTTATCTATAGATGAAACTGACGTGCATAATTATTTTTATTTGATATGATAATTTGTACAATGACGTTGTAAAATATTTACTAAATCCGATAAATAGGTTTTTCATTTTGATCTTTCTAATAATTATGTTCATAAAAATATTGAGTTTTCCGCAGTTTAACAGTTTCTCCTTTTCTCAGTTCCCAATTATGATTGTGCTTTTCTCAGATTTGTGCATGGTTTTTCTATACCTCGAATAGTTGAGATGTAAAACTTGTGACGTACATTTGGTTTTGGTATGCCAATCGACACCGGAACATACACGGCAATAACTCGCCTTGTCAGTACTGAGCTTAGATGTAGGAGTTGATAGAGCACAGTTGAAATTATTTTTTTCACCGACTTCCAAAAAGGAGGAGGTTATCAATTAGTCGGTATGCTTTTTAGGGTTTCGTATATACAATATACGGATACCCTTATAATATCACTCCGGATTTCTGCCTCTGTCACATCACAGCAATTTTCTCCTAACCTACTGGATGCAAGAGGTTGAAATTTGGTATCGATGTATAGTTTGGTGACCCGATCAGGAGTACATATCGTAAAAGAAGAAATTTTGATTTTAGGGGAGCTACTGGGGGAAAAACTAAAATATCGTAAAGTTTTGAAAAAAATTAGAGGTATAGGGGCTGACCTGAAGTTTACTGGAAAAATAAGGAGAAACCACTAATTTATTTTTGGAGGCAAATTATAGATTTGAATGGAAAAATATAAAATTAAACTTGTTTCTAACGCATCATGTTATATATCAAATGAAAGGGCTCATTATGACGAAAACAAATATATTTTTTTCATATTTTTAAAATAAATTAACTAAAAGATATTAACAAAAATATAAAAAAATACCCTTCCCCCCTTATCACCACAACCATAAGTTGTAAAATTTTGAGAAAAAATAGAGGTATAGCCCCTCACCTGAACTTTACTGGAAAGATAATGAGAAACCCCTAATATTGATTTTGGGGGTCAAATGACAGAATTAAATGAAAAATAAAAATGTAAACTTATTTCTAACGGATTATGTAATATATCAAATCACAGGGCTCATTACGACGAATATAAATAGATTTTTTAAATTTTTTGAAAATAAATATTTTAAAATATATAAAAAATATTTAAAAAAAATTACCCATTCCCCCGTTATTCCGCAAACTATAAGAACTATTTTTTTTTGTTTATAGGAAAAATACGAAGAAATCCCTATTATTAATATTGGGGGCCAAATTATAAACTTAAACGAAAAAAAAAATTTAACGCATCATGCAATACATGAAATGAAAGGGCTAATTATGAGGAATACAATATATATTTTTCATATTTTTAAAATTAATTGTTTACAAAATATTAACATAAATATATAAAAAAATCTCATTTATCGCTGTATTTCCGAAACCATACTACCTAAAATTTTGACTGGGGTCACTTGAAATTTATAAGTAAATTATTAGAAAACCCCTATAGTAATTTTAGGGACAAATTATACAATTAAATGGAAAATAAAAATTCAATTTTTAAACTCATCATGTAATATATCAGACAAAAGGCCCATTATGTGAGTTACTAATATGTCATATTTTTAAATCATTTGTTTGAAAGATATTAACAAAAATATGAAACATCGACTTAATTCCCACTATAGAAACTACACCATTTAAATTTTGAAAAACATATTTTATTTGTATTTTAAAATAATTTGAATAACAGATTTAATAATTTATAATATAAAACTTGACCTATTTTGCCATTTATCTTCCAATCTATAGAGCCTCAAAATTCAGACAGTAGATTATAAAAGGCTTCCCTTAAAGTTTATTAGTAAAATAAAACTCTAATTTTAATTTTTGAAACTAGAAAATTAAATACATATGTATATATATATATATATATATATATATATATATATATATATAAATCAAGCGAATCCTCAAGCAGATAAAATAAAAAGTATATGTGTGGAAAATGAAAGTGAATATTTTTTATAAATTTAAGTCGCTTCCTTTAAAAGATATTAGCCTTAAATATAAGAAAATGCCCTCATTCCCTGCTTGTCTGAAACTGGAATATTAAAATCTTGAAGGTGGTACGGAAACGTTAGTATGCGAGTCCAACTCAAACTTGACCAAATTATTTTATGTATGCTCAGTAATTATCAAAATCAGCTTGGTAAATTTTGATGATTTAAACGGCATTGTTTTAAAGACTATTACAGAACGGTACCATATAATTTTCTAAAATGTGAGATGGTTTTCCAGAAAATCAGAAAAAGCTGTAACGTAAAACATACCATTTTTCTGAAAATCGTAAAATTATATGCAAAAAATGGTAAACATCAATGTAAATCATCATCATAAATATGTAGCTTAAATGCCATGAAAGCATATCGTATAGGTTGTTTGTAACGGTTTTCATTTGATAGGGCTTGCAGTCGAGTGAAATGGCACAAAATATTCCATTAGTGTATCGAAAAGAAAAAGTGTAAAATTACAGTTTTATACAGGTGGGTTCAAAAAATCTTACAAATAAGGGTGATATTGGTTGGTACATAAGCAGTTCCACCTATGAGATGGTTGAAATATAAGGTGGAATAGAATTAAAGTTATAAGGCTGGATCAAAAAAAAGGTGGTTGAAATAAAAGTCAAGTAAAACTATAGTTATACAGAAGTGAATTAAAAATGTTTAAATAAGCATATGCAGTAAGGATATTCGAGTTATAGGGCTTAGGGTGAAAAAATATTGGAAGCAGCTGCATGTACAGGATATTGAGATATAGTGGAGTGGAATTATAGTTATACAGAGTGGTTAAAAAAATGTTATACATATACTGTGGAACATAAGTAGTTGCTTCTACTTGACACATGGGTCGAAGTAAAATTATAGATATACAGGGTGATTTAAACAATAGAAAAATAGAAACAGTCAATAGGGTGGAGAGGATTAATACTTATACAGGGCGGTTGCAACATCGTGTAGAGTTGAATTATAGTTGAACAGGATGATTCAGAAATTGATAGGCAAATAATTTATGGGGTGACCAATACACAGAAATATACAGACTGGTTGCAAAACAGGGTGAATTAGAGTTGCACTTATAGAAAGTGGTCCAAATAATAAATAAAAAAGTTAAAAAATATCAGTTAGCGGCTGACCTAAGGTCATGTGAACTATATGCTCTAAGGTCAGTTAATAATGTGCATTGCACGCTACTTCTAAGAAGTATATGCTCTAATGTCAGATATTAAGGCATTTATAAATATTATTTAGAAGTGTTAATGTAAAATGTTTACTATAGGTATAATGTGAACTTAGTCAGCACACAAATGTAATGACAACTTGATAATGTTGAGATTTTCATATCTTGCTTAGTTACATGTTTATGAAAAAAATATATTTTGTCAAGTAGAAAATAATAAACTGACATTAATGGCAAAAATAGTGTTTATTTAATATAAAGTAATAATATTAACAGGTTATGGGCACCTACACTATTAGTTCATTACAGGGCTTATCTCTGCTAGATACTGATAATTTCAATAATTAGAAGTTTCGAGTAAAATGTTTCTCTAAGACGAAAAATCTGTAGTTGATAAATAAGAAAGAGATCGACGAAACCGCAAGTCGTGAAGATAGAAAAAATTTCAAAGCTAGCAATGCTAAAGCTAAATCAATAATAGCATTTAGATTTAGTAAAAGATGCAACTATGGCTAAGAAAATGATGAAATTACTGTCACTAAAAAAAAACAACGAGAATTTAGAAGACATTTTCTGAAATTTGATTATCAGAGAATTGGAAAGTGTGAAATCTAAATTGAATGAATCTGATAAGGTGAAAAGGTTTGACATCTATTAATTACTATTCCTGAAAAATATAATACAGTAATTACAACCATAGAAACGTTAAATACATCATAACGTTAGTTTGGAATTTGTTAAATCAATATTATTAGATCACGAATTGAAATTTGAAAATAAAGATTGTGATAATAACGAATCATTTAAATCATTTTCATTTACTTGATGTAAGTGAGGTAAAAAACAGTTGACCCAATGAACAATAGTAGCTGAATCGACAGAAAAAGGACACTTTGATGATGAAATTTTTAAATCTGAAAACGATGGTACAAATCCGACAAGAAATGAAGAAAAACAGGATTATATAAATAAAAATGAATTGAATGAGACAAGAATGAAAATGACAAATTGAAACTCCAAATTATCCAAATGAATACCAAATGTACACTATTTATTAAAAGAATATAAAGACCCTGCGTCACATCAAGAAGCATCGGTAGATTTAGATTGCTTTAAAAAAATGTAGATGCTTTAAAATCGTGGATTGAAACAGATTTACCAAATAAGAAAATTGCTGTTGATACTAAATGGGTATTTCGGACCAAAGAAGATGGAACGAAGAAAGCACGTTTAGTCGCATCAGGATTTCAAGTACATGATTATGAAAATTTAATGATTTTATAACTGTCGTCCAGTGGCCAAAATTTGACCAAAATCATTGTTAAAAATTGGAAAATAATATAGCTATATCAATTGGCAAATTTACAACATTTTTTCTATTTTTATAGACTTTGCTTTGTACTTATTCAAAATACTTCACTGTCATTATAATAAGTCAAAAATTATTTCGCAATGATTTCAGTTATGTTGTCTTCCGGTTCCAGTTAATGTACGACGCAAAGCATATTGAATAAGCAAAATCAAATAACATTCTGTTCCTGAATAAAAAGGTATATTATAATTTTCTTTTTTTTTCATATTATTATTGAATAAATTAGAAAAACAAGTAGAGAGTTCAAAACGTCAATAAAAATAATAAATTTATAAAAAGCCTTGATTTGAATTACTTGAAACGCCATAAAATAATTTTATCCCCTAGAGGTGGAAAGTTTAATGCAGCTTGTTCAGCTATTATGGAATAGATGGTGCCAATAAGTATTATTAACGAAAAATTTTAGCCGTTACATTTTTTTTATTAATAACATCAAAGTCCGTCAATTAGTAACTGAAAATTAATGAAAATCGGTTGACAAACTGAAGAAAATGATACCGCACTCTTTTGCGTTTAAGTATTTCTATATAGATTTTTAATAAAATATACATCATTAAAATGTCAATATTTTCATTTTATGTAAAAGTCATCCACCATAGAAAAGTTATAAAACCTACATTCACAATGACCATTAGCAGGGGTAAATTATTATATTCATTTATCTAACGATTTCTGTTTTATATATGCTAAAACTTACTATAAACTTACCTGATGATGTGGCCTACTAACAGGAGGGGGTGCTCCCATACTATGGTGATACATCATGTCATGTTTCAGTTGGGGAAGGCCACCTGGTCCACTTGTTCCTTGATGCTTAATATCTACAGCTGCTAAGGCTTCAGCCCTACTAATGAGACCATCGTTGAGTCCAGAAAATAGATCTCCCTGAAAAGGTAAAAAATTATTTCTTTATTATTGAGTAAAAACATTAGAGAATAGTTCTAACATTTAGAATATTAAATAAATATCAATAAGAGAAATTCCTGAATGCTTGACCAATACTGCATCACATTGGTGAACCCACCGTACACACCTGAACTGACTCTTATATGACTTTGTTATTTCCTCAGATCAAATCTTAGTGTAGGAGAGGAAATTTTCTTATTATAAAAGCTGCGAAGGCAAAAATAACGAATATTCTCAACAGAGGCGGTGTTCCAGCGCATTGTCCTGAACGCTGGAAGTGAATACATTAAAGAGTATAAACTCTGTATGGTAATGTTTGATGAATGAAATGTTCTGTTGCTCTAGTTAGGATATTAAGCGGGTACATGTGGTACTAGAAAGTGTAACTTACGAAAAACCAAATGATATTTGATTATTTAAATAACTTGAGAACTGTGTTAGAAGTAGAATAATTCTTTTTAAAAGATCTCATCTGTTTTAAAGTAGCTAATTATTACTGATATAATTCTCTATGTATCTCTTTCGTTTTCTCAACTTTATCTCTTCATACAGGGTAACAATTAAAAAACTTACAATGGCTACATTTACGAAACGAAAAAAGAAATGAAAAAATCTTCAAATTAGTTTCTATATTATCCAGAGCAAATTAAAATGATGTATTGACTTACCCCCTCAACTCCAACCACCCCAACTTAGTAATGTTTTGGGAACATCCTATCTGTGATACCTCATCTTACAACTCTAAAAAATGATACCGTACAAAGCTACTTTTGATTAAATTTTCTTCCGTTAATGAAGGAAAATTTAATTAAAATATATTATTTTATATCAGAAAATTGATATTATTTCTGTAATAAATGCCGAGAAGCATTCCTAATATTATCCCGACAACAATGCAAAAGTCTTTACCCATTATATATATATCTAATACTATAATACGAGCAATGTTTGTATATATATAATTGAGTTCTGAAAAACGGCTCTAACGATTTTGAGGAAATTTTCCCATTTGGAAGTTTCGATGGATAGAAATCGATTGGTCTCATCTTTGAGAAAAATCGTTTTAATGAGAAATTAAATTATTAAAAATTTTACAACTTTGTAATTTCAAAGCGTTCAGTATAGGGTGATTTGGTAACCTACGTAAGAGTGAGACTCCTGTTGTAACAATTCTTTTAATACAGGGTGATTTGGTGACCTATTTGAGAGTGAAACTTTTTTTAAACATTCTTTCAATAAAAATTGTGTTTGTATATTTCCAACATGTAACTGGGTAATTCTCATGAAATCCTGAAACTCCTGTCCTAGCAGTTTTTAGAATAATCCTAACCGACTTAGGAAGTTTTTTTTTTCAAAAGAACATCATCAAGGCTAAAAATATTGGTAATAACTTTGGGATTGTACGGGCATTTGTAAGGAATAATAAATATATAATACTCTGAAAATCATTCCCTCACTATGTCCCAAACTCCAGATTAGAACATTGTCTAAACTTTTAATTGAGAAGTTCTCAAAAAATTTGTTTGTAACTATGACTTGTCTATTGTAAATACAACAAATTTTTACAATTTCTCTGAATTTAGGATCATAAGTCATCAACAACTTTTCTAATGTTAACTCAATATTTGTCCCATGAAAAATAATCATTCCCTCACAGCATTACCAACAGTCGATAAGTAGGTATATTTTTAAAGACTTTGGTAACACTCTCATTAGTTTTTGAGAGTTGGTAGTATGGTAACTTGATTGGAATAGCGAATTAGTTTAAAGTTTGTTGGAGTAATCGTTTGGAAGAAGATTTCATTTTAATATTTCAAAGATTACATTTTATGCAATCATTCCCTCACAGTGAAAAATAAAAAAGGTAATTATAGTATTTCAATTTCGATGACGTAGTAAAGTATGTTTTTAGAGGTAGAAAACGTTGCGAAAAGCTAGCTGGTAATGAAAGGTTATGTTGCGAGATTTTTTAGGTTACGATTTGTTTTGTCATTCCCTCACTGTCATTCCCTCATTTTGAGTAAAAGTGAGGGAATGATAAGTTATGACGTAATGCCTTTCAGACTAGATCGAGTCGGTTTTCATACATCTTTACTTATAGAAAGCAAAAAGTAAAAAGTTGTCTGTTGCTGAAGCGAAATTGAGAAAAAAAGAATACGATAAAAAGCGTCGAGAGAAAATGAAGTCTGATCCAGCAAAGTTAGAAAAACTTCGTGAGAAAGAAAGAGCTAAATACCTGAAGAAAAAACAGAAAGGCCAAGTTAAATCTATAGCTAAAATGAGTTCCAAAGAAAAAAACTAAAAAGAAAAAAATGGAAAAAAAAAATAGTCAAAACTATAGAGACCGAAAAGCTAAAATACGTGAGAATTTGACAGAACCTCTTCATCAACACAATACTCAGCGTCAAAGTATGGTAGCTATTCAGAGAAGGAAGCAACTAAGAAAGCGTCGAGCAATACAATATGCTAAAATTGCCAAATTAGAAAAAAAACTAAAAGAAGAAACTCGAAAAAAAGAGAAATTTCGGAAGAGATGTCAGCGGCAAACTCATTGATTCTGGGGACCACGATATTTTTCACTTCTAGTAAGATAAATAGTACAAATTTATGAGCAAATGGAGATAAATTAATTAAAATATTTTTCATTAATTTATTGATAGGTAATTTCGAGATTTCATGAGAATTGCCTAACTATATTATGTCTCCGTCATATTTTCCTAGCATTATATTTTTATACCTAGACATTTCAAGTTTGCAAGGTGAAAAAATTAGCCCGGTAGGCAATTTTTAGATGAGTAAGATCTCATGATTTCACATTTAATATGAATTGATGGTGTAAAATTATAATTATACAGGGTCTTTAAAAATACGTTAGATGATCCATAAGAGTTGCTATGCAGTATATGGTATATAGCGTCAAATGGAATTATAGTATAGTTTGAAAAAAGCGAGAAAAAATAATTTTATAGGGTACCCCATAAGCAGTTGGAAATTAATGATAGCTGACATACAGGACGGAGTAAAACTATTGCTATGTAGGGTCGCTGGAAAAAATGTTAATAGAATGTTATATCTATAGGGTAGCTTATAGGATGTATGTTTCGAACATGTAACTACTTTATGCCTCCGTCATATTTTCCTAGCATTACATTTTTATAGTTAGACTTTTCAAGTTTTCAAGGTGAAAAATTGTCATGGTAGGCAATTTTTGGATGAGTAAGATCTAATGATTTCGCATGTTAATTTGATGCGTATAATGTGATTTGGTGGTGTAAAATTATAATTATACAGGGTCTAACAAAATATGTTAGATGGTCCATAAGAGTTGCTAAGCATGATGGTTAAAATATAGCGACAAATGGAATTATAGTATGTCTAGGAAAAAGCGAGAAAAAATAATTGTGTAAGGTACCCCATAAGCAGTTGGAAATTAATGATAGCTGACATACAGGGCGGAGTAAACGTATTGATATGCAGGCCGCTAAAAAAATGTTAATAGAATGTTTTACCTATAGGGTAGCTTATTAGCATTTGTATTTATAGGGTTTACTGAAATTATAATTATACATGGTGTTTCAAAAAAATTACAATAGGTGGCCATAAACAAATGCATATACAGGGTAGTTAAAACATATGATGGTGTGAAATTATAGTTATACAGTGTGATTTAAAATATGTTATATTAGGTAGCTTGTAAAAAGTTTCATATATAGGATGGAGCGGAATTATAGTTGTACAAAGTGTTTACAAAAATGTTACAATATAAATGAAAGAATTTGGAAACAAAAGTGTTTGTAGAATGCCATATACAGGGTTGTTGGAATATGGAATCGAATGGAATTGTAGCGTGATTAAAAAAATGTTAGAAAAAAATGTTTGGATGGGTTTCTCATAAGAAGTTGCAGCTACAGGGTGGTTGAAATATACAGGGGGAGTTGAATTGTAGTAACACCATATAAATAAGAAATGTAAGAAAAAAATATTATGTTATAGGGCAGTATAAATTAGTTTACATAGCAAATGTCCGATTATTTGGATATATGTACGTTTCTGATAAAACTTTGAATTTACGAGTGAAGCTCGGTCACCCAGGTACTATTTCTATAGTTTGTTAAGGGTCTGGTTGTTCCCTGTTATTGGTAGTATAAGCTACTACTTACAGTCTTGATATCAATAATGGCGTAGAGCTTACCTGAGGGTGTGGAAATGATCTTAGTTATTGGGAATTGCTATTATCGGTTCTTTATTTGTACAGGGAAATTTATATGGCTAAATGTTTGTTGACATATTAGATAGGTCTGGAGAGCCTCTTATATTTTCACGGCTTACATAGATTCAAACGGAAATGTTTCTTTAGACGAATATTTATTACATTTCCAGCCACATGGCGTACTTTCGCATTATGTAGTCCTGGTTAGATTAAATTATCCTAACAGGGGCATCCGAAGAAGAGGTCAATCATTGTTTTTAAAACTTGATTCAGTAGAGGAACTGCAGGAATAGATAATTCTAGAATGTCGAGCTATTTACACAGAAGCATTTGCTCATGTGCGGCAAGAGTTTCAAAATAGGCTGTTATCCCAGCAAAAATTATTTGCAGCATTTATTAACTTAATAAATTATTTACTAATAAAATAATAGTTTTAAATTGAATTTTCCTTAATTAACCAAAATTCTTATTGTAGAGTATCAGAAAAGTATTTTTTGAGACCTTTAAGTTGAGGTGTCAGAGTTGGGGTGGTTGGAGGGTGAGCAGGTAAGTCATTTTATTTCTTTATTGATATTTAGCTATTGCAAATTTTCATATTACCCCCAAGTTAATTAGACATGCGGTAGATTGACTGCTCATGATATTTCCTCTGGCTCCAATAATCAAAAGTTTTATTAGCCTCCGCGAAATGTACATACTTGTTTCATCTTGTTAACAAAAGCAGAAAATTCAATTTCACCAAAAGAAATAATAGAAAATCAACATCGCGAAAGAGCCACCATTTCGTCGAGAGAACGAAATCCAAAATCCCTCCCGAAATAATTTCATCTTATCAGTGGTAGTCCCAGGTCTATAAACAACGAACACAAACATCCATAAGAGAGAATTGCCATGTAAATATTGAATTAGAGGAGTCGTGCCGAAGGTAACTCCAAACTATAGCAAACCGACTTCAAAATTTATAAGATGGACTTATGATAAAACGTTGCGTTAAATTATTTATGAATTTCTTCATCGCCTTTTTCCCACTAACGGAATTGGTGTTTTGATTTGGGCTTGCAAGTCTTTAAGTGCATTAAACATTTATGTACGTCATTATGAAAACATCGGTAATGCTTGATTTATTTAAAAGCTAATTCACACCTGTTGATGTGTATGACATATTTATGAGAAACGTATACGCCGTTTTCCAAATAACACGCTTGTAAACATTGTTAATGTAGTCGGTATTAAGTATTTATGATTTATTTAAAATTCTGTAAATGATTTCATTGCAATCAGTTTTTCATGTTGCAGTCGGAACTTTTGGTTTCATATAACTTGTATAAATTATACATATGAGGGTGAATCGAATATAAAACGGACTTTTGTTTTAAAAATTTTATTGGTACGATCAATACAAATTTTAATACATATTATTTTTCTACATAGTCTCCTCTCTTATGTATACATTTTCCCCACCGAATCGGAAGTTTTTTAATACCTTTCTCAAAGAATGAAACTGGTCGTGTCGATAACCAATTGCGCACAAACGTTTCTACACCTTCGTTGTCCTCAAAGTGGTGGCCTCCCAGTTCTTCTTTAAGTGGCCCAAACATGTGGTAGTCACATGGCGAAAAACCAGGACTGTAAGGCGGGTGTTCAAGGTTTTCAATTTTCCTTGAGTCAATGCAGCTGTATGTGGCCGAGCGTTGTCATGCAACAGAATTACACTTCGGATAGACATATCCCGCCTCTTTTGCCGATAGGCAAGTTTCACTTGTTGGAGTAGTTCGCAGTAATACTCAGCATTAATTGTACGGCGTTCGTGCAGAAAATCGATCAGCAGTACGCCTTTCGAATCCCAAAAAACTGTTGCAACAATTTTCCCTGCAGAAAGTCGGGTCTTGGCTTTCCGCGGTGCTGCCTCTCCAGGTTTGCACGTTTGGACTCCGGGGTATAATGATGCACCCATGTCTCATCACAGGTGACAATATGTCTCAAAAACTCATCCCCCTCTGCTCGATATCTTGCTAACAGCCTTTCACATACGGCAAGACGGTTTGCTTTCTGATCTTCCCTTAGAAGGCGAGGAACCCATCTTGCACACACTTTTCGGTAACCCAACTCATCTGAAATGGTTGATTGAGCACTCCCGTATGATATTCCAACGTCTTCAACAATTGCCAATACTGTAAGATGGCGGTCACCTTCAATCAGCTCACGAATTGCGTAGATATTCGCCTCATTGATGCTTGTCGTGGGACGGCCTGCATGAGGCTCATTTTCCACTATCTCTCGGCCATCTGAAAACTTTTTGTGCCAGTCGTACACTTGGGTCCTTGAAAGTGTTTCATTGCCGAACTGTGCAGATAGTCGACGCAAAATTTCAGACGGTCTAACGCCCTCCCGCGCCAAAAATTTGATAACAACACGTTGCGCAACAGACGTATGCACCTCTTGCTCTGACATGATGCTACTAACAGCGCATCGACTACGCCTCGCCAAACCGACGAACTCCCCTCTTCTTAACATCCCTACCTAACATATATCGAGAAGTCACACCACTAGAATTACCTACAGGGCGAGAAACATCATATTTGATTCACGCTCGTAATGGTAAAAATGACTGTAACGTTTCGGCAGTCAGTCACATCACCGGATGCAACCTAAACTTGTCAGGTCGGTTCGCATAATCTCTGCGATAGCCTAAATCTGCTCGCAGTAATTCGAAGATAACGTAGAAGCACTATATGTTTCCGGGGTAATTGGAGTCAAGAACTGCGGCTACGAGAAATTGACTCGCGTGAACCCGACCTGAGAGTAGAGGCGAGCATGTGACTCTGCTCTGAAACGTCGTCATTTTACCATCGATCCCGGCAGGGATCAGTTATCAACTACGCGGATGAATTCCCGGAAACCACCTAAAACACACACACATACATACATACATATATATATATATATATATATATATATATATATATGTTCATGTGTTTGTCACTGAACTCTTCCTAAACGGCTGAACCGATTTTAATGAAATTTGTTGTTTATATTTGAGTGGGTCCCTCGATAGTTTAGATTCACAATTGGAGCTGGTAGGTGGCACTAAGATCGGGTTCTATGAATTTCTTTTATTTTTGACGATGTTTTCTTATTTTTTCGCACATTAGTATACAGTTTATCGAATTCTAATATCAAAAAAAAAAAACATTTACTGAACCCACTAATACCCGGCTTGGACGTTTTGACAGAACAACATCTGTCGCCTCCGCTAGTTTATATATATATATATATATATATATATATATATATATATATATAGATTTAATATTATACTGATCAGGGGCCCGCTTCTCGAAATTATTCGAGTGCTCTACCACTCGACTTTCATCGTTTCTCATATAAAAACTGACTTAAAAGAAGTTTAATATAGGCGTTAAACTTTTTCCAAGTATCGTGCCCCTGCGAAGCGTGTCAGGGTCAGCTAGTACAATATACATTAATAAGTATTTCAATTCTTTGCTACAGGAAATCTTGTTTTGATGTACTTCAAAATCATGTGCTCTTATTGAACCATCATTTAGAAAGGTTTCCGTTAGTTGTACGAAACTCCAGAATAAATCTGAATTACAATGAAAATTGTCACTTATCCCTTTATTAACTATCATCTAATCACATTATTCTGAAATAAAACTACAACTGAAAAAAAAAGGATAAAAAAAATAAAAAAATGCAAAAAATACAAATACAATTTTTGAAATAAACTTACAAGACTTAATTCCCTGCCGTCTAACTGAAGAAGGCATCTAGAAAACTTTTCCGACGGAAAAACATTTTCATTATCAAGATGAACGAGCTAACTCCTAAAATAATTTGAAATTCCAGTTACTCTAGATGGCGGAAAGTAACAAAATGAATTTCTTGGCCATAACTTTCAAAGTGATGGTTCTCTGGAGGCCATAGTTTCCATAGTTGTTGCCTCTAAGGAGACGTAGTGCTTACTTTATTTGAAAAGATTCTATTGGTTGAATGAAAGCTCTAATTTCAAATATGGGGGATTAACTAATTTTTCTGTGCGGAATATTATCGATTGCATAGTAATTTAAGCACATTTAGTATACTTTGATTACTGCACGCTTCATTGGTAAACAACTTGCAACTTTCTTGAAATATTTTCTTATGAAATAAAAGTACCACACTGTTTTTTGCTGCCTTCATCTACATAGTGATGACTTGATCAATCTTGCCTCTCTCGATAAAGGTAGAACGATGTGATATTAATAACTTTTAGTTGGGATTAAAACATATATCTCATCAATAATCAATTCTGAGGTGCAGAAATCTATCTGTACAATATGATCAATCAATCTGCCTGACCTTTTTTTTTCTTTATCAAATGTTTAATTGTGAAAAGTTACCTGACGTTTCGATCACTGAGGCTTCCACTATTATATTTGTCTAGCAATAATTGTTTACATAAAGGATCTAGATCTACAGACGGTGTTCCGATTTCTATATTATTAATAATCATGCTTGTGTATTTCACTGTTCTCTGGCCTTTGGCCCTAGCTGCCAGCTCCAAATAATATTTGAGATCATTAAGCAGTGCAGTTACTCAAATCCAGAGCTTTGTACAGTTGTTTCAACAACAACATAAGCAGCCAGTACTCATTCATGCAATTCGCTGTTTCCAAACGACATCAGTGACAAGGGACATTGATTCAGCAGCCAAATTCATTGGTGCTGGTGCTGCCACAGTAGGAGTTGCTGGATCAGGAGCTGGTACTGGATCCGTTTTTGGTTCTCTCATCATTGGTTATGTTAGAAATCCCAGTTTAAAACAACAACTCTTCCCATATGCCAACTCTGTCAGAAGCTCTGGGTATGCTCTATCTTATGATGGCCTTTTTATTACATTTTGCCTTTTAAATTATAGATATCTTCAGCTGTTTACCATCAATAAAAAAATGTTAGGACATTTATTTTCTATTTTGATATTAATCATTATGTTTTATCTTTTTTAGGGTTCCGTATATACAATATACGGATACCCTTATAATATCACTACCGATTTCTGCCTCTGTCACATGACAGCAATTTTCTCCTAAACTACTGGACGGAAGAGGTTGAAATTTGGTATCTATGTATAGTTTGGGGACCCGATCAGGAGTACATATCGTAAAAGAAGAAATTTTGATTTTAGGGGTACTTCTGGGGGAAAAACTAAAAAATCGACCGTTCCCCCCCCCTGATCCCAAAACTACTGAAGCCTAAAATTTTGAAAAAAAATTGGAAATATAGAACGTTGCCCGAACTTTACAGGAAAAATAAGGAGAAACCATTAATATTAATTTTGGGGGGCAAAATATAGAATTAAATTATAAAAAAAATCAAACGAATGTATCTCAAATAAAAGGTCGAAACTATAAAAAAAAATAATAATTAAAGAGATATTAACAAAAATATACCAAAATTTACCCATCCCCCAACCCTTATATCCGTAAAGTTTTGAAAAAAATTATAGGTATTGAGTCTGACCTGAAGTTTACTGGAAAAATAAGGAGAAATCTGTACTTTTAATATTGGGAGGCAAATTACAGAATTAAATGGAAAATATAAGATTAAAATTGTTTCTAACCCATCATGTTATATATCAAATGAAAGGGCTCATTATGACGAAAACAAATATATTTTTTTCATAATTTTAAAATAAATTAATTAAAAGATATTAACAAAAATATAAAAAAATTACCCCTTTATCACCGAAACCATAAGATGTAAAATTTTGAAAAAAAAATAGAGGTACAGCCCCTCAGCTGAACTTTACTGGAAAAATAAGGAGAAACCCCTAATATTCATTTTGGGGGGCAAATTATAGAATTAAATGGAAAATAAAAATTATAATTGTTTCTAACGGATCAAGTAATATATCAAATTATGCTCATTATGACGAATACTAATGTATTATTTTAATTTTTTAAAATGAATATTTGAAAATATATAAAAAATATATATAAAAAATTACCTATTCCCCCTTTATTCTCCAAACTATAAGACATATTTTTTTTTTGTTTACAGGAAAAATGCGAAGAAATCCCTAATATTAATATTGGGGCCCAAATATAGAATTAAACGGAAAATAAAAAAATATCTTTTAACGCGCTATGCAATACTTTAAATGAAATGTCTGGTTATGAGGAATACAAATATAAATTTTTCATATTTTTAAAATCAATTGTTTACAAGATATTAATATAAAGATATAAAAAATTCTCACTTCTCGCTTTATTTCCGAAACCATACTACCAAATATTTTTAAAATAATTAGAACTAGTGGGACTCACTTGAAATTTATAAGAAAAATTATTAGAAAACCCCCATAATAATTTTAGGGACAAATTATAGAATTAAATGGAAAATAAAACTTCAATTTTCAAACGCTAAGGTAATATATGAGATAAAAGGCTCATTATGTGAATTACAAGTATATCGTATTTTTAAATCATTTGTTTAAAATATATTAACAAAAATATTAAACATCCGACATCCGAAACTACACTATTTAAATTTTGAAAAATATATTTTATTTGTATTTTTAAATAATTTGAATAACAGATTTAATAAATTATAAATTAAAACTTGACCTATTTTGCCCTTTATCTTCCAATCTACAGAGCTTCAAAATTCAAACTGTAGATTATAAAAGGCTTTCCTGGAAGTTAATTAGTAAAGTAACACTAATGTTAATTTTTGGGTGCCAAATTAGAAAATGTAGTGTATATTTTATATAAATTTAAAAAGCTTCCTTTAAAAGATATCAGGGTAAATATAAGAAACTGCACTCGTTCCCTGCTTGCCTGAAACTGGAATATTAGAATCTTGAAGGTGGTACGGAACCCTTAGTATGCGAGTCCAACTAGCACTTGACCAAATATTTTTTAATTTTCTTCTGCTTAAAATGTGGTCGGTTATGTTCAATTGCCTTTGATAACCACAAACAGAAGGTGCACTATACATGCGATTCTAGGGTTGCATTAAAACTTTACATTACGTTATCATACAGAAATTGCCAATACCACGCAACCAGCTCGAAAAACGACTGGCGGTAAGCTATCTAGGAAACAATTGGCAACAAAGGCAGCACGTAAAAGTGGTCGTTATCAATAAGGTACCCTAATTGCTGATCAGAAAAGTGCCACTCCAATGTCTTGTTAGAGAAATCACACAGGATTTAAATACCAAATTAAGATTTCAGAGCTCAACAATAATGGCTTTGCAAGAAGCTAGCGAAGCTTACCTGGTTGATGTTTTCAAAGATACCAAGAAAAACAAAGGATAACCAATAATCTATGCAATTTTCCGAGATTGCGTATTCCGTTTGGCTCCAAATTTCAAATACTTATGAGTTACGGAAAGCAATGAAGGAGAAAAAATCCAATGACAATATAGAAAAAAAAACGTGTTAAGCTCTAGAAATCCTATAAGTTTTTGGACCTTAATAAAACAACCTGAAAATAGTTGCCAGGATTTTCTTTAGGCCACTTAAGCTATTTACTCATATTAGGCCACATTGTATAAAGGAAAACGCAAACAGAAAACAAACTTAACTCACCCCAAAAGCAAATGCCAACAAAAAATGTTAAAATCTAATTTTGTAGTCGATGTCCAAAATTCCTTTGTCACACAGTACATTTGTTGCACATTTGAATAAATAATTCTCGTGGAACGTTATCAAAATTGGGTCACATATTAATTTTAAACACCCAAGTTTGAAAGCAATCAATAAATTATGAGGCTATTACCGCTTTAAAACCTTTAATCATCATTTCGGAAATCCAGCAGCACGTTCTTTCGCTAATGCAACTGAAAAGACAAATGAGTGTATAACCTAACGGTAAATGAGTTGGAACTCATGATAAATTTACGGCGTTCACCCTAGCGAAGTAAACGGGAAACAATGAAATTGCAGCGATTATCACTTGTCTCAAGTACTATAACTCTTCATCTGTTTCAAGAGATAAATGTGCATAGCTCGTTTGGGATAAAAATTAACTAACAATTGCTCGGTGAGAAAATTGTTGTGCAATACATTTTTCAGCGAGTTTCAACTGATTCTTAGTGAAAGTAATTAGCTGAATGCGCACAAAAAAAAAACAAATATACTTTCTTATAAAAATTGAATACTTAAAATCTAAAGAATATTTTCACAATTTGATTGCGTTAAACAAAACAAGACATTGGACTTTAAATAATTTGGTCAACAGCCTGTAGGACCTGCAAATTTAGGGTTCCGTACTACCTTTGAGATTTGCTCCATTGTAAATAAATTATAATATTTTTTTGTTATTGTAAGCCATTAAATACACTCCCTAAAATGCATAAAGAGGGGATACCTATACGACCTGTAGTTAGTTTCATAAATACACCCGCTTCTTTTTTGGCAAAGTTTTTATTAAATATCATTAAAGATTTATCCAACTTCAAAGCTAGAGGTACAGTTAACAATAATTTGGAATTAGTTGAAAAGTTATCACATATCAAAGTTGAAAAGGACAATATCATGATGTCATTTGATGTTTGTAACCTTTTTACATCTATCCCTAAACAAGAAAATTTCAAAAATCTTAAAATCTTCAGTCAATAACTTTAACATTTCGTTTAAGTCCAGCCAAACGTTAGGTAGTCATTTAATCAACACCAAAGATGTCATTGATAAGCTTTATAAAAGTGGCATTTATAAACTGAATTGCAACGATTGTTGGAGCTTCTTATGTGGGTAGAACATATAGGGCTTTTGAGGTCCGCATAAAAGAGCACATAAAATATCAAAACAAATCAGCTTTTGGGCACCACTTAGCATTTAATAAACACACTTTTAGTCCACAGTCTAATTCCATTCTTAAATACACAGTTGTAAATAAAAATCTTACAAGACTTGAATTTTGGGAAGACATAGCTATAGATAACGAAATAAAATCTAATCCACTTTGTCTAAATACAAAAAGCGAATTTAAATAAACCGTTTATATTCCTTTACATAGAAATCTATTACCTTAAAACTTTTAATCTTCCATGCTTGGCAGATCTTCACAATTTATGACATAAAACACAATAATTTGGTCACCACATTTCCGGCATCGTTAACCTCATTTTATAAAAAAAAAAATTGAATAGAAAAATATGTTGACTAGTGTGTATCCAGTTCTTACTCTGCTTTGTGTTTTTAAAAATTGAATATTTATATTGTAACTCATTAGCTTCAACTGTAAGGAGTTTTTGTATGTTTTGTATGTTTTTAGTATGTGACTTGATTTTTTGTATAAGCTCTGATGATGACTATTAATAGTCGAAAGCGCTTAGTGTATTAAAATGTTTTCAAAATAAATTTGCACGAGGTATACAATTTCCCACAACCGCTTGGAGCATAAATATACTTTGATAATTCAAAGAAGAAAACAAGACAAATCGAAAATTAAAAAAGTATAACTTAATTATGTTAAATGAGGACGATTGTATCGCTTTAACTTCCATAGAATTCTGAAGATAACATATCAAGTTTTTCCAACTTGAAAGCAGCTGGACTATGATATATGAGTTTTGGAAATCTTTGTGCTACCCTTTATATCTAAAAAACAACAAATTTCCTTAGTTGTGTCATGTAAAATTGGTAAAATGTGAAATTTATATTTTAGTAGCTTGGCATGGTCTAGCCGAATCGGCGTATTTGACATATTTATTGCGAACATTTTTTCATTTGGTAATTTTCACAAACCGTACAATTTTTTGTTGGGAAAATGGGAGCAAAATTTAAAGAAAAACACGCTTCTAAAAATACAATATAATGGGATTTACTATGTAGTGCTAGACATAGTTCTCATTGACATTTTGACATATTTACCATTTATGCTATTTTTGACATTTTTAATTATTTTGACATTTTTGACATTTTTCACATTTTTTGTCTATTCATGGGTTTTCTCTCCTCCAAATTTTTTCCTGTGTATGGAGACGTTTCAACTCCGAGTTGGAGTCTTTCAATGTTGTTTTTTTCGAGGTTTTTTTCTAAAAAATTTTCGCTTTGATTTTGAATTTATTGTTTGTCAAAAATTATGACAATAAATTCAAAATCAAAGCGAAAATTTTTTAGAAAAAAAACTCGAAAACAACACTAAACGATTGACAACGACTCCAGACTTTGAAACGTCTCCATACACAGAAAAAATTTGGAGGAGAGAAAACAGAATAACAAAATTTCAAGACCTCCTCAACAATCTTTTCGAAATTATTTTTCACATTTTTGAAGTTTTTGACTTTTTTACTTTTGTTGTATTTTTTTTAATTATTATTTTTTTCTTTCTTTTTGACAGAATAATTTTGTATTTTATTATGTGTATTGTGTATGTGACATTTTTAACATTTAGAGCTCTATGTTATGGGATTTACTACGTGCTAGACGTATTTGACATGTTTTAGATTATTGACATTCGATAGTGCGTTTTCTCGTTTTTCGCTTTAGGTTTTTTGGCATTTGTTGTCACTGGCGTTTTGGTGTTTTTGGTGTTTTTGACATTTTGGAAGTTTTTGATGTTTTTAACATTTTTGAATTTTTGACATTCTTTTGACATTTTTAATATTTTTGACGTTTTTGACATTTTTGACATTTTTTGACATATTTGACATTTTTGATATTTGAAGACGCGAGATGTAAAGACCGACATCTAGGATTTTCGGGGAAACTAGCACATAGAGGTTCCGAATCTGGAGCCGTTCCATGTAATTGCTGTTACCAGTAATTCCTAGGTTAGAATGTCACGATGAAATTTTAAGGTTAACTTCACCTGTCCAGAGATATTAAATACTCCCTTCGAGGTGTCATTCTTTTGTACGCAAGACAATATACGTAATGTATATTGTTTCTGGTAGGGAACCTTCATCAGTTGCACTTCCCACAATTGAATGTTCTCTCGAGCACTTCTTTATGTGTTTGATACATATAGATAAATCGACATCTAGGATTTTCGGGGAGACTAGAAAATCCTATTTTCTTTCACAAATTCGATAGATTACACTAAAAACCTAAAAAGTAATAATAATTATTTCTTAATTCATAAAAAAAAACAAAAAAACATTAATCAATGTAGGAAATGGTAAAATTGTTCCCCGCGAACGTCTTGGCAACATGCTACTCTGGTATAGAAATGTCTTCTAACGTTACTCAATATCTCAGGCATGAGTGATCTAATCGGAAGCGTGATTCGTCTTTTTTGAACATATTCTCACAAGAAGTAATCCAATGGCGTCAAATCAGGAGATTGTGCTGGCTATTCTATCGATCCGCGCCTTCCAATCCACCGATTTGGAAAAATTGTGTTCAGGTACTGCCGAACATTGATTTCGTAATAGGACGGTGCTCCATCTTGCTGAAACCATATTGTATTGGCAGGAACACAAGTTCCCACAAGGGTTTACTCGATCAGGATATAAGTTTGTCAAAGTTGGCACGACATTATTTTGGAGCAGTTCTAAATATTTATCTCCATTCTAGTTGCTATCAATGAAAAAGGGAGAAACGATATGATTTCCAACAATTCCTGCTCAAACATGAACTTTTTCAGGATATTGCGTCTGTTTCTCTGTCATATAGTGAGGATTCTCATTAAACCAATGGCAGCAATTTTGACAATTAACATGATTGTCTTCCATGAGCTCCTGAGTCTGCATAATTTTATAGGGATGCATTTTACTTTACTTTAATACTCGACTAATTGATGTGTGGCTAACGTTGAACAGTGATGCTGCTTTTCGACCAGAATTTTGTGGGTTTTCTTCAAACTAAAGAATGGTATCCAATTTCGTATTATCACTTAGAGCATTGGCAGCTACCTTTTTTATCTGTCTTACATGACAAAGCTCGAGAGACTACTTTTCTATTAGGCTAATTGTTCCTTGGGATACAGGCGGCAATCATTTGTAGAATGGTTATTTTGTGCATTTCTGTTAAATGAACCATTTTGACGAAATAAACGTATTCATTTTGCTTACTGTCGCAATATCAGCTAAATGGGAATTAAGTATTGAGTTTAATGTAGTTAATTTTTGAAATAAAATAATTTTCTTTTCTTAATGTTAAGTTTTGTAATAAATCGGAAAACACTTAATATTTCCGAAATAGTAGGACATTGTAACTGAATTATGTCTAGAATTTTCTGGAGAATTCAAAAAATAAATATATACAGGGTCTTGCATTAAAAATAAGAAAGTTGGTATTAGCCACTGTCACATGACACACCCTATATAAATTTGTTTTTGTTGAAAATATGCGCGTTTAAAAATTCAAATCGACGTATCCAAGCGTTTTTCCCTACAAGCCCTCCATTATTCGTTATCGAATTTATTCCATTTGACTGTTCCACACTGTATAGCATTTTTTCCTTGATTTGTTATTTCCAAACAGTACTATTAAACGAAATACAATATAAGGTGCCACAAAATAAAGTCCAGAAAACAACTATTGACAATGTTCTGGTACATTTATATTTCAAGACATGGTAGCCTAAACACTTTCCTCCAATAATAATCAATATAATAAACAACTCTATACAAATTCGCCTGTTTTCCGCAAAGTATTCAAAGCTGTTGGTTCAACCCCTTGAGCAAATACCTCAAGGTGGGCTGGTGTATGCATTACTGTCAAATATAAAGCTTAAAATTTGAAAATTCGCTAAGGCCTATATGAAGGGAGAGCGGTAGTATAAAAACATCGGAGGGTAACGTAAGTTAGTTCTTACAACTCATTTATAATTCATTTTGGCTTCACTTGTTTGAGAGGCGCGCGCGTTGAGCCCCGCGTGCGATGTTTCCCTTTTATTTTTCCTCGACTTGGTTCCGGTACAATACGATTGTGAACTGCCTGCCATATCCGATATTAAGTGCCGTGTGAATGCGCTAATTGATTAATGATTTATGGCGATTGCACATTTTTTGACGCATTTATTGAATTGTCTTTGGGTGGAAATTAATTACTTTATAGTCTACAGGGCCAGATAATAGGTAGGGTTTAACAGCCGACATAACCTTACAGGTGAATTGCAAATAAACTCCTATGCACAGTACACATTTATCTGTTTAGTTCTTTTTAGCTCTACTGGTCATCTAAGTTTCCTTCGTACGATTTCTACCTTCCTGTGGAAATTTATATGCAACTTCAATAGATGATTGTTGATAGATGAAATAGGTTTTTGATGGGTTGTCTATCAAAATGTGGCTGCAAGTATTACTTATCATTTTTTAAATTTATTTTTAACACATTTTTACAATTAGTTTTTTAATACTTTCACTACTTTTCAAATACATGTGTTTATTCGGACCAAAATAAATCACAATACGTTCGACTTAGTTGGGATGATTAATTTCTCCAAGGCATTCGAAAAATTGAATATCTTAGGTGAGGATTGAGGGTTAGTGGGTGATGAAATTGTAAAATAGGGCTGAGTTGGGGATAGAAAAAAAGTCAAAATTTATCCTACATAATTGATGGAACATCTTTACGATAAGTTTTCTTAAAAACTTCCTTATTTGACAATGATTTATATTTACCATGTCGTATAGTAAAAAGTTGTGTCCTTTATAATCCTGCAATAAAAGATGTGAGTTGACATTAAACAATTTATGACGTCACATCTATATACAGTGTGCACGTACAATATACCGAATAAAATCTATCCAGACAAAAGATGAAAAAAAATCTTCGGATACGTCAACTATAATTTAATAATGCGCAAATTTGGACATTTCTCATGACGTCATTAATGTCGTCTCTATGACATCATACACATTTTTTTAATGACAATTCCAATATTTGATATATCAGTAAGAAAGATCTAGCAATTCTATTTACAGGTCGTTTAAATTTCAAATTGATTACATAAGTTATTGTTGAAAGGTATAAATGTAATAAAACAATAAATCTAAATCAAAATCAAAGTTATCAAATTGGCCACCATTTACTAGCTGACAATGAGTAATGAGTTTTTAAATTGTTTTTTAACGTTGGTTAATACTTGAGGAGTGATTAGTCTGATTTCTTCAATTATTCTTATCTTTAAATCCTCACAACTATTTGATCGGTTGACTTATAATTCTGATTTCAGATATAGTATGAGATCCAGCTGCAGAATTAGTGCACCCATCGAGTGTTTGCTAAAAAACAAATTTTTACGCATATTTATGATTAGGAGAATATATATCTACCGGGTTGCCTATCAAAATGTGTCCGCTAGTATTTTTAATTAACTTGTTATTAATTGATTTTTTTTTAAATTTCACTGACTTGTTTTTCAATAAAATATCTTCCACTTCATGACAATATGTATATATAAAGAATCTGAAAGATCACGGTTGCTGTTTCGTACTTGGTCGTACCTCTTCGCGCAGTCAGGTGTACACATGTATGATTTTGTTTACATTCATACACCCATAACGTACGATTGTTATTTATATATCAAATTAAAGCTAATTTTTTGCTCATTATTATGAAATACGGTTGCTTAATTTAATCTGGCTGTTAAAGATGATATATATTAAAGGTAGAGAGGTAGCGTCCTTCAAAAAGTGTTCGCTAATGTTATTGTTCCGTCGTCAGAGAAAAAATATATCATCACAATTTATTAAGAGTTGTCTGGTCACTGTACATTATGTACAACTGAATTTGAAAAAGTAAACACTCGTTTTATTTAATGTTATATCTTTTAGAAGTTATTGTCTTAAAAAACTTAAAGACATATATGATCTTTATTTACATAATCAATTACTTGTTATACACATCAGTTCGCATCTCTAGACAACAATCAGTGATATTGAACCTAATGAGATGATTTACTGGTATCTTTATTTACATAATCAATTACTTGCTGACAATCTAATAAGCTACTTCGATAAAATCTCAAATTGAGTTAATTAGTTCACTTTAAGTTTATAACTATTAAAACTTTACTACTAATGTTAAATTAGCAAGTTACATTGAAAATATTGTATTCACGTTATAAACAAACATAAAGTGCACGAAAAAATTGACAGGCGTTGACGCATGCGCATAATTTTTTTTCGAATATGAAAAGACCTATTGGGATTTATTACAAAAATTAACATTAAAAGAGAAAATTATGTTATTTCACAAATTTGCTACATTACACTAAAAACCTTTTAAGTAATAGGTTTTGATTATTACTTAATAATATAAAAAACAAAAATTATTAATGTCACTGTAGGAAATATTCAAAATGCTCCCGCGAATGCCTTAGCAACATGCTAATCTGGTATAGAAATGCCTTCTTTTTAGGTAATCTAAGTTGAGAGGTTTAGTTTTGTATAAAGTACTTTTGACATATCTCCACAGAAAGTAGTCCAATTGCATCATATCAGGAGATCGTACTGACCATTCCATTGATCTACGCCAACAATTCCAACAATTCCTGCGAAACATTAAGTATTTCAGAATATTGTGTTTCTCTGTCATCCACTGAGAATTTTCATTAGTCCGGCAATTTTGACGATTAACATGACCGTGAAGTATAAATGTGCACTCATCAGAAAACAAAACATCTTCTAATTGGATCACATTGTTACCTAACCTTAGCATCATTTGTTCACAGAAATAAATTCTCCTATCGACATCGTCTTCCATCAGCTCATCAGTCGGCATCATTTTATAGGGATGAATTTTACTTTCCTTTAATACTCGCAAAATTGATGTGTGGCTAACGTTGAATAGTGGGGCACTTTTCGGTCAGAATTATGTGGGTTTTCTGGAAACTCAAGCATAATATCCAATTTCGTATTATCACCTACAGCATTGGCAGCTACTTTTTTTATCTGTCTTACATGACCAAGCTCGCGAAACTGCTTTCCTATTTTGCTAATTGTTCCTTGGGACACAGGCGGCAAATTTGGAAAATTTTCGTGAAATAAGAGAGAAATTTCCATTTGTGTCCGTGTGTTATCTCCATAACCAATCATTTGCAGAATAGTTATTTTGTGCCTTTCTGTTAAATGAACCATTTGTCTGATATTATTACGTAGAGTTAATGAAATTCAAAAGACTGACACTGATCACCACCGTCATGCGGGTAGACAACAAGTTGCTAAGGTTATGAGTTTTGACGAAATTAAACAAAACTGTTTTTTTTTTGCTTACTATCGCAATATCAAGAGCTAAATGGGAATTAAGTATTGAGTTCCGAGACAGTGGAAGATAGGTGTATGACATTGTACATGAATTATGTCTAGAATTTTCTGCAGAATCCAAAAAATAAATAATATACAGGGGCTTGCATTTAAAATAAGAAAGTTGGTATTGGCCACTGTCACATGACACACCCTATATAATTTTTTTTGTTGAAAAAATGCGCATATAAAGATACAAATCCTTACCTTTATTCATTATCAAATTTATTCCATTTGGCTGTTCCCCACTATATAGTGATAGCACTATCATGTGAACAAATCCGATCGAATAAACATCAAAACGGTAACTTCAAAGTCAATTAATCAATCAGTTGACAAATGCATGACAAAGTCAAGCAAGCTAATATTTTCCAAATTGTTTCAAAAAACATTGTTTGAAACGTCACAGTACATAGTACATACAAAACCTTATACACCCAAACAATATTATACAGGAAAATTAGTTAACAAATCCATAGTCAATCCTGCCAGTGAGTTTTTCTATACGAAGGTGACTAATGTTCCTCCGGGCAGTTCCGACAAACTACCCTTAAGTACTACATCTTGATTTTCACTTACTTAACTTATCTGTATTTCTGAGAAACTATTGCGAGACGTGAAAACCCTAATTAACAACCAAAATATCTTTATTTGTGTTTTTAATTGAGTAATCAAACCACAAGTGTTTTTTACAAAATGGCGAAAGAGCGGTATAAGTATTGTAAAGGCATCTTGATATTTCCAGATAGGTGACAACAGTAGGCTTAGCAAGTTTAAAACACTTGAATAATGTAAATATTTTATTATGTCTTTATTATATATTGTTATTAGGGTTCAGCAATTATAAACAATTTGAGAAAATCACCTTCGAAGAATCTAATTTCACTTCAACTCTATAAAAACTCATCAGAAGTACATTTCCCCCCATTTTGTTGCAAAGCAAACATCCATAATTTCATTTCATTTTGTTAATCTTCAAATATCTGTCATTGGGGAACACGAACATCCAACAGCAAATACCATTATGTGATTATGATTTCTAGTCTATAAAGTAAAATAACGATTAGGTGAATGTTAACAACTTCTTCCATCAAGAACCATTAGAGCGAAGAGTGTTATTAAGGCAATAAGTATAATCCGAGGAGGGATTCCGATGTTAAAGTTGGGCTTTATGTAAAGGGAAATGCATACTCCTTTACACAGAGCGGAATTAGGAGGGAAAAAGACGAGCTGATATTCTCTTCCCTTTATCAGATCCCGACCGAGGCCGGGAATAAAGGGAGGGATTATTTATTCGCAGCGAGTTACAAAAGAAAAAGATAATTATGAACTATGGTAATAATTTGTACATCTTTTAAATGTGTATGAATAATGAATTAAGAGTTCAATTGAATAATGGGAGAGTGTTTAGAGGGAACGATGAAGAACTTTCAAATAAAATGGTTTCTGTAAGGTTTTTCGATTGCCAGCAACATATTATGGAACAGCGAAGTGATCATAATTGTAAGTAATCAGTCTATTCTTTGGTAAACCATCTCTCTTCTAGTTTCTTATATATATATATATATATATATATATATATAGCTGTTTCTCGAAGGAATTCGCAATAACGAGCAATATAGGGTGCCAGAATAGTTGAAATCTCTTACTTGTTGAAATATAGTTACATCCGATGTGCCTTAAGTCTTAGGCAAGAACAGGCACTGTTTGTTGAAAGGATTGGAACAATAATTTTCTTACTCTCTTCGAGGTGTCATTCCAATGTACGTACAAAGGAATGACACCTCGAAGAGACTATTCAATATCTCTGACAGGTGAAGTTAACCTGAAAATTTGATCGTGACATTCTAACCTAGGCATTACGGGTAACAGCAATTACATGGTACGGCTCCAGATTCGGAACCTCTTTGTGGTAGTTTCCCCGAAAACCCTAGATGTCCGTCTTTACATCTCTCGTCTTCAAATAATTTTCTTGTCGCAATAGATCTCTTAAGATGCTGACATGTAGCTATACCCGATGCTGCTTAAGTTTTAAGGCACATCGGCAATGCTTGTTGGAAGGAGTTGAAGCAATTGTTTTTTTGTGGCAGTATATAAGCAATTAATTAGCAATAAAATACGCCAACAACTGGTGCTTTTGTTTTCTGAAGTCACATCAGACACTGTTTCTCTAAAAAGGTTGAAGCAGTAGTTTTTTGGGACAAAAAATTAGCAATTAACTTAAAATAAAATAAGCCGCCAAAAACGGCTTGAAATTCTATGGATTGCTGAAATATAGCCATGTCCGATGTGGCTGAAGTCTTAAATCACATCGGAAACTTTTAGTCGGAAGAGGTTGAAGCAATATTTTTTATTATTGCATTTAATGAGCAATTAATTAGCAATAACAGCCGCCAAAAACAGCTTGAAATATCCATAAGCTGCTGAAGCTTAGCCTTATCTGTTGAGGCTAAGTCTTAAGAGCACTGTTTCTCGGAAAAGGTTGATGGAATTCATTATTTATTGCAATTAATAGGCAATTAATTAGCAAGAAAATACGCCACCGAAAACAGCTTGAAATCTCTTTTAGTTTGTGGGATATAGCTATGTCTGATTTGGATTAAACTACATAGGAGACTGTTTCTTGAACAGGGTTTAAGCATTAGTTTTTATAGCAAAATATATGAGCAATTAATTAGCAAAAAATACGTAGCCAAGAACAGCTTGAAATTTCTATTAGCTGTGGAAATAAAGGTATGTGCGATGTGACCTATGCCTGTTTCTCGGAATTGTCTGGAGCAATAATTTTTTCGACAATAAATTAGCAATAATGTATACCGCCTACTTGAAATCGCTTTTAGTTGTTGAGATGTAGTTATTTATTTACTACCAAGAAATCAAATTGGATGCTGTTTCTCGGGAGAGTTTGAAGCAATTAACTTTTTAGGCAATAAATTAGAAACAAAATCTGCATTTAGCCCGGACATTCTTAGTACTCTTATTAATGAATAGACATTCTAGATTAGATGATGGTGTAATCGTATTCAATCTATTCATATAGATTCGGTAAGTTTGAAAAACTGAAATCGACCAGCCCTCAAAAATAATAAAGGAAAGCACGGAGATCTTAACACCGCTTCGGTAGTTCGGAAATGGGGGGGGTAACAAAAATTCTGTACTAATGCACACAGCTTCTATCCTCTTTGTTTTGTACACAACAGATTTGCTTTGACTCCATGGGAAAAGCGCAGTAGTCAGGTCTGGTGTTCTAGGAGGTCATTCGATCGAACCACTGTACTAATTTGGGATAATCTACGCATTATCTAACCCGAAGTTTATAATATGGCGTTACTCCACTCTACTGAAAGTGTATACGCAATGTTTTCTTCTGTGTGCAGTTGCAACAAATGTTAAATTTCTCTTGATATTGCACATTTTCTATACTAACAACAGGATGATTTTTTCCTCAAATTATTATAATTTTACTTGTTGACAATGGTATTTACACTTATATCAGTTAAGGTACAAGAAGAATTATGGCGTTTAGAATTTCACAAAACCGCCTGGATTATCTGCAGTTTTTGCTAAAAATTTTGAAGTTTTCACAGTCCATTGCAAATTGTACTTCAAGCTATGTGGCGTCGTCCAGTATCCTTGGTTGAACCCTTCTTTTTTGTTGGTATGGAATCCTTATCTCCTTAAATTTACAAATAAAATTCTTGATGATTGAAGGTTTACACTTCTGTTTAAATATCATTCATTGCATTTTCTAGTGATGTTCAAGCAACCCAAAATCAACCATGCTAATGGGCAAGAATAATTACTTAAGAATGTAAAAAGGTGATTTACGAAAAAAAAAACATGAGGAATTGCGGCCTTTCAGTTAAATTAAGATTATTAACCTTTTATAACTTCGGATAATAATTTGTCAGTAACTTCTGAATAAATTTAGAATGTTCAAGGGATTGGACTTTATAAATTTCCGGCGTGAGTTGGCTGGTCCTTAGAGAATAGAATGTGGTTCCCATTCAGACTACCTACCTTTTCAAGAATCTTCGTTATATATTTTTTTCAGAAATATAACTTATAGCAACCTTTCAAATTGAAGCCTTTATATTTTCCTACTGCTTTCATTTGTTACGTTTAATAGCTCTTTAGATTTTTGCGAACATAGACAATATTCTCGACAACTTTAGATTAAAATATTACCCACATGGATATTTAGTAATCAGTGGTTTTCAATAATTTGGAAAATTTTGTGTCTGATACTACGTTGTTAGAAAATTCTGAGCTATCATGTATTCCGACTTGGGCTTTAGCTTTATTCTATTCAAATATAATGTTTCTGTTTATGATATTATTTATCCGCCTTCACATATGTTATTAAAAGTGAAGATACACATTCTATGGTGAACTGATAACTCTGATCGTTTACCCTTAAGACTCTTTGGAATCGAGTTTACTCTAAAGACTATACACTCGTGTCATCTGTATTCAGTTTGGAGTGGTTTCAGTGAATACTCTATCTTATTTTCTGTCTTATATTATGGATTCCATTCTTAGAGTAGGTCTGCTGTGGAACTTGCCAAGACAAGTTCCAAGATCTTCACCTCTAACTCCAACTCTTCCAGGATTACTGTAATATTTCTTCATTCATAATTGCTTCATCTGATTATTGGGCTTGTCAATTTTCCAATTTTTTATTGCAGATTCCACAGTTTTTTTTGTCGTTATTGATGACCTTAGTCTTCTGCGGTAAACACTAAACTTTGTACCTACATCTGTACGTTTTTTAAAGGCCTTCTATTCATCAGTAATGCCTTTGATTTCGAGCTTAGGTTCTTATAGCAAATTTGTTACTACGTTCTTAGTCCTTTGGCATATTATGTCCACTAGCTGCTCTTTTGACCAAATACTAATTTATTTTTGGCTTGTATTTTTTAACTACTCTCGACATAATCGTAATATAAAATAGCTTAATAAATACAAGATTTAAAAGCGAAAAAGTGGTATAATTAATCACAGAAATTTTGAAAGCAGTAAATTGGTTACACTGTATATATATTATAGTTAAAATCACAATGTCCGTTTGTATTTTATGAATTAAAAATCAAACAATTTCTTGAATTCAGAATAGGTAATAACATAAAAAATAAAAATTATCCTCAAAAATTGTAGTTTATTATTACAATAAAAGCACCAGATAAAGCCGATAAATACACATACTTTTTCCCATGCACTATAATTTAAAATAAACGACTAAATTGAAAAATAATGCAAAAGTATAGGTATATAATTTTCTTGTGGACTTACATTATGCCTTGGAGACCACGAATTGCACATAATTGAAGCATCTTCTAATATTCGACTCTGAAATTAAATAAAGAAATTCAGCAGGGTATTAGGTTTATAACAGAAATGTATATTTTTTAGAGTTTAAAGAATATTTCAAATAATGTCCGAGAATTAAAAACAAATCAATTTTTCATGCACTTTTGATATTAAATTAGTTCTAGTTATCTTTAACAGAAAGGGAATAAAACACTTTATTGTCTGAGGAGGCAGCGACTAAAATTGGTAAAAAAATATTTAGAAACTATCCTTTCAAGATTTTACAATCCATTGAACGCAAGACAATATTTTGTTTCTAGTCGAGAACCTTCATCAGTTGCGCTTTCCTCAATTCATTTTTATGTCGAATAATTATTTACGTATGTCGTACATACAACTGAGTTTAATATTTGCTATGAAAACTTGACCAGAAAGATCCTAAATCGAAAGTCGTTCTGTGATTCCTAGAATACAAATCACCCGACGTTATATGCAACACGACTCCCAATTTGGAGTCTATGTGGCATCGTTTTCTCTGAAACTCCTAGATAAAATATCAAATGCAATTGTTTGTACAAAATACATACATAATTATTTCAGAATTCAATCAGTTGAGAGAAGCAAAACAGAAACAATATCTTGTCTTGAGTTCAATGTGATATAAGTTCTCCCGATGGATGTTTTGTAAGATTTGTTTTCAGATTGAGTTAGTAATAATCGTGAGATCGAGATTGATAATGTTTTGTACAAATATTTTGAATGTTCTGCGTATTGTTATAGAATAAAGTTAGGGCTTGTGATGGTAGAATCGTTATATTCTTATTATAGATCCACTTTCTGGTTAATTACGATTTAAGGGTCCAAGCTAGATACCTAATAGTTTTAGTACTCTGAATACTATCGAAGAGAAATACATAAATATTTTTTCGATCGCATTTATTGGATTGTAGAATCTCTACATAATTGCTTTAATAGGTTAGGTTTCCTGTGAACTGTATTCTAGGGATCACAGAGTTAAAAATAGCAGGACTTCCGATTCTGTGGCTTCATTTCACATTAATTAATGAACATGAAAAAGTCATGATTTAAAATAATATATGTTGCACCTTTTAATGTCTTTCAACCTGATCTGGTCTTGGACACTAAAACAAATTTATTAATCTTGAACCGGAAGTACTTCTGGTGATCAACAAAAGAAAACTTGAATACCTTTGACATGAGAGGTCAAATATTCGCATTGTTGCAGCTGATAAAGCAGGGTAAAATCTGAGGAAAGACAGATAATATCCTACTAAAATTCCACGGGTTTGGTTCGAGTGTAGCAGCGAGTTATTTAGAGCAATAGTTAATGAAGTTCACATAGCAATGATGGTTTCCAATCTTCGATAGATGAATAGATCCATAGAAACTATGATTATACAAATATAGTAACTATAACCTAGGTCAATATATATGAAGATGGTTCCGAATTCTCTACTAATAAAGAAGTAAAACCGGGATTAAAATTCTAACAGATACTGGGAGATTGCATACTTATTAGGGGTTATAACATCTGGAAAATAACTTCCAGAACCTGGTCCCAGCAGGATAACTACCGAAGCAAATGAAAATAAATGCAAAAGGAATATCTAAGGAATCTAGAGCATTAAATCTTCTATCAACAAAATTCTTCTACCTGCTGGCTGCTTGTCTCTGGCAATTCTTACTACGCTATCTTCTCCCATTTTACTTATATGGTTGAACTATTCTCTTTTCCTTTTCAGTATCCAATGTTTATTCTTTTCATGTTGCATTAGATCTGATTTCATCACTTCTTACTCGATCTCTTAATGTTTTTACCATGTTTCTCCTTATTCTCACATCTGGCGTCTCTAGTATCATATGTGTTTTGTAAGTGTAAAATCTTGTTTCTGCCGTGTGTGTCATCTTTGGTCTTATAGTAGAATTGTAGATCCTTGTATTAGTTTCCTTTCTAATATATTTGTTTCTTTATATTGTTTTATTGAGACAACCAGCTGCTCTATCGACTTTAATAGTTGGTTTTTAACTTCTGTTTCCATTTCGTCGTATATTATTGAAGTGATACCCAGACAGTTGCCTTCCATAATCTGTTTTCTATTGACGCCATCAATTACTACCTTACATTTTATCGTTTTTTTTACTAATGACAAGAGTTTTTGTCTTATGGGCTAAGATTACCATATTGAACTTTTTGCTACTGTCTTGAACTTGTGGACGAATCGTGAGTCATTTTTGCTTCCCGATATGAGAATGACCTCATCTGCGTAGCAGAGGATATTTATTTCTTCGTTTTCCATCTTGTAACGTCTATCTTTTTTCATGGTCTTTATTATCTCATCTAGTATGAGTTTGATGAGTAGGAGACTTGTGGAGTCCCCCTGTCTAATACTTATCCCTGTTTCTATCTCATGTGTGAATGGTGCATCTATTCTGGCCTGTATTGTGCTGTTCATCTATATATCTTCAATTGTCATAGTATTGTTTATTGTAAATAAGATGAACCAAGGCCCTATCGAATGCTTTTTCTAGATCAATTAAATTAGATGAATAAACGTCATCACGTCAGTCGATTATACAGGGTGAGTTTTTTTTTTTGATCAGTATGGGGATCTCGGAAACTAGCGGAGATAGAGCAATAGTTAAATTGGGAAAGATTTGCAGTTTTACTGGCCCAATTTAATGACACTTTCGGATTTTTGTAAAAAGTCATGGCTTTACTAGATATTTTGAAAAAACGAAATTCTATCGATTTAGTTCAAATCCCTCTAGCTCCTTTGTTTTTGATTTTATAAAAAACTGTAAATATCAAAATTGAAGGGAATTGTATCCCGAATATGATTGTCAAGTCCTCGTTTGCGTGACAAGCTTTCGTTTTCGAGATATGACACAAACTTATCTTTTTTTGAATGAAAACCATAGTTGGTTATGACTTCAAAAAATCGGACGTTTTTAGAGCTTTTCAACGATATAATACTCGATATAGTTAATCATAAAAATAAAGGAGTTATGGATGCTTTTCTCTCTTTATTTTCACTTTTAACGTAGGTAGCCATGAAAAACATTGTTTTCAGTTTGATATTTCCTCATTTGAGAGTAATTCCATTTGTAGTGCTGAACTGACAGTCGATATTGACAAGTTTTTGTGATAAAATGGAATATTCTAACGAAGAAAAATTGAATATGGTGGAATGTTATATCATATGCGATAAAAATTCAGTTCGTGCAGCTGAGAAATACTTTCGTAGATATTTTAATCGTCGTCAACTTGCTCTATGTAGATTTAAAAGGCTTTACGAAGTTTACGCCGATATGGATCTTTTACTAAACCACTGAAGAAACGTAATCAAATTAACGAAGCAGCACAAATAAATGTTTTGGCAATGGTAAATCAAAATCCATCTACATCAACTCGTGAGATTGCGGCAGAAGCTGGCACATCTCAACGAACTGTACTTAAGGTACTGAAAGCGCACAAGTTCCACCCGTACAAACTTTCAGTTTCTCAAACTTTGCATGATGGTGACGAACATCGACGTATTTTGTTTTGTACATGGTTTAGAGGCATGTGCCTTGACAATCCACAGTTTCCATTAAAGGTGTTATGGTCAGATGAAACTAGATTTACTAACTGCGGTATGTTCAATAGACACAATGAGCACATCTGGGCTAAGGAAAACCCTTCCCATGTAGAACAAAGACGACCTCAGATAAAACTTGGTTTTAATGTTTGGTGTCGTATCATAGGGTCTACTTTTCTGGGGCCTTTTATCTATGACGAATCACTTACTGGGGAGCGCTACTTGCATTTCTTGCAATACACTTTTCAAGACATGTTGCATAATTTGAATCTGAGAACTCGTTTAAAAATTGAGTCTTTCCAATATGATGGAGCACCTGCTCATAACTCGTTATTAGTAAGACAACACTTAGATAATATCTATCCAAAGTCTTGGATAGGAAGAAATGGCCCACCCGAATGGCCACCCCGGTCTCCCGATTTGGCAGTTATAGACTTATACTGAATTGATTCGACCGATACTTGTTGGAAATTCATTATAATAATTAACTGATACTACAATTGCAATTTCCACAATTTACGTTTAAAAAAAACTGTCCGACGCGTTTCGACTAATGTCTTTGTCAAGAAACTAGACTAACTGAAGTTCCTTAAAGACATTAGTCGAAACGCGTCGGACAGTTTTTTTTTAAAACGTAAATTGTAGAAATTGCAATTGTAGTATCAGTTAATTAGTTATAGACTTCTATTTATGGGGTGCGCTAAAAAACAAAGTATACCAAAGAAAGTATGAGACAGTTGGTGACCTAAGGGAGGTGGTATTACAAGCAATTGAAGAAATTGATAGGCGGTCTGTGAGGAAAGCGGTAATGTCAATCATAAAAAGATGCAATTTTTGTCTAAATAACAATGGCGGACTTTTCGAACATAAATTGTAACCATTATTATGTACTTTAATTTCTTAAGTTTTTATCTGATATACCTAATAAAAAAATCGTTCAATGTTTTTTGTAATAGTTATTAAGTAATCAATCTATTTCATGGCTAACTACGTTAAAAGTGAAAATAAGAGAGAAAAGCATCTATAACTCCGTTAACTATATCGAGTAGTATATCGTTGAAAAGCTCTAAAAATGTCCGATTTTTTGAGGTCATAGCCAACTATGGTTTCCTTACAAAAAAGATAAGTTTGTGTCATATCTCGAAAACGAGAGCAGTCCCGCAAACGAGGACATGACAATCATATTCGGGATACAATTCCCTTCAATTTTGATATTCACACTATTTTTAAAAAATCAAAAACAAAGGAGCTAGAGGGATTTGACTAAATCGACAGAATTTCGTTTTTTCAAAATATCTAGTAAGCCATGATTTTCACAAAAATCCGAAAGTGTCATTAAATTGGGCCAGTCAAACTACAAATCTTTCCCAATTTAACCTTTGATCTATCTCCGCTAGTTTCCGAGATTCCCATACTGATCATCAAAAAAAACTGTATTCTAATGTTTTCTCTGTTATTTGTCTTGTTACGAATAGTGTATTTGTGAAGATCTTTCGTTTAGGAATCCCAGTTGTTCGTGTTCCAGGGATATTTTTTGGTTTACTAGTTTCTTTAGGATTTTTGACATCATTTTTAGCAATAGCTACGTATTTTGAATAACTGAATTATCCTCCATGTGATGTTCGAATACAGCTGAATATGATGATGACTCGCTCTAGTATACTGAATCTCTGTAATAACTTGACAGAAATGTAACACGACAATCAGTTTTTTATTTTAATGTTTATTTTAAAATAACTATTGTCTAAATAGTAACATAATAAGTGTGAATCGGATATTAGACTGTTCTTATTTCTAGCTTGCCTTATCTAATCTATCCATTAAACTTCGAATCCCAAACGTTCATTTGATTGTAATGATCATGGGATTCGTTACCCTACATACATAACTGGATATACACCACTCTGAAATTTGTGTATTACGTCTTATACACGTGTACCTAACCCTGTCCGACAACAGTGAAAGTGCTTCTGGTGTTCTCCCCCCTAATGCGCCATAGAAATTATACGCACGTGCGAGAACACTCCGGCAATAAACTTGAAACAAATTATTAAATTAAGGAATTCGCCTAATGCACTAATCCACCGAATTGCTGATGTGAACATTCATTGGAGATAACGATTATGTGGGTAGATACATGCCGGAAGCCACACGATTATTGAATATGTTGTACAAATCAATTGATTTTGAATTAGTGGTTTGCAGTTGGCTTTCCTGTTGAGATTTTATAGTATAAAACTCTCATTCGGGTAATACAATATTTATGACACGTTACGTGACACAAATAAGGATATTATATACAGGGAGTTCCAAAATGTCTTTCCAAACCTAAAGAGGTTAAAAGACAGATTCTGGTAAAAAATTAGCTCATGTAAGCACTACTCGGCAATGAGCCAGTTTAGCACCAGAGTATTTGTTTCAAACTCGTAATGTTAACTTGGTGAAACTAAAAGACTTAATTAAAGATAATGCAATCCCTTTATGAACTATCTGAAGTATATCGTTAGAGAATCTACTGCAAACGGCGGCAGGTCCAAGTATGGTTACCAGGCATTAGTACTGAGATTTACACTATTAGAAGTTGGTAACAATAACTTATTACATGTGCAAACCCCAGTCTGTTTTACAAAATATCAACCAGAAAGTACATTGGAACTGCACGATATTCAGTTATAAAACTGTTGTTCACAATAGAACAGACATCGTGTTGGTACATATGGTCTTTAGAAGAACAAATTTAATTTATTTAGCAATAATATAAATAGTAAGCAGGCTAAAACGTAACAGGAGTTTGGAATTTCAAATAAAGTGACAATGCGACGTTAACAATTCACGGACTATACCAACAGCAGTAGTTCCAAAACATCTAGTAAACAATTTAAAATACCTCTGGCAAATATCTTAACCAGATGATGCAAATTCGTCTTTTTAGGAACAAGCGGTACGGTCAGAAAATTCAAGAGTAACCTGGCAAGAGCTCCCCCAGAATTAAATTCTTTGATCTTTAGTACAACTGGAGCTTACTGAATGTTCTCCTGAAGACACGCTATCCGTGACTTAGAGGGAGTGTGCGTGCCATACATTGTATGATAAAGTCTTGGGTTCAAATGCCAACCCCAAGTTGGATACATAAAGATCCAATCCTGTACTCGCGTATGTGCGGATCTGGCTGCATGATAAGTCAAACAACCATTACTCTTCCTACAGTTCTCTTGAGTGGTGTAAAAAAATAGTTAGATAGAAATTTAGAAATTTCCTACAGTTGTCTTGTGTGGCTTGATGTACCCCGAGAGTTAGATAGAGACTTCAGAGTACCTACCTGTTATAAAACTAATATTAAAATAGTGCACAATACAGAGCAAACTGTGCAGCTGTAGCATCAAGTTTTGTCTCGTAGACCAATAGGAACTTTCCATTGTCTAATAACTTAGTACTGCTTCGAAAAAAATTTACTGAGTCTAGATTGATACAAAGTTTGTGATCTCATCTATGTAGTGTAGTTTTGTAAGTGGCAAGAGTTAAATTGCTTCTTCGAAGAACTGTTTGTTGAGCATCATAAATTCAATGCGCTATTTAGCTAGTAGTAGTAGTAGTCCACGTACAAAATAAAACTTCTTTATCAAATAACTGATACTGTTCATACAGTTTGTTGATATCTCCTTCGTTGGGTTTAAAGTCTTTTTCCCTTAAAGGACGATGGATTCCCTCAAATGTTATTCAGTTAAGTTATCGACAATACAGGTAGCTTTCAGTATAAAGACAATTACCGTTTTTTGGAAAAATTGTGGAAACTTTGGTGTGTCACAGATATATAACACAAAATTTTCTACCCAAACATGAAACTTTCATTTTTTTCACTCTACGCATGTTTCCACATCTAAAATGTCATCATCTGGAGTAAACCAAAACTTTTGGTTTTGCTTTTAGTTTACTCCAGATGTTAAAAGATAAGTCCCTACCACAAAGATGGCCATTATATCAAGGCTGCCAGATCTAACTGTTCATCTTCAATTTTACGGTCTGTGTTTAAATTCACAATTTTTGTAATCTTCGTCAAATTATATCAAAATATATATATATATATATATATATATATATATATATATATATAATAAAAAAAGAAACGGCGATTATGAATATAACTTTTCTGTGTTCATTTTCTATAACATGATGATGTGCAATAACTTTACGGACTGTTCCAAATTTGTTAGTTTTTCGATTAATTTTGTCTTTCATATTCGAGTCAATCTTATGATTTCCTCTCCAAGCAATCTGGCGACATTGTCAGTATTATTTGTTTGGACGTAAATAGTAAATTTTTTAATATATTTTATTTAATGAATGAACCAATATTATAAATTAATATTAGCGTTCTGCACTGAAAGTCGCCAGTAGCTACTAAATAAAACATAAATGAAGAAAATCGGTTGAGGGACAGATGAGAAAATGGTACCGAACTGTTTTGTCTGTGCCTATTTATATATTGAATCCTGGGCTACTTTTACATACGTTTCATATTAATCTGGGGACTCTAAGTCTTTATGAAAGCCGTGATACATTTCCTCCAATGAAACCGTCTCATACATGATCTGGGCATCATCTTTTACTTTTTCTCAGATTAGTGGGTACAGGTTGCTACTTTGAGACTTGATTTATCATTCCTAAAAAATATAACTTGCGTAAGAGCCGCCCAGGAATTGTTATTAAAAGATAATTTTCTTCTTATGTTTTAAGCTCACCACTCGCGCCCAAGTTTTATGTAGTTAATGTTCTGCATACATTAGGTTCACCCAAGATCCGCCAGGTAGCGCAAACCATGGCTTAACAACTCGAATTGCAGTACCCAAACTTGGGAAAAAATATTTGATTAAACGTTTTATAAAGCTAAGAAGGCAAAACAAAAGGTACTGATTATTAAAAATAATGGTAACAAACAATTGGCGCTTGAAGTCGAGTATTATTGCAAACGGGTACATTATTTAATTTTTGCAACGATTTTTACTGGTTATCGATGAACTTATGTAAAGATATAATAATTGTTTATTGGTATTTAATTTTGTTGTTAATATTAACAAAGCTACATATATAATAATCAGTCGGTAAACATTTGGCTTGCGTCTATTTGTAGCAGTTTTCTTTAATAAGAAATTGTGCTACATCACTTTGTTCAGTTTCGTTTGCTCTTGATATACAAACATTTTCGTATAAAGCAAGAACTCGTCTGACTAATTCACACAAAAAGCAACCTATTATTGTGTCTCTCTCATACTCATTACGAGTAAACCGATCATGCTCCTTGATGGTTTCGAATATAAAAAAAGCCTGAACAGATCTCTTGTATAAAGATTGCTTTGAAAAAATACTAACGTAGTTTAGTTTTTTTTTATTTTGTCTGGTCATTGGGGTTTTCTGCCCTCAAAATTTTTCCTGCAACAGATAAGTATTTAAAATCGTATTTGGAGAACAAACTACTACACGTAAGGCAATTTCGTAAAATTGCCCGGATTACTAGCTGTCCGTACAGAAATTCTTCCTCGCAGTTATTCTCAGAGAAAGAGATGTCTTAAAATGAACAACCAGTATTCCTGTATATAAATAGTGTATGGTATGGTATAGTGTTATACTTATGTTTGGAGACGTTTCAACTCCCACTCTGGAGTCGTTGTCAATCGTTTTGTTGAGTCTTTTGAGGTATTTTCAAAAAAAATTGCTCTGATATGCATTTTGTTGTTTGTCAAAAATTTTTTGACAGTGATAGTATGTCATTTGCCGATCACTTGATACTGGGTACCATTCTTTTGCTCTGCTAGCAATAGATCTCTCCAGCTCAAATGAAGGTCGATTGAAGGGGCCCCGATTTCTATATTGTTTATCATCATACAGCTGGCTTCTTTAAGTTTTCTCTTTTTTCAATTTCCCTCTTTCAACAAGATCTTTGTTTTATCCCAATCTATCCTATGGCTTCCGGTGCTGGGTAATACATGGTTGGCCAAATTTTACTTCTCCACGTCTTCTCGAAATGATATATTGGTGTTCTTTTTCCGTACTTCTAATGTTCTTGAAGTTTCACCAGTATAACTATGGCCCCAGTCACACACAACACTGTACACACAATTTTTGGAATGTTGAGTTGCGTTAAATGGTTTGGTATGTGTGAGGATAGAGCGCAATGTTTTATTTGTTTTGAAAACAGTTTTAATATCGTATTTATTTCCTAACCGCTTATTTTTTTCGGATACACCTGGGACGTATGGAATTATATTAATAATTTTGATTTCTGTTTGTGTTGGTTTGTTGTTGCAATTTTCTTTCTAGTTGATTTATAGTTTTATTTACAAAATCTTGGGGATATTTATTTTGGAGTAGATGTTCTTTGATAATGTTTACCTTGTCGTTAAAATTCAAATATCTATTAGCATTCGTAGGTTTTCGATAAGTACTTGTACTTATTGTGTTGTTTTTTTCTATCTATAAGTACATCAACATAAGCAAGTTTATGTAAAGTTTCGATTACCATTGTAAATTTTATTCTGGGTTCTTCAATATTGATGTAATCTAGGAAGGAGTGCAGTTCTTCAGCACCATAATTCCAAACCACAAAAATGTCATCAACATATCTCCACCAGACTTTTGGTTTGTTCTTATAATTGCCAATGAATCTTTCTTTAAAATATGTCATAAGTATATTACTGATTATAGGTAAAATTCTTGTTTATAGAAATCTCCTTCAAATTGAAAATATATTGTTTGTAAGCAGAGTTCGGCTAGTTCCAATATTGTGCCAATGCTTAATTTTGTTTTGTTGTGTAAGGTAATATCTTGTTGTAATTTATTTTTTATAATTTGTAACGATTTATCAACAGGTAAATTTGTAAAAAGAATTGAAGCGTTTCCAAACAGATAAGTATAACACTATACCATACCATACACTATTTATATACAGGAAAACTGGTTGATCATCTCTTTCTGTCAGAATAACTCCGAGAAAGAATTTCTGTACGGACAGCCAGTAATCCGGGCAATTTTACGAAAAAAATTTCCTTACTACACTTAATACTTATCTGCTGCAGGAAAAAAATTGAGGAGAGAAAACCCCAATGAACAAACAAAATAATACAAGACCTCCTCAACAAACTTTTCGAAATTACTTAATAGTTTAGTTTATTATTTGATTTAAACATTTTACATCTTTTATGTGTTTTTATTTATTACTTATTTATGTCGAGATTTTATTATGTTGTTACGTCACATGTTTATTACATTTTTGTATTGTCAAGTAGACATTAATAAACTGGCATTAAAGTTAAAAATAGTTCGTGATTATTTAATTATAAAGTAATAATCCTAACACTTTAAACTATTGGAATTTTTCACATTAGTTTTTTTATGAAACTCTTTATATATCACCTTAAATTTTGGAGTAATGAGAATTTATTCCTACTCCTGATAAATTTCAAGTTTATTTGAAATGATATCTGTCCTGAGTATTGCATTCTGAACAACATTCACCCAAAGTATGAGTTTCGACTCTATATAAACTTTCGGATTTCGTTTCATTTAAGATATTTTGTGAGTTTGATCCTATATAAAATGTGAGATCGAAAAGACATCTAAAATAGCAAATTAGACGCTCACGAATCCCTGCCCTAATACTTTAAAAACCCTTCGTCACTCACTCTTCCATTGAAAAACCTTTTTAATAATTAATAAGCTGATTAACAGTTGCATTAGATTCGTGGATGTCAACAGCACACGTCAAAACATCCTTCATGAAAGGAACGACATCAGACGAGACACAATATCGAAGCTCTTCGTGGAAAACACCATACAGAGCGACACGGAGATAGAGACGCTCAATATAGTGAAAAGCTCTTTGGCTTTAAAACACGTGTAGCTTCCTTATGGCCACGTCACAGCTGATTAGAATCTCCAAGTCTGCCTGCTTGTACGCATCGATATCACATGTTCCGTGGGGCGAGTAATATATTGCCAATATGAGGAAGAACTGACGTATTGCTTCTTTGTTTCCGCTACAACAAATCGAATGTTTGCAACACGACTGACGTGGATCTACTCTATGCACGTATCAAGCGATTATTCGGTGTGTATTGCTTTTATGACTTTTATTTCATCATCCTATCGCTGTTCTATTATTAATTCAAAAGTATGGTAACACGCTAATTATGGCAAAGAGCTGACTCATATTTCAAAGTAACAAAGCTTACACCTACGCTGAAAGGATTCTTTTTCTTTAAACATAAGGACCAGTGTTGTTCCCGTCATTGCCATAGTAATAAATCAGTTTTGACATAATTCTGTTACTTTATTACACTACCCCTATATTCTATTACTTTCAAGCCCTTTGATTAATTTCGTTTAAATCATGTATTAAAAATGATATCAACTATAAAAATGAACCTGGAGTTTCACAATACTGCGTTGGCTTTTTTTAAATTTGAAAATCGACAAAGAACGAGAAACTTGTGCACATCAGAAGCAACTGACAAAGATTAAATAATTTTCTCAAGTGCAAGTTGGACTCGCACACTAAGGGTTCCGTACCACCTTCAAGATTCTCATATTCCAGTTTCAGACAATGAATGCATTTTCTTATATTTACCCTATTATCTTTTAAAGGAAGCGTTTCAAGTTTATAAAAAATATTCACTTTTATTTTCCACACAGAGACTTTTTATTTTATCTGCTTCATGATTCGCTTCATTTTTACAAAAATATGTATTTAATTTGACCCCCAAAATTAATATTAGAGTTTTATTTTACTAATAAACTTTCAGGGAAGCTTTTTATAATCCACTATCTGATTTTTTTTTCTCTGTAGATTAGAAGATAAAGAGGAAAATAGGTCAAGTTTTAAATAATAAGTTATTAAATCTGTTAGACAAATTATAGTGTGGGAATTAAGTTGATGTTTAATATGTTTGTTAATATCTATTAAACAAATTATTTAAAAATATGGTATATTTGTAATTCACATAATGAGCCTTTTATTTGATATGTTACATGATGCGTTTAAAAAATTATTTTTCATCTAATTCTATAATTTGTCCTCAAAATTAATACTAGGGGTTTTCTACAATTTTTTCTTATAAATTTCAAGTGAGCCCCAGTATCCTTAATTATTTTCAAAAATCTAGGTAGTATTGTTTCGGAAATAAAGCCGAAAATGAGAATTTTTTATATCTTTTTGTTAATATCTTGTAAACAATTAATTTTAAAAATATATATTTGTATTCCTCATATTGAGCCCTTTCATTTGATGTATTTTTTTATTTTCCGTTTAATTCTATAATTTGGCCCCCAAAATTAATATTAGAGATTTCTTCGTATTTTTCCTGTAAACAAAAAAATTTAGGTCTTATAGTTCGGGGAATAAAGCGGGAATGGGTATTTTTTCTATATTTTTATTAATATATTTTAAAATATTAATTTTAAAAATATGTAAAACATATATTTGTATTCGTCATAATGAACCCTTTGATTTGATATATTACATGATGCTTCAAAAATACTTTTAATTTTATGTTTTCCATTGAATGCTGTAATTTGCCGCTTAAAATTAATATTAGGGGTTTCTCCTTATTTTTCCAGTAAAGTTCAGGTGAGGTTCTATATCCCTTTTTTTTCAAATTTTACGGCTTTTAGTTTCAAAGATAAGGTAAGGGGAAGGGGTATTTTTTTATATTTTTGTTAATATCTTTAATTAATTTTAAAAATATGAATCAAATGTATTAGTTTCCACTATAAAGAGCCCTTTCATTTGATATATTACATGATGTGTTAGAAAGAATTTTAATTTATTTCAAAGTTTTACGGCTCATAGTTTCGGAGATAAGGTAGGGGAAATGGGTATTTTTTTTATATTTTTGTTAATTTCTCTAAAATAATTTATTTTAAAAATATGAAGAAAGTATATTTGTTTTTGCCATAATGAGCCCTTTCCTTTGCTATTTACATGTTAAAAACAATTTTAATTTTATATTTTCCATTTAATTTTGTAATTTGACCCCCAAAATTAATAGTAGAAGTTTTCTCCTTTTGTTTCCGGTAAAATTCAGGTGACGCCCTATATCACTAGTTTATCCAAAATTTTACTTCTTATAGTTTCGGAGATAAGGGGCGGGGAACGGTCGATTTTTTTTGTTTTTCCCCCAGAAATACCCCTAAAATCAAAATTTACTGACTTGCTGATCGGGTCACCAAACTATACTCTCATACCAAATTTCAACCTTTTTCGTCCAGTAGTTTAGGAGAAAATTGCTGTGAGTGAGAGAGGCAGAAATCTGGAGTGGTATTATATATTGTATATACGGTACCCTAAAAACACTACATCGAAATATCTAGGTTTTAGAACTTCGTTGTCAAAATTAAGGGTATTTCTTATTTGTATTGTAACTCAAGGTAGAAATTATTCTAATCCGTTTGGTTAATGTCACAAAAAATAAATTTTTCATAATTTGCTCCAAAGAAAATTATTTCTGCAGGCTGATATCTGGTATTAAGTGGAAGAGTGTCGAAGATACAGTGTAAACAGTCTTTTCTGATGAAATTAAGTCTGTATATTCATTCATTAACTGCTAAAAAATCTTTGTTTTCAGTTAGTCTCTATGAAATTTTATACTAAGCTGGTAAATAATCTCTAAAATGTAAGCTAAAAACAAAAAATAGATTTATTGTTGGGTTATTATTATTTCCTACATTTTTGCATGTAAAAAAAGTAACAAAGTTACCTTTACTTTATTCGAGTTACATTCTGTAGTTTTGCATTTTAGGAAGATGGTATGTGCTCTTCGAAGAAAGACTTAAATCCCCACAAAGACAAAAATTTGGCACAACACAGTTAATGCATTTCTTATGTAAAGATCGGATTTTCGGGGAAACTAGCACATAGAGGTTCCGAATCTGAAACCGTTCCATATAATTGCTTCTAGGTTAGAATGTCACGATGAAATTTTTAGGTTAACTTCACCTGTCAGCGATATTGAATACTCTCTTTGAGGTGTCATTCTTTTGTACGCAAGACAATATATATAATATATATTGTTTCTGGTTAGGGAGCCGTCATCAGTTGCGCTTCCCACAATTGAATGTCCTCTCGAACACTTCTTTATGTATTTGATACATATCGTTATATTTGAAGACGCGACGAAGAGAGTATTCAATATCTCTGACAGGTGAAGTTAACCCGAAAATTTCATCGTGATATTCTAACCTAGGAGTTACGGATAACAGCAATTATATGGAAGATTCCTAACTTCTATGCGGTAGTTTCCCCGAAAATCCTAGATGTCGGTCTTTACATCTCGCGTCTTCAAATTTAACGACATTTTTCAAATACATAAAGAAGTGTTCGAGAGGAAAGGACATTCAATTGTGGGAAGCGCAACTGATGAAGGTTCCGTAACCAGAAACAATATATAATATATTTATTGTCTTGCGATCAAAAGAATGACACCTCGTAGAGAGTATGAAGTACAGGAATCGTTACTCAATTTAATTTGGCCATTCGTAAACCTTATCCCAGTTTTTTTGTGAACTACTTTTATTCTTCCGCTTGGCAGGGTCACGTGGTATTATCAACCCTCTGACTACATCTATCGTATTTTAATACTTGGCTGGATCATAGAATTCAATTGGTAAATATGGAAGAAACATGGTAAAGGCGAGAAAATTGGAGCAAAGCATCTTGTTTTCGGAAAATTAAACTCGAGTTTTTCAATTGTTAGTCACGCGGATCCCTCGCAAGTTTCGCTTCATTATATTGAGCAATAACCCAATTTTCAAACCTCTTCGAGGAACAAGCGAAAACAAAGTGGACCAAAATCTGTCACCAGCTGACTGTCTATAAGCATAACGAGACAAAACAGACAAAATTAATCCTTGCTTAGATCTGAAAAACATACTATGTTTACCTGTAATCGAATTAGAAAACTGTTAGGTTAAGGCCTGCTATGCCACAGTACAATAGAAAAAATATGAATAATTGTTGTTTTTGTTTTCAAATAAAATTGTAATATGTACTTAATAATTAATATAATAAAGAACCCAACACTCTATTATGTTATATGAAATTTCATATTTTACAAAAAAAAAGAACTAGATTATCCAAAAAAATATCTAGAGAGGAAAAGTTGAATTTTCTTTTTGCATTTATACAAAGAGAATTAAGAATGTATTTGTCTTAGATGGATTGTCGACATAAAAAGAAACCGGAAAATAATAATTTTCATGAACACGAGACTATCGCAGTTTTTGGTACTCGTTTCATACCATAATTTTGGTGCCTAAACTCCTCCGAATTTCTACAACATCTTAAACTGAAGCTTTTTTAATGTCTAAGTGTTTATTGGGAAATAACACCACATTTTAAAGGAAATCGCTGTATATTCCAAACGTTTCGGGGTCTGATCTAGACCCCGAAACGTCTGATCTAGACCCCGAAACGTTTGGCGATTTCGTTTAAAATGTGGTGTTATTTCCCAATAAACACTTAGTCATTGAAAAATATGCCACAAGTATCCTTCAGAAAACAACTAGAAATGAAGCTTTTTTACTCTATTTATACGAGTCAGAACAAGAGCTCGCGTTAACTCCAAAGGACGAATTATTTTCAAAATATACGCGAAGTTTGAAGGCCTCGTTATTGTAAACAAGAAATAAAAGACACATGGGACCAGTTGGAGCTTGTTTGGATTTACAAAGACCTGTACCTGAAAAAAAAAGAGAATCCCCAAATGAATAAGCAAAATAATTAAAGACTTAGTCAACAATCTTGTCGAAATTATAACAGGTATCTTAATTTTTTTCTTGTTTATGCGTTGAGCAGTACTCTAGTGGTTATTATGTGTTGGGGCTCAGTAACAAATTCAAGCAATTTTGGGTATTTTGATTGTTCATATGAATTTTCACTTTTCACATTAGTTTCTGAATAAACCAGATAAGTGTGCATCACCTAAAAGCAATTCGCAGAGAATCACTCAGAAACTGTTAGTATTTTACGTGTTAATAAAATCTCAATTATATTAGCTGAACCAACGAAATTTCATGTGCTTTGTAAGTCTACTAACTACATCGTGCAAACACGGGCTCTTTAGTGTTATCAAGACCGAAGATATGTAGATATAAAAGTACTACTTCATGCTTAGAGAAAATGAAGATAGTGCCTACTGTTTTGTCTTGTCTTGGCCTACCCACAGATCAATCAAGTTTAAAGCAACCAATCCGAATATGTTATCTGAATAAAATGTTGTAGTTGTTTTAACAAAACACATACTGAACATACATATTAATTATATTCAATAATTGTGATGAAGCACGCCACTGTTTTGTTCGGTTATTTTATAAAATACTACGTTATGAAAGTGTTGACGAGCGTTTTTCGAACCTTAGCAATTCCATTACAATATAAATTGTCAAGCATTTAGTCATTAGTTTTTAAATTATGACTCCTCTGAAAAAGCAATTCTCATTTAGACGCTTACAGTTTAAGTAGATTTTAAAAATTAACACCCTCACTAACGACATCTCTATTTTTGTTGCTTCAAATACTGTTTCTTGCCATTTTGCTGTGATTTTACAATTAGTGAAGGTGAATTAACACGCCACTGTTAAAATAAGTAGTTTTGTCCCTATTAAAAATTTATTATGAATATACCGAGAGGTTCTACACTTGTCTGTATAAAATAAAATTACTTTTTTCTTGTGTATCTACGTCCTATAACGCTGAACAGACAATTGAAAACCATTCTAAACGAGGTATCACACCCTACCCCTTTTCATTTAAAATTTTTCAGGGGTAGGTATTGCTCCTAGGTGCTTGAATGGGCAAGTGAATAGTTTTATTCAAAAAATGTAGCTTTATATATAAACATTTACCAGTTTACAATCATTTTTACTAGTACAGTGATGGAAATTTCCCGCGAAAATTTTTGCCAGTAAATTGATTTGTCTGAAATTCTCACTTTAGGTTGAAAATAGCATATAAAACAATCCTATTGTCTGATTTGCCCAGGGGGTGAAAGAAACCCCTTTTAGGCGGTGGAAATTAAAATGCTAAAAATAAGTGCAGAATCGATAGGAGGAATTCTAAGTAAAAAGTACCCTATAAACATTTTTCAAAAAGTCAATACTTTTTGAATTATTTATGATTGAAAGTGTTCATTTTTCAGTCAGTGTATTGAACCTAATAGATGTCGGTGACATCTACCGTCTATTGAGTAATTTAAATATATGAACGCATACTATGCTATAACATATACCATACTCTTGACAGGTGGTTCGAGTGTTTTATATAAAAACACATAAGTAAATATATATATATATATATATATATATATATATATATAAACAGATATATCCACATATTTAGAACTATATCATTCAGCGTATGACAGCCGTTCGAACGTTGAATGATATAGTTCTAAATATGACTGACTGACTGTTGTCTTACTGATGTGTATAACATCCAAGTATTTCACTTTAGAACTTATCATTCAAGGAAGCGTATCTGACGACAACTCCTGGTTCGAAACGGCTGTCATACGTTGAATGATATAATTCTAAATATGTGGATATATCTGTATATATGTTCATTTTTCGTCCAAAAACACGTTTTTCGGCAGTTTTTCTCAAATAAGTCAAAAATTGACGACCTACAGAAAAAATCTTAAAGAACATGAAGCTTATAAAAAAAGGAAAACATTGTTTTTTAAAATTTATGTAGGGGCAACAGATGTTAAGATACGACTGGTTGAAGTTCAGTTATTGTCCGATGGCCTTTAAATTTGCATCGTTTAGCGTGAAATAATTCAAAAAATTCAAGTTTTTGGAAAGCAATTTACAGAAAAAAAAAATTAAGGTGCTTCAAAAATCTTCAAAACAATATTGATTTTAAGCCATTAGCATCAATATTGACGTAGTTATGTTCAAAAAACAGCTAATTGATTAAAAAGAAAATAGTGCAATAAAACTGATCTATTTACCACCAAATTTTAAATTAAAGGCTGTTCTTCTACAATTTACTTTATTGAGATGCTTGAATTTTTGGAAATTTTAAACTAAAAAAAAAATAAAAAATAACTATTGTTGTAGCTGTTACAATTCTCTGTAAAATGGATTTTGAATTGTTAGGATAGCTTTAAGATTAAGAAAATTATCGTTATAAAACTAACGTCATTTACACGATTTAGTACATTCAAGTATATAGCAGACGTAATATCATCATTAAGCGTAGTTCTTAAGGGTTGAATTATCGTAGTAAGTTGTTTCTTGTACTAGAACTAAACAGAAGATTTTTATTTTTCATATATACGTCTAAAAAATATTTGAAAATGATAAAAAATAATGTTTTTTGTAATTTTGTCATGAAGGGTGGTTCTTAACGGTAAAGATATCATAAAAAGATGTTTTTGTACCATAATTATACAGACGATTTTTATTTTTCATATATACGTCTAAAAAATATTTGAAAATAATAAAAAAAAAATTCGTAATTTTGTCGTTATAGGTTGTTTTTAGGGGCTGAAATATTATAACTACTATATCATAACGTAAAAGTAATGATGTACAATGTTAAATAATACTTTTCCACTCGATTGGATATAATTTTAGCATAAGAAACGTCTATTTTTATGTTTTACTTAATATTTCAGAACAACAAATTTGAACTAACACACTGTTATAGTACGTAACAACAAATGTCACCGTATATCGTTATGTAAGAAATTGCGTGAATTTCAACATAAATTTGTTTCTCAAGAAAACTTAAAGTATCTCGAGAGGAGAGCAAACGGAATTTCTAAATAGCAATATAGAGTAGCCAGTCTTGTCTTATTAAGAACCCCCTTTCCTTTTAATTGAGCATATGAATCAGTAATAGCGTTCTCACGTTGTTTTTCACAACCCTTTCACTTGAATCGTTACTTCTGCTTTCACTGCTCCTTCGAATTATGCACTTAGGTGAGCCCCTCAACGTGTTTTTCACTCATTTTTTTTTGTTCCCAATAAAGTCTCGAAAAGGATTGTTTAATATTTTATTGGCGATCCTAAGTAGCTTTAGTCGTTGACATAAATTTCTATATCCGGATTTGTAATATTTGTAAATTTGGAAAATCAAATGATTTTGTAAAGCACTTTTATGTCAATTTGTCAATTTGCATAGTTGCATATCGTCTTAAGTTGGATTTAAATAACTCTCGGTAACACCAAACCAACAATCCTCTTTATTAGATTAACTTTAATAATCATTCAATCAATTACGATTGTAGTTCTGAATAAAGCTTTACGCATGCAGCGCTATCTACAAGTTCTTTAGGAAACTACAGCATTTTTTCCATATGTTCAGTAAACAGAATCCACCGTCAGACTCTATAGTCTCCGAAACTACTAGATGGAATTTTGGTAATAAACAGTTTGCTGACCCAATCAGGAGTATACGGCGTAAATGGAAGAATTTTGATTTTGAGGGTAATCTTGAGGATAAACTTTGCAAAAATCGACGTTCCCCTGTTGTTTTTGAAACTACTGAGCTTAAAATTAAAAAATAGGAAATTTAGGACCTTAACCAAAAATTAATATTAATGTAAGGGAGCAAATTATAAAATTAAATAAAAAAAAAACAAAAATAATCCAACTCATCAGTTTATGTATCAAATGAGCGAACACAAGAATATTTTAAACAAATTTTTAAAATAATTTGTTTAAAAGATATTCTCAAAAATGTCGAAAAATCGTCACATTTATACACCTTTTATTTGCGAAATTACTTAGTCTAAAATTTTGATAAAGATAAAATGGGACCACACTCATACTTTACAGGAAAAATAAAGCAAAAATCCTCATATTAATTTTTATAAAGTTAAATAAACAATAAAATAGAAATTACCATCATGTATAATATGAAATGAAAGGGCAGGTCATGAGCAATACAATTATTTTTATTTTTAAACAATTTGCTTACAAATATTGTTATAAAATTCATTTAAGGCAGCCAAATTAATCACTCCGACAAATACAAAACATAAACATACCACCGGCTGAGGTAATAAAAAAAGGGGACTCGCCTGAACATTCTATAAGGACAAAAAGCATGGACGTCTAGAAATTTCTTGAAGAACAATCCTACAACAAAAGAATAATGCGGGCATTCGAGTCTTTTCTAAATTGATTATAAAAAGGACAGTTGTACTTATCAAGTAGTTTAATTTATATTGCCGTGTGAATTGTATCGATAGAAATCAGCTGTAGTAAATAAATGGTGGATTTATTATTGTAAAAATAAAGTTAGCTAAAGTGAACGTGAATATCTGTATTAAATTTTAATTTGAACCCACAGAACATATTGCAATATTACCGAAAATATGCAAATATCGACCCTTTTCTTCCTTTATCTACGAAACTACCGAGCTCAAAATTATGATAATAATTATCAATATAGAACTTTACTCAAACTTAGTAAGAACTTTCAAGCAAACATTCTAATGTTAATCTTGGGAGCCAATTATAAAATTACCGGAAAAATAAAAACTAAAATATTTTCAAGCGCATCATGTTATAGCAATCTCAAATGAAAGGGATCATGATAAGGTATCCAAATATTCTTTGCTCATACTCTTAAAGTAATGTTTTACCGTCAAATATACAAAATTTTGAAAAAATTGGCAACATATGAGAAAATCAAGCCTCATCTAGAAGTTCAAGTTTAAAATGCACACAAGAATCTTGGACGTACTCTTTGCTACTCAAGGTGATCAAATTGTCTGTTATATGAAGTAAAGCCTAAACTAGATTATATTTTTTGACGGTTAATAAGTAGAGTACTCATTACTGTTAATATTGCGTCATTTCTACAACAGTAACATTATTTTAACTAATTATTTAACTGAGTTTCAGTATAGTCACAATGTCTTGACAGACTTTTCTTCTTTTCTTACTGCTACCAGAACCTGTTGTATGCGCCGCTGGATCTCATTTTCACGGTTGCCCGAGTTTTTTGATCATGGTACCCAGATATGCAAAGTTATGAACCACTTGATAGAGACTCATTGACTTTATGTCAGGATGATTATTGTCTTCTAAACGTTGTTTGTGGCATATTCTTGATTACTTTTATGTTTTTTTGGGCACCACAATCGCAATAAAACGACGTATATTGATGGAACGTCTATTCTGACTTCGTTGTCAATGGCTTTATATTTATGTATATAATTTATGTATATAAATATAAAGCCATTGACAACAAAGTCAGAATAGACTTTGAAACGTTTGGTTTTCCATCAATATACGTCGTTTTATTTCGATTGTGGTGTTATTGCCCAAAAAAACTTAAAAATGATGACACGTTTCACGTTTACAATCATAACATTGATCTTGTTGTAGTTAAAACCAATTATTGCACTGAATCGTTATAAATGTCCAGCAAGTTCCCGGAAGCGGCAATTCGAGTAGTGTCATCGGCAAATCTCAAATTGGATATCTTGTTTACTCCAATATTTGCGCCATCATGAACTTGCTTAATAGCACCCCGGATTATCATTTCTTGTGGCTATCGAAGATAAAGTACGACTGATTGTAATCTAATGTGTTTTATCAGTAATCTTCATTCCTCTAAATTGGAGGTGATTTTTTTTTGTTTTTAACCGACTTCCACGTTTTTTATGTATGCTCAGTGATTATTCAAAAACGGCTTGGGCAATTTTGATAATTTAAATGGCATTGTATTGAGGAATATTGCAGAAAGGTACCATATAATTTTCTGTAACGCGAGATTTACGGTTTTGCAGAAAATCAGAAAAAACAGTAATTAAGGGACTACATTTCAGTGAATTTCAATGAATCTGCACTGTTTTCTCTAAAATAGCTCAACCAATTTGATTACTTTTAGTTGTATTCTACAAAGAGATGTTCCAGCTTGATTTCGTATAATTATCTATAACGTAACACATACCGTTTTTCCGAAAATCGTAAACATATTTGCAAAAACACGGTAAACATCAATGTAAATGTCACATTTTCATCATAAATATCTAGCTTAAATGTCAAGATATGACATGAAAGTATATCGTACAGGGTGTTTGCAATGGTTTTCTTTGCAGTCGTATGAAATGGGACAAAATATTCCATTAGTGTATCGAAAAGAAAATTTGTTAGGTGAGCGATGTTTTCCATATGGTGGTAGGTGTGTGCGTGCATCGAAATTCAAGCAGCAAGCAATGTTCGAAGTTGAAATATTGGGCGAAGTAGTAAAATTACAGTTAGACAGATGGGTTCAAAAATCTTACAAATAAATGAGATATTCGGTAGTACATAAGCAGTTTCATATATAGGATATATAGGTATACAAGGTGGTTGAAATTAGAGTGAAGTAAAACTATAGTTATACAAAGTGGATAAAAAACTTTAAAAATGGTTAAATACGCATATACAATAAGGATATTCGAGTTATAGGGCGAAGGGTTAGAAGCAATTGCATATACAGGATGATTGAAATATAGGGTGGAGTGGGGTTATAGTTATACAGTTATACAGGGAGGTTAAAGAAATGTTTTGTAGTGTGAAACATAAGTAGTTGCTTATACTTGGCATATTAGGCGAAGTAAAATTATAGGTATAAGGGTGATTTGAACAATAGAAAAATAGAAAACGTCAGTAGGGTGGAGAGGATTAATACTTATACCGGGCGGTTGCAACATTGTGTGGAGTTGAATTATAGTTGTACAGGGTGACTCAGAAAATGATAGACAAATAATTTATATTAAGTGACCAATACACAGAAACATATACAGGGTGGTTGCAATATAGAGTGAATTAGAGTTACACTTATAGAAAGTGGTCCAAATAATAAAATAAAATGAAAAGTTTGAAGATATGTGGATATCAAATTAGAGAACGAGGGAGACATAAGAATACGCTAAAATAATCAATATAATTTTACCTTAAATCAGATTTAAAAAATATGTCAGAAAATAGTTATTGTTTGTTCATGGTTTCTAAACGGTTTTTTAAGCCAGTCGGTTGTTTTTTAAACATAAATTATTTATCGCATGTTGGTTACCTGATTTTTCTTTGGTCGTGAGCCAATATAAATGATTGTTTTTTGTATATTAGACTAGCCATCGAAATTGGTCATTTAAAACCATGACATCTCATTTTGAAGATATTATTTTATGTATTGTGATCGATTCCTCCAAAACCAGTTCCCGATTTGTATATTTTAAACCCGATTCAATTAAAGAAGTCGAAGTGGTCTCATATAATTTCTTGATAAAACTTACTAAATACCTGTCCAAAAAGGAGTTATAAGACATAATAGCGTATAGTTAGTTAACTACAAACAAAGTAAGAAATACAGACCTATCCAGCATATTATCAATTCACAAACCCGTATTGAAACCTTAAACCTATTACAAGGTTAATAGATTAGTAGATGTGCAACCAATGCAAGAACTAAGTTAGCTTAACCACCGACTACCTAAATATGTTGCAAAATCAGGTAATTATCTATATATATATATAGGCAAAGACAAAACGATTAGGTACCATTTTCTCCTCTGGCTCTCAACCGATTTTCTTCATTTTTGTTTTGTTAAGTAGCTAATGACGACCTTCAGTACAGAATGCTAATATTAATTTATAATATTGGTTCACTCATTAAATAAAATATAATAAAAATTCATTATTTATGTCCATACTGTCAACGCCAAACAACTGACGGTCAAAACTCAAAGCATTAAATAATTTTATATGGAGAGAGCGATCGTTAGATGCTGTTATATTCTTAGAGCATGTACTTCTGGAAGTGGCATGCAAGGGTTGTTATTGTTTAGTAGTAAAATAGTCAATGTAGTAGATCAGTATTGATTTTTCGGATGCGTTTCAGTAACTTTCATATTAAATATTCTGTTTTTAATGTGAATTTAATTATTTGATTAATATATTATTATCACAACCTTCCCGAAGGTGTTGTGTAAAAAATTGTCAGACAGCGGACAATAGAGAATGTATTAAATATTTAAGGTCTTCTAGGGTTTTTGGTCCTCTCTTTTCTTTAATATTCCTGAACTTAATTGAAACCACAAATGACCTAAACTTATAGGATTCAAAGAACAATCTTCCAATTATTATATCGAATATTTTGCCAGGAGCGGTTCCATCCAAAAATTTGGGGGTCATTCTTTTGTCAAAAATATTTCGAATAGCGATATGTGATTACCCTTTTATTTTTTTATTGGAATATATGTGTCAATATGAGTGAACAATTTTGGTCATTACATCTACTTCTCCGATTTCTCCACAACTCTGTTTCTTATAAAAATATACTTTTTACAATTTCATGAAATAGGGTCGAATTTCGACCACTGGGCGACCACTAGTATAATATATACCATCAACTGTTGTCTGTATTTATTACTTTGTAAGTACTTATCCAACAATTGTGATTATGATTAAGAAATAATAATTTCTTACAACTCTTGTTAGTACAAGTACTTAGTAAGTACTACATGTGGAGTTATTCTTTCTTTGTCCATTACTTTTAACTTTTTGTTACTTTAAAAAAGATATTTTACCCAGCATAGTGTCTATCTTCTAGTATTTAAAAAATGCTTGGGAATAACAACTCACTTCAGAAAAAAAAGTGTATTTTAAAGTTTTGAAAATTTTCACGATTTAAGATCCCATCCTCAATGACCATTATAAGAAAATGAAATATTAAAATGATTGACCTTATTCCCCAAAAAAAAACAAATACAAATACAAAGTAAAGATGTCTCAACTTATTATCGTTGATTTTTAATCTATAACAATAAAATGTAGTAAAAATATAACAAATAAATAACTTTAAGTAATTGAGAAGATATTGTGCATTGCAATCACTTTTTTGCCACAGTTATGAAACCCACTGTATACGTAAATCAAATACAGCAGTAAAAGCATTAACCGAATTCGCAGGTGATGATGATATTTATTAATATACCAGAAAAAAGAACCTACTAAACGTAAGCAATTTATAACGAGTTCCGATATTCACCTGTATCCGCGAACAAAAAAAAACCTTCAATCTCTACAAACATCTACAATGTGCAGCATTTTCCATGGTGGGGTGACTGAGCTTTCCCGACTGGTGGGGGTAAAATGGCGGACGTGGTGGGTGAGGAAGTGACGTTGCGATCGATAAAGCTCACTTGATGATTGGTCTGTAAGACGAAAGGGGCGGGCACGAAATATTATAGCACTGTTTCGCTATCTGTGATTTTTGTGGTGTGTATATCTATGTGAATTTCCATAATAACGACACATAGATAGCTGGTTTGTTTTTGATATGAATTGTTTCTGGACGCATTATCGGTTGCAATGTAGGAATTATTTTTTTTCCTTTGATAGTCGACGTTGTCGTCAAGGTGGGCAAACTCCGATGTATCTGTTCACGTAATTAATAATGCATCGAGATTGTGCTCAATGGACTGGAGATTGTTGTCAACTGGTGAACACATACATCATTAACGAGGAGTTTGTGTTATGATTTTCGGAATTTCCATGAGGAAATTTTATACGAGGTACAGTCGAAACGAAATCATAACGTGAAAGCTGTTTTTTACTAACACATTTTTATTAATTCACTTATTTGATGGTGGTTATTCTGATAGAACGTTGTAATCGATTTTAAGGTAACTTTAGGATGACTTAGAGTCTTGAAATTTCGCACATAACTTAAAATTGGACGAAGAACCAAATTTGGGAACAGAAAGGATTAGTTTACAGGAATGACAGGGTAGCAGCAACTAGTGTTAACACAGACGGACTGATATTTCAAAACTTAAGATTTTTATATACCGTTCGGCATAATAAAAAAATGATAAACAAAACATATATTGCGTGTTTGTTCTATATAAAGTATTAATATAGGTGTTGGAATATACTCACTGACAAAGAGATGTTAAAATTTTATATTGTTTTGGTAAAACATAGATGTTATAGAAAGGAGCAAATGATTAAAATTAGAATACAAAATACCAAGGACTTAATTTTTTTATTAACTTTGTTAATAAAGTCTTGTCATTGATTCAATAAGGTGATCTATTTCTTCATGAGGAATTCGGTCCCAACCTACCTGTAATTCCTGTTTTAGAACCTCCAAAGTCCCATCATATCCTAAACATGTTCTATGGGTGAAAGATCGGGAGATTTGGGCGGCCATGGCAACAGGTTCATGTGGATCTCTTCAAAGAAGTTTAAACTAACTCGAGCAAAATGAGTGCGGGCATTATCTTGTTGAAATATAATTTATTGCTTTTCAGTAACCACTGACATGGAAACCCATTTTTTCATCTATTATTATTATTTTTTATTTTTATGATATTTTGATGAAGCAAAACCCTTTAATTCTAGTGATAAAATCAAATCATTTCAAATGATTCTGCTCAAGGTAAGACACCCAATTTGTTTGATAATGAATCCAACACTGCCATATTTATATCCAGATTTTAGTCATCTTCAATTTCAGAGGCGTCATTTTCTTCGATAAGATTGTATGAAATTAGTTTGACATATTTTTAATTTTCGATTTTTACTAAGAAATCAATTGCGATACGCTTCGGAAACGAATCTCAAGCTTTTCTAAGTTCTCTATTGAAGCAAAAATCTGACTGGGTTTTAAGTTTGAAGGTTTTTGTAGACTCCATGAACGTTTTTTAATCAATACAAGATAATATTCAAAGGTGTCCATTCAGAATTTGAATATTGAGTCCAAGCATTTGGCGGAGCACTCGCTTAAAAGTTCTTGAAAAAATGCATATCGGTTTTAAGTACAAGCATTAAGGCAAATTCATCGGTCACTGCAGTGTCCACTCAGAACTCAATATTCCTATAAGATAATGGACTGAATTGCTCTCGTTCACGACGTCGATCTGCGGCCGATCTCTAATGGGGCGATGGACTTGTATGACTCATATCTTGACATTTTTGACCTATTAATTTTATTATTTCTGTACAAATTAGGTGAATCTCAATTATCTGCGACTAATTAGTATAATTTAATGATACTTTGGGAGTCTTAATTATATTAATTATATGTTCAATGTTAAAAAAAACATGTTTGTTATTTACTATAATTCAATTGTCTTCTACTTTACATTGTGTTAGTGATAGTTTTAGTTGTTCACTGAACTGTTTATGAACTGGTTGTTCAATGATTTTGTTTGTTTTATACTAGTGTTTTGTTTGCATTTAATGTTTCGAAATTATATGTCCGTAACTTTATATTTTATTTACAGTTGACACTTAAAATATTTAGTATGGGTTATTTAAGGTACCCCTTTTCCCAGCTTGCTGGTGAAACATTGTAATGCCACACAGCCAGGCAATAACATGGTTGACATATCTTTTATTTACTTTGTCAATTGTAAACTTTTGACTGAATAAAGAATGTGAATGACCCACTTCCACACCATACCATAGCGCTTATTGTTCGGTGTACATGCCGCTTAACATCAAATTCACGTTGTCGTCTTTCTCCTTGACGGCGTTTAAATGCCCTTTTGAAGATCTATCTATAAGGAATTGCCATCCGTAAAGTACAGTGAATGATATTTATAATATACAAGTGATTCAATTCAAAAGTGAAATTTGGATTGAATTTATTGTTCTACAAAAAGGTTTTATACTGAATTAAGAATGGCCCTAAGACAGGTGGCAAGTGCCAATCAAGAAAATGTAAATTCCAGAATCAACGTAAAGGGTGGACTGATTCAACCAACAAAAACAGTACAAGCCAGATCTGCTTTAGGTGAACTAGGAAATAACTTGCCACAGTTAATGGTAATGGGGCTATCAAAAAAATTGGATGCTTTAGAACCCAAACTGCAGTGCCTAAGAAAGCCAATACAGTGTTAATGATAGTTTTAGTTATTTACTGTACTGTTTATGAACTGGTTATTCAATGATTTTGTTTGTTTTATACTAGTGTTTTGTTTGTATTTAATGTTTCGAAATGTTTTATTTACAGTTGACACTTAAAATATTTAGTATAGGTTAGTTAAGGTACCCCTTTTCCCAGCTTGCTGGTGAAACATTGTAATGCCACACAGCCAGGCAATAACATGGTTGACATATCTTTTATTTACTTTGTCAATTGTAAACTTTTGGACTGAATAAAGAATGTGAATGACATACTTCCATATACAATAGCACACCATACGCCTACTGGTCGGTGTATATGTCGCTCAACATCATATTGAGGTTGACGTCTTTCTCCTTGACGTCGTCTAACCCTCAGAGAAGACGATCTGTTGCCATTCCACCCAATGTCACTTTCTGTAACACTGCAACTGTTTTCGTCGATGCTCAGCGGTTAGAGGTAGCACAATATAGTGACGATAATTCTGCAGTCCAAAAGACGGAGGTAAACTGTTCTTACAAGATTGTCTTGTTCTCCTAACCGCTCATCAGTCACAAAGTTCGACGTCCGGTGCCCACTTTTCTCGGATGTTGGGTGTAGTCAAACCAGGCTTGACAACATTTCATAACAGTTGTTCGTGCAGTTAGCGACTTCGCGAAATGAAAAACCAGCCTACCGTAAAAGAATAATTCGACGTCTTTTAGATTCACTTAGCTGACGATACATTCGGCGTACAAGTACCCCAGAAATTTTAACATCATTTAGCATCAATTTTGGATCCTATCAAACAGTTGGTTTTTTGTAATTAAAAAAAGCAAAAAACCACTACAATATTAATTGGTAAAAAAAGTTTACATGAAAAAACATTCACCAAACTTTTTAATAATTACTTGTCAGAAAGATCGCAACAAGTACGAATAGGAGATGACATTAGTAATAAAAGAATTGTGAAAACCGGAATCCCACAAGGCACAGTCTTAGGTCCTACATTATTTTTAATTTTTGTTAATAATTTGTTATCTTATGAAAGATGTAGTATAGTCTCTTATGCCGATGATACTGTACTAATATGTAAGGGGACAACATGGGAAGAAGCCTGGAATAAAGCGCAAAATGCAATCTCAGATGTCAAAAATTGGTTAGATGTAAACAGCCTGAATTTAAACGTATCTAAAACTAAATATGTAGGATTTACACCAACAAAGGTAGAAAGAGCGGCTCTATCACCTCTAACAATTAATGGAGCCCTGGAAAGCGTTAAACAAGTATCATCAATAAAATACTTAGGTATGTTGATTGATGAAAACTTTAAGTGGAAAACACATATCGAACACCTTGTCAAAAGAGTTAAAAAGCTTACCTATAAATTCTACACTCTCCGTAACTTACTAAATAAAAAGCTTTTACTTATAGTGTATAATAGTCTAGTCGATTCCATAATAAGGTATGGTATATGCGTTTGGGGTGCGGCATATAACACGCACTTAAAAAAAATAGAAGTATGTCAAAATTACATACTTAGAATAATCTTTAGGTTAAATAATCGTCAAAGTGTCAAACATATTTATATTACACAGACAATATTGAACGTGCGAGGTCTTTACATTAATGAATTGCTAAAGACGATACATTCAGGGAATAACCTCATTAAAACAAACAATCCACATAACACCAGACAAAAGGATAAACAGTTGCTCAAATCTGAGCGAATGAATAAAACTGTATGTCAAAAATGCATACTATATAACGGTATAAAAGTATACAATGTGATTCCATTAATTTTCAAAAAACTAACCAAGAAACAGTTCAATAAAAAAATTAAATTATACATAGCCCAGAACTATGATAGCTTATTAGCCCTTCTGGTATAATCAAAACACTAAAAATAAATTACTTTATTTAAAGAACAATACCCGTATTTACATATCTCTATTTCTAATTCATGATTAGTTATACTTTATGTAGTTATATTTTAGTTATATTTTGTTGTTTTGTATTATTGTAATTATTTTATTCTCAGTGACTAGTAAAATAGAATATTATAAATATGTATTATTTAAGGGTATGTATCAGTGACTAGTAAAATGAAATATTATAAATATATATTAATTAAGGGTATGTATGGGTTAGTATAAGTATATCTGTCTGTGTGTATATATGAGTATATGTTTATGTATATAGGTACGAGTATATATGAATGTCTTGGTTAGTAAAGTAGCATATATTAATTGTAATGAATTTAGCACTAACTTAAACATACTTGAATGTTCTCTTGGACACAACACAAGCTCATGCTTAGGTGTTCATTTTTTTTCTCTCTTATTTACCATTCTAACATTAATGTTTGATATTTTTACTTATTACTGTTACCTTGGTAATAATGTTAGTGACAATCTTATTGTAACAACTATAATTGTATTTTTTTTTTTTGCTAGTAAATTGAATTGAAAAAAAAACTGTACCAAATTTTAGTCATTTACTCCTTACTATAGCATCTATGTTTTACCAACACAATATTAAATTTAAACATCTGATTCTGGGTGTTGCGATTTCTTTGTCAGTGAGTATATTGCAACGTGTTTATACAGTATGACCCCGTACAGATTCCCAACGACATGCAGGTAGTTCTACTAATATAACTATATAACTTATTTTATCTACCTAGTGTTTTATCTATTGTGTGTCCTCCATTAAATGGTGAATGTATTTTCATAGCTATTAAAAATTCACAAATAACAATTTCTGCATTATCTGTATGAAGATCGGATCTGTATGGGGTAATAAATCTGTATAGGGGTAGGAGAAAATGTTTATTTTATTTTTTGTCTGTTCTTTAGGGTTTTGACTCCTGTAACAGATGAGAATTTACAATTGTAAATTGGGTACAAAGTGTGAAAAATTGCCCCTATAACTTGTTGTCTATACAGAAATTCTTCGTCATTGAGCAGATTAAGAATTTAAGAAATATGCCAATGGATTGCAGAAGATAGAGATCTTTGTATGTAGTTGTCCTCTCTATACACATGACTGGTAGCTATGTTCGAAACTAACAACACGAGAAGAGAATCAGATAATATAATTAAATATTGTATTGACTCAGTAATATTACAACATTTTGTATAGTCTATGTAAATATAATTCTTTCATTGTTAATTTTAATTATATTATTTTTGGAATAATGGATACAGAAAATGCTGAGTCTTGCGTGAATTATAACTGCTTTAAAGATTGGAAGAATCAACCTGGACATAATCAGTACTGTGCAGAGAAAATGACTAATATAGGCAAAAGTTCTTCTAAAATACGTAAAGATTAAGTCAATAAGCACATTGAAAACGAAATATAAATATGGCTTAGTCAGGTTTAGACAAATGTAAGAGGAGCCGAATGGAAAAAAAAACGCATATTGATAGAGTCTTATGATTACCTTAGTAGCTCCTGAGGCCATACTGGTTGCCACCCTACAAATTTTACTTACTTAGTGAGGGGGCAGAAGGTATTGCCGGTGTCTCAGTAGAAACAGGAAGGTTCGTTGATGTGAAATGTAATGAGAGTTAGATATGGGCGCCAGGCAGGTACCTCTATACCTTCAATAAACCTAACCAGGATACCTACCAATCCTAGTAGCGATCAATAAAATGTTTAATGTAATCAGTCTCAAATCATAGGTACAGTAGGACACTTTACTAGACAACAATTTTAATTACAAATTCAGAGTTCGATAAGCTAAAAGTTGACTCGACTATTGCTGTCGTGAGCTAAACGTCTTATATCGCAATAATATTATAAAAGCAGTTATTTATTTCAGAAATTAACGAATGAAGATGATTACATTTCACTCGAGCTCGAGGGGAGGTATTTTCGTAAAATAAGTATGATGTTCTATGTTAATTTCCGCTAACAGTTGAAAAATAAGTGAATATATCATTAGCCGCAACTTTAAATGTTTTACAAATATAATCGGTATTGCGAACAATCAAGTAACCCCAAATAAGTCAATAACACTTATCTTAGAAAATCCAGTAAGATGTTGGAACTGAAGGTCTGTTGAAGGTCAGCCAATTACCAACGCTCGAGTAGACGGAGTTCAGGCACGCTTCCAAATTTTTCAAGCATCAAAACCTGATCATTGCTTCAAATCCAATTAATTATGCTCCAATAGTCGGAGCCACAACCTTATACGAATCCAATCCAATATTCAAATCGATGTCATTAACCAGACAATTCAAATCAGTATGCCACAAGCCATAAACGTAATAAAACCTAATAAGACGGGTTTTCCTTGTAAATATGGGCGCAAGTGATATGACCACGATGGTGTCTCGGTAGATGCAGCAGCACCAGAAAGTTTCATATCCTCTAGCGAGATATCTCCCAGTAACTATTAATATAACGACAACCAAACGTTGGGAATTTGTTTCCCAGTGTTTGGTAGGGATTCCAGACAGTTCCCGAAACGGATGGCTACTTAAGCCAGAAAAATTCTGAATAATCTCTTAAACTTTCGGCATGCCAACCGGCATCTAATCAACTTGTTTTCTCAAATTACTAACTACCCCTCACTTTTCTTTCAGTCACAAGTCTCCTGTCAATTGAACACAACGCCTTAAAACTATACATTCTCAAGTGCAAAATACGCTTGTCAGGATTAACGATGAGGATAGATAGTACCTTTCTATGAATCGACTAAATATCCAACTATAAGATTCATCCCAGAAGCGCTCGTCCTTATTGCTAGTCTATGAAGACAGTGAACCCGGCCTAAGACACGGTACGTAGAGAGTCCTTGACGTATATCGGTTATCGATAACCTAAGATTCAATACAAGTAAATGTCAAAACAAATCTCGGAATTCGGAAGCTAAAATAAAATAAGTATTAAATATGTTTACAATATATTAAGGAGGTTCGTATGAGATTATTTCTAAAGCTAAAAATGTAACTTAACATGGTCACCGGGTAAATACCACATCGTTGCCGTTCTGATATTCTTGTTTAAGGACCTCAAAAACCACAGAATGACGAATTTCGGTTAATTTTACGGCAAATTCCTATGATTTTTATCAGGTAGTCCCTTTCCTCTTTTTCTTCTTAACAAAATTGAATTCATTTCTGTCATTATTTAACGAGTTACAATTGTTATATTAAACACATCGAAATACACTTATAAAAATAGATTTTTCTTATACACCGGTGCAAATTTTCAAAATTCTTTGATTTTTTATAGAGACAGACCTACAGACTCATTCATGAATCGAATTCATCTCGGTTCATCTTATTTCACAAAAAAATTATAGTGGGGTTGGTAATTTCCTTAACTACTTAAGTGTTTAAAATCTGATTTTATTTTAAATATTTTACTTCATTATCATATTTCTGACCATTATAAGTATTAGATTGAAGGTTGATATTTTATGGGTGCTTCAATCTCGTCATGAAGTTTGTAGTCTTTTCGAAAATTTTATGTTCGTTAAGAAGCAAGTTTTTACATGCAATAAAACCAAAGTTTTACAGTTTTTCCTACCAATTTGGTTTTGAGAAAGATTTGAAAATGTAGTTGTTTCTATTCAGTTCATGCATATTTCTCCAAAAGCGTGATATCTGTTAATTTTTGCTTCTAATAGAACATTGTGTCTAATGTCTAAAAGCGTTAAGGAAAACGATTTAAATAATTTTTTTGTTACCTCATGAGCTTGGAAGTATACCTTAGGCTTTTCTTCATGCAAGTATATCATAAGTTTGGATAAATACATTAAAAAAAACGACTTCAAAAAAGGAGAGTAACTAACAAGCAAAATTTTTTTCTGTCACAATTAAATACTTTTTCTGAAGTCGGTGCCAAGTTGAACAGTTAAGTTGCAAAGTCCAACTCATGAATGTAGTTTCCTAATTATTTTCACTTTAACTTGACACTTGGCACCGACTTCAGATAAAGTATTTTATTGTGGCATATTTATTTTTACAATGTTTAGTGATGTTATTGCTTTCTTGAATGCAATTTTCAAATCTATTTAAATTTTTAGGTAATTATTGGACATTTCAATTCAATTACATTGATTTATTAAACTCTTCTCCGCGATATTTCACAAAATTATTTATATATAATGTTTAGTGTTCCAGTATAATTGGATGCAGTTTTTAATGCTAATTACTTATGTTTGATTACAATTTTAGAAATTAGCAAAAATAAAGATTATATACTTTTAAGTTAAATTCATAGTAAAAATTATTCATAAGAAAGTTTTCCGTTTGAATCCAACTGTATACAGGAGTCTAACCGTATATAGATTCCAACTGAAAACCTCCACCTTGAAGTTGACTAACTGTCAATTATGTTATTTTTTTCCAATCTATTTGCAATTTATTACACCCCAGGTACCTTACAGAAAGGTTTCCTTTTTAACCGACTTTTATAATTGGCGCATATGTCCTTGAAAAAAATACGGGACACTACGGGATCTCCTTCGACAGAATCCAGTTTAAATGATCCAAATTGCTTCAGCCTGTTCCGAGTAATCGCTGAACATAGAAACGATTTGAAAAAAGTTGCTTAATTTCTTGCCTTGTTTCTTCGTTCTAACATTTATTAGCACTCTATGCCAAAATTTCCTTAAATCGATTCCAATTTTCCTATGACTTCTTCCTTAAACTGTAATGGTTCTCCGGTCTCTTCTGCTATGAGGTCTTTCCTGTTTTATTCTTGTAAAATCTCAAATGTGATAACTCACCATATTAGCGTCTTTATAGCTTTTTGAATCAATTATATACTTTTTGCATGTTTCTGTACATAGGGCCTATTTGGTTCTTTGGAGAGCATATGGAGCTATCTCTTTGCATAAATTAGTCTTCTTCTTAATTAAAATTAATCGAAAGGACTGCTTTTAATTTGTTAGTTAATAATTTTAATAGCCTATTGTCAATGCTTTCTGGATGATACTTGTGGCATATTTTTCAATGTCTAATTAAAAATTGTCAAATATTTTAATTTACATCTTAGAATTGTGCGCTTTTTAATCCGTAGTTTCTTAACCATTGACAACGGGCTCGGATCTAGACCCCGAAACGTTTGGAATATACAGCAATTTTCTTTAAACTGTGGTGTTATTTCCCAAGAAGCACTTAGACATAGCCTATTTTCATATCAAACTTGTTAAGCCAAATTCAGCGTAATTGCCCATTTTAAGTAAAAATCCAAAATACACAACAAGTTTTTTACATATTAATAGGAAAGTTTCACATGGGTAAAATTTATTTAAAAAGAGGAAACTAATAGTAAAAAGTAGCACCTATTTGAAAAAATGAGTTTAGTCGGGTTCGAAGTTGTTGAATTTCTTATTTATTTTCAGAACCCTGTCAACCATCTAAATTCGTGGCTGATCAAAAATTTAAATTTTTGGAAAGTGATGACTATTTATATTTAGCGATGTATTGTTGATGTTTTCCTATAAATTAAATTATCACAGAAACTATTCATGGTAGACATACAAAATGTTTTTAAATGTAACCGTAAATTTTGGAGATCGATAGAAATTAGCCTTAAAAAATATATCATTACATTTAAAGGAAAAAATTAATTTCGGTTATAACAAAAAGCGGCCGACTGTTGAAAGATTTAGTTACAAATTCTTGAAAAACCCCTAATCCAAATTTTTAAATCTAATCTATATATAAATAGGCAAAGACAAAACGATTCACTAACATTTTCTCTTCTGTCCCTCAACCGATTGGCTTTATTTCTGTTTTGTTTAGTAGCTGAATACAGAATGCTAAAATTTATTTATAATATTGGTTCACTTTTTAAATAATCAAATAAAAAAAAATCATTATTTACATTCATACTGTTAATACAAAACAGTGCCGCCAGATTGCTTGAAGAGAAATTCATACGTTGGGTTGACCTCAATGTGAAAGATAAATTAAATTAAATGTAAAACTAAAAGTTCTGGCCCTTCGCTGAAATTAGCCTACATAGTCATGCTAATGAAACCAAAACCGATGAAAAATTATAATATGCATAATAATCGCCGTTTATTGGGCCCTCGCAAGTTAGCAACTTGCATTGCACTGTTAGTATGGTTTGTCAACTAAAAAATCAGAATTATGTTGCACCTTATCAATTTATTTTTGATAAAATCTTATTAATTTTAACCTTATACTTTTGTTTAGAGTATTTTTATTTTTGTCAGATAAAGTTCATATAATTTAACTAAGTTACAAAAATCCTGAAATTATTCACCAATTTGCAGGAAATTTGATTTAAATTGTGGGATTTTATTACTTTTGTAGCGATTAGGTTGAAAGTTTTCAATTCAGTCAGAAAAGTTTTCAAAGTCAAAGTATTTTTAAGGTTTCAATTTCAATGCAGAGAAAAATATTGTCACAAAGTATGTGTATTTAACTAATATAAATTAACAGTATGTGTTTCGTATTTCTTTATATTTTCGACATAAAACAGGAATCGTCATGAGTTACTAGGTAGGTAAATGTGTTTTAATTCACATTAATTAAAATATACGGAATGTTAAGATATTTGAAATTTGCCATATTGAAAATCATACTGAAAATTTATGTTTTCTGACAATGTGGGTATATAGTTAATTTATTTTACATTACATGGTCCCATTGCTGCACAGTTTTGACTTTTAAAACCAGGTGACTAAGTTTTACTTAGAAGAAATATATCATTGACATTTTAAAGATTTGTTTGAATATAAAAAATGTACCTACCCATTTATTAGGTTTAAATTAGGCTTTAAAGTTTGCAACCTGACAATGTTCAAAAAATTTATAATTCAAAACGCTCTACCACGGCAACAGAAACCACTGCGTAATTATATATGCTAAGTTTGTTCTCAAATGATAAACACAGCAGTGACTGGGTAAGGCTCTTTCAGACCATTTGATGACCATCTTTTACTGTCCAGTGTTTGGAGTAGCCTATAGTTCAAAAGAAAAATATTTAGTGTTCTAAATTATAGATCAACATTGATTTTTCGGAAAGTAGTACTAACTTTAGTAGAAAATAATGTTTGGAATATTTTGTGGGGATTATAATTCGAATTTCGACCACTGGGCGACCGCTAGTATGCTTAATTTCCCTAAAACCCCTAACGAACCACCTTATTAGAAGAAACCTGTATAAGGCAAAAGATTCCGTGTAGGACATTATTGTTTAATACCCTGTGTCTTGAGAAAACAACACCTCCGGAATTACATTTATACGATTTCTTTTTCTATTTTTTTGTTGACTACTACTCAGTCGAGCTTTGTCACATGTGTTTTACAACACCTCGTATAACCTCTAATCTCAGTGGAATAAATCGTCAATCTACTCTAAACAGTTCAGAGGCGTATCAAAAAATCAACTCTCATAGTCCCAATTTTTACGAAAACTCTATTATCCTCAAGGAAAAAAGAGAGCGTACCCTACAGTATGCGCTTAGCTTCAATTTCCGTATTCATTCATATCTCCAATATGCTCTGGTTGTTCACTTTTTTATTTGTTGCCAAACAAGTTTGGCAGTACAACAAGCATGAATGCGCCAGTTAATAAGTTTAAAATATACAAAACCACCCTAATGCATAAAAGAGGGTGAACACTCGCAGATTCATTGAAGCGCAACATAAACTGACATATGGTGGCATCACCACTCGTCCTGATTTATTGTATTATCCCTCATCCGAACGCCCTATGATTTGCGTTTAATCACCTGCAGTTAAGTGTATACCTGTAAGGTAGTGAAATCTCAATGAGGGGTATTATTTCAAATTAATAAATTCCAATTAGGAAGTTGTTCTGCTTCGGATTCGTGTTCCGGTTGTTATTTTACCATTAATTTCATAGAAATCTACATGTCGAGTTTCAATATGCTTTATTGCACAGACGTAAACGTAATATATGACCAGACTGATTTGTTCATTAATTTTTAATAAAAATTCCTTGTCATCCTATCTAAAAATAATTTAATCAATACGCTTATCAACTATACACCCACAGAGCAAATGATTAGAAGGAGCTGGTCCAAAACTTATTGAAAATGCAATTTAGTTGTAGAATAAAAGTGACTAGTTTCGAAGTTAAAAATTAAACTCCATTGTCAACGTCACTAAACTATATTGCTAATGAAGATGCAACAAAATAAATAAAAACATAACAACAAATCTTTTTGAACTACGTATTGAGACGTTTTTATTTAACACTTTAGTTTCGTGGATATATTTAAAAACTCGATGTAACTTACTATAACTTATTTCCACTAATTTTACACTCACACAACTATATACAATGTATCGTGATGACCGGTTGTTTACTTAACGGCAACGAAATATAAAATGTCTGTTTCCCGTATTTTTAGCCGACTTCTAAAAAGGAGGAGGTTATTAACCGACTTCCAAAAAGGAGGAGGTTATCAATTCGTATGCAACTTTTTTTTATATATGTCGAGCGATTATTCAAAAACGGGTTGGGCAATTTTGATGATTTAAACTGCGTTATATTAAGGAACATTACTGAAAGGTCCCATATAATTGTCTATAATATAATATTTAAAGTTTTCTAGAAGATCAGATAAAAGTAAATATGGGACTACCACACCATTTTTCTGAAAATCTGAAAAATATATGCACAAAAACTGTAAACATCACGGTAAAGTCAAATTTTCATAATAAGTATCTAGTTAAAATGTCAAGAAATGCCATGAAAGTATGTCGTACATGGTGTTTGTAATGATTTTCATTTTGATGATGATTTGAAGTCAGTTTATTTTAGAAACGAAGTTAAGTAACTGTCGCGTGAAATTGCAGACAATTTTCCATTTGCTTTTTAAAACGAAAATTTGTTATTCCGGCGATCTCTTTTGTGTGAAATACGGTTGAAGGTGTGTGAGTGCGTGCATGTAATATTAGGTGGTACATAAGCAGTTGTACACATGGGATGGTGGAAATATAAGTTGAAATTGAATTAGTGTAACAGAATGGTTCTAAAAATTTTGTATTCGGTAGCACATATGTAGCTGCGTATACAAAGTGGTTGAAATAAGAGTGAAGCAAAACTATAGTTATACATATTTGCGTTATAGAATGGAGAATAATTACAGTTCTACAAAAGGCTTTAAATATTGTGTTTAGTTGAATTATAGTTGTACAGGGTGATTCAGAAAATGATAGACCAATAAGTTATATAGGAGGGACCAGTACACAGAAGCATATAGAGTGTGGATGCAATATAGAGTAAATTTGTTACATTTATAGAAATAATAAAACAAATAAAAAAGTTAAAATATATTTGGAAAATATAGACAAGGAATAAAAATTAGAGAGGGAGAAAGAGAGAGGGAGAAAAAGTGAAAGAGAGAGATATAAGACTGCGCTAAAATTTTCAATTGAATTGTACCTTAATGAAATCAGATAAAAAAGAAGATATGTCTGAAAATAGTGATCGATTGCACACGGTTTCTAAACTGTTTTTAATTTAAGTCAGTTGAAGTCGGTTCTTTTTTAAATATAAATAATTCTATTTCTTCTCGAAAAGATCTAGAATGTCAAACAGCCGAAAATTATTTTGAGTAGTTACATAAAAATTTTCAGTTGATTTAGTTGATGTGACAAGATACGAGTACTATAAGTAAATAGTGGGTTCAGTGCGTTGGAAGCTATATGTTTAACAGATCATAGGTCTGATAAGTATGTCAAGAAAAACATTTAATTTGTGCAAGTGTAATAGACGATATAATCTACATATTATTACCTTTATCGGCTATAGAAACCATCAGATTGTTCAATTTCATTTTACTCTTGATAACTTTGTAACAAACAAACAGGAAATGTCTGTAAATGTATTAACATTTAGGGCACATTGTAACCCTAGGAAATGAAAATCAAAGAGCAGAAATTACTAGCAGAACATGGTTAAGGGCAAAGTTTATAAAGTCTGTGTCTTACCCGTTGCCCCATTTGACGACCATAACCGTAGCAGTTAAGAGTGCAAATTATAACCAAAAAATTACAAAGAAGGCAATTAAACGTAGCATGCTCAACATATCATAGAGAAACAAAATCAAAAAATAGGAAACAAGGAAGAGAACCAAGGTTATAGAGGAAATAGCTGTCAAAAAATAGAATAGGCAGACAGGATAGCCACAGATAGAAATTGACAACATTACAATGGAGACTTCGAGAAATCAAAAGAAGTCGAGGTAGTACACAAGGAAAATATATAGCCAATATTCGAGGTACAACGGGTAGAAACTGGTTTCAAGAATACATAGCTGAAAAACAAGTTTAACGTTGGTAATATCTAGAGAGGTAAACTCAATTACTAGCTCTTAAGACTAACGTTAATACTAAAGAGAACAAGATTTACAACTGAAAGACAGTTTTTGGTGATAAGAATGTTGCAATAAATTTCGTGGGTTCAAAATTAGTTAACACAGATATTCACGTTCACTTTCTATTTCTTTATTTTCACCAGAAATAATCCACTATTTATTTACTATAGCTGATCGATACAATTCACATGTAATATAAACTGAACTAACCAATTGAAATGTACAACTGTCCTTTTATAATTAGCATAGAATTCTCTGGTATTTTTCGATGGTTATCTCCTTGTAGGCGTAGTGTTTTGCCGGAATCTTATCGAAATTTCCATTCGACCTAACTATTACCTGCCTATTTTCCATTGGTTTATTAAGTTAATGGTTACATGTATACAGTATATTGATATTAATTAAAGTACTTTTTTTCACTGACTGGATCCGCCACTGCCAAGACATTGGAGGAGAAGTAAGGGTCCGTCGTTTAAGCCAAATTTCACAACAGTATTAATATATTTTACGGCACTATAAGAAAAATCCAAGATATACGAAGTGAAGTGCATTTTATGAGCTTTCAAATTATATTTTGCATATCGCCATCGAACTATCGTGGTTAATACGATACGTTCTGTAAAATATTTCTACAAATTATTTAAACTGCATTTCTGCAAGATCTACTTAACATACAGTATCGATCTTTAGCGTTATTAATCTCAACGTTATAAGCTATCATTAGGAGGCAGATTAAGGTTCCAGCTGTTATTACAATCAAGTTTAAAATCACTCACTTTTTATCAGCTTTTCTTTATGAAAATTGCTGCGATCAAAATTTATAAACATTCATTTTGAAGAATTTCTGATTATTTACAATTTTTCTATTGACGGTATTATGAACAGATCAATGCTTTTCACACTATAAGCAAAAAACAAAAATACCCCAGACTTTTGGGGGTTTTTAAGGATCAAGTAATTTGTTTCTACGAGTTTGCTGTTCAAATTATGTCAGTTACGAATTATAAACCATTATTTAAGTGATGGTTCATGCGGTTTGCTGTTGAATTTTATGTCACTTAAAAATCTCTATTGACTGGTGCAGTTCACATGTTTCGATTATTCTCTTATCAGAATAAGGAACATTTTGTGGACGCACCATTTTGATAATAATGTTTAACAATCAGGACGCGTTGTTCTAATTTAGATTGCTTCATGCTTACTATGTCTCATCTGTCAACTTTCGATCTGTCACGTTATAATCACCTGTCATTATGACTGTCAACATTAGCGGGCAATTAAAATCTTACGTTCTTATTTAAATACCCATTATATGTAGCTAATGTCGTTTACAATGTATAAATTTTGAGTTCAATACAATCAGCGTTTTTCCAACTACGAATTTTTAAAAATATGTCACCTTCAAAACTGAATCTTTTACTACTACGAGGGCTGCCTTTTATATTTCGGGATTGGACAACCCTAGTGTTGCAATCTGACAACTGACAGCTCTATCGTAAAGTTTGACATTTTTGAGGTTATACGTACTCAGAACGTTTTGATATACGAGCGCTATGTGTTGTTTACAGTAACTTAAAGGATTCATCTCGGCCAAAAAATGGAATTAAATCGTAAACATTTTCGTGCGATTATTTTTTACAACTTTCGACGTGGATTACGTCAGCAAGAGTGCATGGATGAACTTAATTTCATTTTTGGCGATGAAACTCCATCAAGGACCACTGTTTATTGATAGTATGGTGAATTCAATCGAGGTCGTAGTTCACTCCAAGACGAATTTCGTGAAGGTCGTCCAAAAACAGTTGTTGTTCCGGAAACCATTGATGCTGTGCGCGAACTGATATTGCAAGATCGTCATGTGACCTATCGTGAGATGAGTCAACCTTACATTCCTTAGTGGAACCAGCATACATTCAATATTGCATAAACATTTGAATGTCAAAAAAAATTGTTCGCGTTGGATCCCACACATATTGTCAATCGTTCAAAAAAAGGCTCGTGTCGATTGGTCGAAAGAAAAGCTCAAAAAATACGATCGCGGTGCTTCAAAACACGTTTATGAGATAGTGACAGGTGATATCGTGGATTTACGCTTATGAGCCCGAAAGTAAACAGCAGTCGAATGTATGGGTGTTTCAAGATGAGCCGAATCCAACAAAACTTATTCGCGCACGAAGCACTTCCAAGCAAATGATCGCCTGTTTTTCCGAAAAAACTGGACATGTCGCAACCGTACCACTAGAACAACGCAGAACAGTCAATTCTGAGTGGTACACAACCATTTGTTTGCCAGTTGTCTTCCAAGAAATGAGGAAAACCAAACCCCGAAGACGGATCACTCTTCACCAGGACAATGCGACCTCTCACACTTCGGCTCAAACAACTGCATTTTTGACCACTCAAAACATCGATTTGATGAGTCATTCGCCGCATAGTCCTGACTTGTCACCAAATGACTTCTTTTTATTCCCGTACGTAAAAAACTAACTTAGAGGTCAACGTTTTTCGACACCTGAAGAAGCGGTTGCTGCGTTCAGAATGCATGTTTTGGAGATACCTCAATCAGAGTGGAAAAAGTGCTTCGTAATTGGTTCAAACGCATGCAAAAGTGTATAGATCTTCATGGGGAATATTTTGAAAAATAATAAACGAATATTTGTTTTTGTTCTCTAATCCCGAAATATAAAAGGCAGCCCTCGTATTAGCGTATCAGTAGTGCATGTTTTTGTTAATTTACTAGATTTTATTACATCTGCTATATTTTAACAACTTCAGGGTCGGTTTTTGTTTGATAAATAGTCCAATTTTGATAATGAAGCAACTTTTCCGTCAAAATGCAACTTTTCCATTTTTTTCCTTCCGCAAAACAGCTAACTTAATTTCCCACAATCGACTGAGTTGGAAAGTGTCGTGCTTCACAAAAATCTGCTGCGTACGAGTAAAAGATTCATATCTGTGTTTTATGAAGCGACACATAACGAAGTGAAGAATATCATATCATCGGTATAGAGTACTCGACTAGAGGGATATATGTCATGACGCCAGTAAAGTGTGCTACGCTCTATTCCACAACACCGGATTATTAACATATGGCCATTATAGTATTAGAGCTAATTACCTGATATTTCATTAGCGTGCGTGTCGTCGGCATCGGCAGCCGGTGCAGCACGCGAAATTTTACCTAACCTCATTTTTATTGAGCGGTCAACGGATAACAGTCGGTAAATTACACTGATTTTCGTTGACAAAATGTACCCATCCATTTTTAACGAGTCTATAGTCGGCGAAGTCACGAGCGATGCATGTACGGAAATTGGAAATATTGTATTGTTCCGATCTAATACGTAGTTTTTAAATTAGTTCACGGGAAGTCTATTGTGTCGTTTTATTTTTATTGTCGAATCAATTTGTCATTGTAGAGAGAGCATAGATAATGTTAACGTTGAGATTATATTGATTCTTTGATCGAGGTTGCTTATAGCTTGAGCACAGTCATGATATAAACTGTGTACATAATTACATTAATTTTTAGCTAAACAAACACGTTTCAAGATAAAACATATTTTTACATAATACTGAAATATCCAAGATCAACTTTCTTTAAGTAATGATGTGGTCGACATATATTTAAATGGCCGACCCAGATATTTTACTTAATAATAGAGGGGCATCCAGGCTACGATGGGACGAAACTGCTAGTTACTCGGGCATCCTAAAGTCATAAAGGGCCAAACGCGACACTTTAAGAGTACAGAATGGAATGCTGAAGAGAATTTGGGAGTACAGTGATGGTCTCAACTGGTAGTCCCAAAGTTAAAGGTATCCGCCGTCCTGACCGAAGTACATAATGGAATTATCGGTCACCTGGGTAAGAATAAGAATAGCCATCGATATTACGGGGTAAATTATGTCGAAGACGTTAGAGCCTTGTGCCCGAAATGTGATATCTCTGCAGCCAGTAAGAATCCGAAGACCTAGACCAAAGGCAGAGTCGAAAATGTGGGCGTCCCATTTGAAAGAATTGCTGTTGATGACGGCCGTCCATTTCCCAAGTCCGAGATGGGAAATAAATACCTACATTCCGATATTAATAAATGGATTGAAGCATATACCATACTTTAGTAGGTGGCAACCATAGTGGCAACGATGCTGAGGGGAAAAAATCTCTACGATGTTGAGCATCAAGAAAACGAGATGCATCCTCTGGCATCCACAATCGGTCGGAATGATGGAACGAATTAACCTTGGGACAACATCTAACCAAGGTTATCAGCAATAAAAAGCGTGATTGGGATGAGCCTATTTATCTATAGCTGTTGCCTTACCCTCAGTTGCCCTTAACAGCACAGGACTGACTCCAGCCACAATACTGTTCGGGAAAAAGTTAAGACTATCGTATGACTTGGTCTTAGCCCCACAAGAAGAACTGCCCAATGGCGTTCATGAATATGCCGACTCAGACAAAGCATGCTAGTCACATATGAACAAGCGCGGATACAGATGTCGGGTATCAAATTCATCGGGTATCAATAAGGAGATTAGATCTGGTTATACAACCTCCTGAGGAGCAAAGTCAAGTCCTCAAATCTCTCCTTGATGTTTGTCGAATTCGTGAAAATCTGAAGACCAAGATGAAGGTGGTTCATTGCGATCGACTATTTCCCTATCATGAAGAAGATTTTTCCGATCGGGATGATCAGAATTTAAAAATGATTTTTAACAGGAGCACATTTATTTGGAAAATTTGTTAGTTAAAATATCTAGACAAAAAAATAACAAATTTGAATGAAGAAAGTTCATTCCCAAGTAGACTACTTACACTAATGGATTTTTAATGTATGTGATAAATGTTGACTTGACAGTGTTCTCTTCAAAGGGCTCTAGCTCCCTTAGGAATATATGTACTTTAACAAGAGATTTCTTGACACCCTGTGTACTCTCTTGGTGAATTAAAATTCAAGATGAGAATTTTTGCATTGGTGTTATGCTTCCATTAAAAAATAGATTTTTGTTTGTACGAGTAGTGTAGATCAAGTTGAAAATGATGAAAAATAGAGGTTTCGATTGGATCCGAAATATAGCCTAGACAACTATATTTAACTAAATTTTTCAACATAAAAATTCAAATATTTATAAACATTAAAGGTCAACAAAAGAACTAATTTTTACGCTAATCCCTACCAATATTATAAATCTGAACGTAAGTTTGTTTGTTACGCTTTCACGCCAAAACTGCTCAAATGATTATCATGAAATTTTGGTCAAATATTCTTAGAAGCATTAGAAAGGAGGTAGGATACTTTTTACAAAAAAATATTTTTAGTAAGAAAAATATTTTCGCAAACATGATTGTTTGTCAAAAATTTGAAAATCTAGCAACTGCAACGTCAATAAAAATTCAAACTCTAGGTGCTACATTACCTATTACTGTTTGGGGGTTTTCTATATTTAAAGTTATTTTGTTCTGTCACTTATAACAACGAATATAGACTCTTATAGAACAAGAGAGAATGTCTTTTGTTTACATTCGCTTTGTTATGTAAACATCACGGTATGTTACCTACTCGATAGAGGCGATAGTATTTCATTTTAATGCGACACGTATGTATTATCTTACAGAATTATCACAAAATAGAAAAGGGGTGGCCCAGCGTATAAGGCGCTTGGCTGCTAATGTTATGTTTTCGGGTTCGAAACCCACTATAAGTATTTTTTTTATTTTTTAAGTATATGTCGTTATTAATTAATTTTATGTATCAAACGGCTAATATTGACAAAATCAAATAATATGAAGTATTTAATCGCAAGGTTTACCTAACATTGAAGGGTGAAGAAGCAAAATTGTCGGTATTGGAGTATGCAAAATTCTCACTCGATAAGGGAAGGAAGGTCTAACTCTATCCTATTAAAGTGAAGGTTTGGGGTGGCATAATGAATATTATATTTTTGCACCATATAGGCGAGTTATTTGGATTTTTTACAAACTGAATCTGAATTAAGACATTCTTTTTCTGCCACTATTAACCACGCAGATGTGTTAAAAATACACAATAATTTATTCTCTGGGTACACCACTCACCGGCTGCTTGGGGCCCTATTTTCAGGGTCATATTAAAATTATTTATAAGGAAGATAGAATTTGGGCAGTTGATTTTTAGGATTCTGTATTTACAATATACGGATACCGTTATAATATCACTCTGGATTTCTGCCTCTATCACATCACAGCAATTTTCTCCTAAACTAGTGGACGGAAGAGGTTGAAATTTGGTATCAATGTATAGTTTGGTGACCCGATCAGGAGTACATATCGTAAATGAAGTAATTTTGATTTGATTGATAGGGGTACTTCTGGGGGGAAAACTAAAAAAATCGACCGTTCCCCCCCTGATCTCCGAAACTATTGAGACTAAAATTTTGAAAAAAATAGGAAATATAGACTGTTGCCCGAGATTTACAGGAAAAATAAGGAGAAACCATTAATATTAATTTTGGGGGGGCGGCAAATTATAGAATTAAATGAAAATTTAAAAATAAAAATTTCTTCAAATGCATTATGTAATATATCAAATGAAAGGTCCCATTCTGAGGAACACAAATATATATTTTTTCATATTTAAAAAAAAATTAATCAAAAAGATATTAATGAAAATATACAAAAATTTACCCATTCCCCCCTCCCCCTATCACCGAAACTATAAAACGTAAAGATTTGACAATAATTAGAGGTAGAGGGTCTCACCTGTTTACTGGAAAAATAATGAGAAATCTCTACTTTTAATTTTGAGGGGCAAATTACAGAATTAAATGAAAAATATAAAATTAATATTGTTATATATCAAATGTAAGGGCTCATTATGACGAAAACAAATATATTTTTTCCATATTTTTAAAATAAATTAATTAAAAGATATTAACAAAAATATTTAAAATATATATTATTTGATAAAAAATACAAGTATAGCGCCTCATCTGAACTTTACTGGAAAAATAAGGAGAAACCCCTAATATTCATTTTGGGGGGCAAATTATAGAATTAAATGGAAAATAAAAAATTACAAATGTTTCTAACGGATCAAGTAATATATCAAATCAAAGAGCTCATACTAATACTAATATTTTTTTTAATTTTTTTTAAATAAATATTTTAAAATAAATTTAAAAAAATATTTAAAAAATTACCTATTCCCTCCTTTATTCCCCAAACTATAAGATTTTTTTGTTTACAGGAAAAATAAGAAGAAATCTCTAATATTAATATTGGGGGCCAAATTATAGAATTTAGCAGAAAATAAAAATATTTTTTAACGCATCATGTAATACATCAAATGAAAGGGTTTATTATGAGGAATACAAATACATATTTTTCATATATTTTTAAATTAATTGTTTACAAGATATTAGCATAAAGATATAAAAAATTCTCATTCCTCACTTTATTTCCGAAACCATACTACCTAAAATTTTGAAAGTAATTAGGGGTACTGGTGCTCACTTGAAATTTATAAGAAAAATTAAAATAAGCCCGTAGTAATTTTAGGGACAAATTATGCAATTAAGTGGAAAATAAAAATTCAATTTTCAAACGCATCATATCAGATGTGAATTACAAATATATAATAATTTTAAATCATTTGTTTAAAAGATATTAACAAAAATATTAAACATCGACTTAATTACCACATTAGAAACTACACTATTTAAACTTTGAAATATATATTTTACTTGTATTTATAATTTAAAACTTGACCTATTTTGCCTTATATCTTCCAATCTGCAGAGCCTCAAAATTCAGACAGTAGTTATTAGTAAAATAAAACTCTAATGTTAATTTTTGGGGTCCACATTAGAAAATTAAATGCATATTTATTCTTATAAAAATCAACCGAATCCTGAAGCAGATAAAATAAAAAATCTATGTGTGGAAAATGAAAGTGTATATTTGTTAAAATTTAAAACGAATCCTTTAAAAGATATTAGGATAAATATAAGAAAATGCTCTCAATCCCTGCTTGTCTGAAACTGGAATATTAGAATCTTGAAGGTGATACGGAACCCTTAGTATGCGAGTGCAACTCGCACTTGACCAAATTATTTTTATTGGAAATTTTCTTCTCCTAACGAATGTAATACTAATTATTAATACTCATAACTGACACGTTATTAGTGAAAAATTAAATACCATTTCGTTCATCTTAATTTGTTTATCATTATCGCAATTAATAATATGCTGAAAAAGCGTATTAAATATATTTTTCCGAGTTATCGCATATATGTTTAGGATTTTTCACCTTTTCAACTGATTTAGAGTATCGAAGTCGATATTTTATCCAAATTTTTTAACTCAATCAACAACAAAATATTGAATAATACAAATGCTTAATACAACCCCATAGTGGTCTCGATGAAAGCCCTCCGCGTGGTTACGAAAAACCCGGAGGTAGTTATTAATACCCTATTACTCTATTATTTTTTTCTGCAACCTCATCTATTACATGAACACGCTATAATTAGACATGTGTTCGTATTAGTATAGCTTGGAACAATATTTTCCTGATGACAAACACTCAAAATATCAATCAAATATTTGTGGGAAAGGGACAAACCTATATTAGGGGGGTGAAACAGAAAGAACGGTTTCGGCCGCAGAAATATGAGTAATTGATAATCGATATCGGAGAAGGAGTTACGTCCGAAGAGAGGTGTCATTACAGTCCGGCCTGTTTGGACTCCGACAAAATTTCACTCCACATCGAACGTGACACAACTGTATGCAGGTTTGGATTCGCTAATAACAACGTTCGAATATATATTCCACTCTTTATGTGGAATGTTACGTTTCATATTAATTCGAGAGCTCAACCAATAAAATATCGATCCGGGTGTAATTTGGAGTGTGCGAAACTTTCCGATATTCCACGCTGTTTAACAATTTGGTGTTCGTTTGATGGAGGTTTAAATAAAATTGGAAAGTATTGGACTAGCGTTTGTTATTGGTATTTGTTTTAATTTGAATAAATGTGGTATAGGCGATATAAGAAAAAAATTATGCGTAGTTGTTACTACTAAAGTGTATGGAATTCTACTGGTATCGCTGCATTTGCTAAATCAAAACCTTCTTAACGGAGGTCCAGACTTACACATACGAAACTAGATGATGAGCAGATATGGCGGGTAACTGTGGTACCCTTATAGTCCTCTTATGTATTAGATTTTTTACCAGAGAAAAACAAAAAGTTCAGAACTACCAATCTTGTTAAAGGAGCACCTCTCCTTACTGAAATATTGAGCCATTACTTGTAAAAGGGACTCAAAACTAATGATTGAAGTCAAAAGTTTTACTTTATGAAAGGGTTAAATAACCTCGAAGTAATTCTAAGATTCGCTGCATAGAAATGCATTCTGGCAACAAGGTCAAAACTTTATCATGAACCCAAAACTTTTAAGCATGAAACCCGAGGGCGAAAGAAATAGTATATGGTACTATCGATTTGAAATGCCTTCAAAGAAGACATGACAAAAATAGTATGTTGTGTGAGATTAAGTGTGATAATAAAGATATAAATTGTAACGCACGTAAAGTTAGGCCAGCTATATAGGACATTTGCCGTAAATTAGCTGGTCATACCAATTTTATATAAAGTTGACACGAATATCGCTTATTTTCAATACAATTCTACATTAAAATGACTAAGTATGTACTAAAAATTAGCCGTAAATTTGCCACAAACAAAAAAAATGCCGCTGCAAGTCTTTTATCTTTTATCCATGGTTACCCTAATTTTATATGTAAAATTAGCACATTCATGAATAAAAATTAAAAACTTGAAGGAAATTTTTTTCCTATACGGCAAATTTACAGTACATGCTTAGTCATTCTAATGTTGATTTTTATTGAAAATGATCGATAGTCGGGCTAACTTTATATGAACTTAACATAAGCAGCGATAAAAAATAAAAAAATCAAAGCAGCAATTTTTTGCTTTCACTGCATATTTACGGCTAATTTACGGCAAATTGTCCAATATTCCAAAAGTGAATATTGTGAAATCGTTTGGCTAACTTTACACGAGTTAAATTGCATAGTAGTGTAAACGAATAATCGTTGAAGTGATTGTGATCGAAACAATGACAGTAGGTCATTGGGACGAGTTACTCAGTTGAAAATACGTTGTCGTATAAAGAGTAATGGCGCCTTGGCGACGCCATTATAAAAGTAGTGCATTTTGAGAAGTTACGAGTAAGAGTTAATGTTTCAAACTTAGTACGACTCAAAGCAGAAGGAAGTTGTGTCATTAGTTTTAGAAGTTCAACATACTGTGATAAATTCGTAAATTTGAAGATTCTATAAATAAATGTCAGTGTTGTTGTGCTTAAATTATTGGAACCCATCACTTTCTGTTTCTGTAGTCGGTGGCCTTCAGCATTGGAACGCCTCGTCTCTAGACAGATAACAAAATTTAAAGTTGTAGAGGCAAGTAGTAGTAATGAAAGTAGTTCTGAAGAAGAAGGCGGAGACGCCACACAAGGTCTGGTTAATGAAATAGCGAAACAGCTAAAAAAACAAGGAATAAAAGCCGAATCTAGTGACGAAAGTTCGTCAGACGACGAAAATACAGCAAATAAATTTAAAATTTAAAGCCTCTGCAAGAACCAGTGGCGAGAGGTAGACCAGTTGTCAACAGTAGTGAGCAGCAGAAAGCTGAAAGTAGTTCTGAAGATTCCTCTGAAGAACAAACATCAACTAAGGAAAAACAACCAGTTAAAGCTGCAAGCAAACCTGCACCAAAGTTTCAACAACAACCTGCTAATAAAGCTGAAAGTAGTTCGGAAGATTTCAGATGACGAAGAACTGATATTAACTGTTCAGCAACAAAACACAGGATGATGTTGTTCAAAAGCATCTAACGGTAAATGCTGCAGAATCAAAATGATGGGGATTCATCATCAGAAGAGGAAACACAGGCAACTTAGAAAAGACAAGTCTGCAAAGCATCATTAGCTTATAAACAACCTGTTAAAGTTCAACAAAAAAATGGAATTTTAGAGGATAGTTCAGATGATTCATCAGCAGAAGAAGCCCCAAAATTAGAAACTTTTTTCGAGATTTCGTTCCGACTCTTCTTTTGACCTTGAAAATCGATACAACTTCTTACGTGTGTAATAAATATGTACCAAGTTAGATATATTAAGAAAGAACAATAAACTATAGTAAATAAACAACGAACTAATACCAGAACAAAATTTACTTTTCGTTCTAATAAATATTTAATTTCTCTGTTTGTGATATTTTAAATAAAAGACTTGACATACGTCAAAAAACCACAAAAAAGGGGCAACGATACCAAGTTGCCATTACATTTGTGTGCTGGCCAAGTTCATATTATAACATTTAGATTTATAATAATTTGTATTTATTTAATTGCTGTAGCCACAAATGTTACAGGAAGAGGTTAGAAACGACAATTATTTTAAAATTTCCACTTATAAGAATGTTACAATACAATAATGTCGTGCCAACGTTGACAAACTTATATCCTGATCCAATAAACCCACAAGTTCCTGCTAATACAATATGGTTTCAGCAAGATGGAGCCTGCCCCATGACGAAATTAATGTTTAAGTCAAATGAGATATATTAAACACTATTTTTTATCTTTAATTTTATTAGTTGTTGTTGGTCGGTTCAGAAAAAAACTGGAAAAAATGTCATCTACTAAAGTGATATTTGGAACTTTTTTATTACTGCAGTTGATCTTTGTGGCAAAGCCAAAATTTTTAAGAAAAAGAATTTCTTACAAAACAAGAAATTCTAACATCAAGAAGCACATGAAAAATAATCACCCTACTGTTTGTATAATTATTAGCAGTACTACACGAGTGCAATATGAGCCACGGTTCAATGTGAAAATATGATATTAAAAAATCGCAGTATCTTTAAACCGCAACACTAATACGACATAACCTCATCCTTTTTGATTTTGATTAACTTAAAACACCACATAGATTGAAACAGTAAGCTCAGTCACTGTTTAACGAAACGGAGACTTGCAAGTCACTGTCACCGATACCAGTGACTTAAAAATAACTGGTAAGCTCCTCGCTACTATTAACTAAAGCAGATAAAGTTCAACCACGTTTTTCAGCAGTCAGAGCGTATCATAAATAAGACTAAGTAGTTATTACTGTATACTCCGACTTGATCATACAATGTATGGCAGCACACTCCCTCTAAGGCACTAAACCCCAGATATACTACATATCAAAAGAGTTTAGCTCTGTGGGAGCTCTTGCCAGGTTATCAGGCCCATGGATGGCGTTGTGGCTTTAGTTTTCCATGAATTTTTGGACCGCCCGGGCTGTTCCTAACAGGACGGCTTTTTGCATCAGTTGGTAAAGATGTTCGTTCAGACCGACGTATTTCAAATTGTTTAACAGGTATTTTGGGACCACTCCTGTTGTTGACATAACAATTGGTACCGTTCGAGTGTTTTTCATGTCCCATTGTTTTTGAATTTAAAATTCTAAATCTCTATATTTGGCTATTTTTTCAACCTGCTTAATATTTATATTATTGTTAGTAGGGATTGCTATGTCAATTAAGATTGTTTTTCTAGAGACTTTATCTACCAAAACTATATCTGGTCTTTTGTGAGCAACAGTTCGATCGCTCAGTATCGTCCGGTCCCAGTGCAGCTTGTAGTTTTTATTTTCTAAAATAGATTCTGGTTTGTATATATAGTATTGTGTTCTTACCGACTGTGATAGCTCAAGTTTCAGCGCTAGTTCCTGGGGCAGTATTTTTGCCACAGCATCGTGTCGTTCTTTGTATTCAGTTGCAGCGAAAGCTTTGCAAACTCCTGTAATATCCTGGATAGATTCAAATGTTCGGCAACCATATCTGCATCTGTCGTTGTTGATAGAAGGGTCTTTGACGATTTACTTTCAATAGTTCTTAGTTGGAATTACTTGATCTTGGATTGCCAATATAAAGCCTTCCGTTTTAGGAAACATATGACCAGAGATCAACCAGTAGTTTGACGCTGAACTGTCGACATAATCTTGGTTGACGTCATTTATATGTATTCCATGAAGAGGCTTCTCTTTCCATTTGAGCAGTTTCTGACCAGTTGTCTGGTGGTATAGTTGAACTTGTTACTGTTACTTATATGTAGGGAACTGGTAATAATTATGAACACTAAAACCTTATCAAAAGAGTTTAGCTACCTCTTGAGGCATTATTCCAGTGGAAGAGCATGTGATAATGCTCCCCCATTTCCGTAATAAACTAAAAATAATTACTGAGTATAATTTTTTAACAGACAAACTACCACTAAATGTCAAACTATAACTTAAAAAAAGAGTCTGAGTTTAGTCCAAGAATACAACTTGGCTGACAAAGCAACGTTTAAAGTGAAGATACAAATCTGGTGTTAGGGTACGATGCTTTGTGTTTACCAATAAAAATATTTTTAATAAACTAGGTTAATAAAGAGATGTTACTGTAACCTATAATATATACCAATATCTTTTAACAGTATCTAGTTGTGAATTAATTTCAGTTGTCATAATTATACATAATACTTTCTATTATATTTCAGTTAATTATAACTTTAAATGAAGCTATAATCAGTAAAAATCTCCAAAACTTTTAAAACTCCTTTAGTGTACTTTTCTAATAACACACTTGCGTCACAACACTGACAATCATTTTCTAAAAGTATTTCCAAAGTTGAAAAATAAAAGACTTAACGAAATCATAAAGCTATAGCGTGCACCGGCGGACATAATACCAGCAGGCCACGGGGGTTTAAGCGACGTATAATCAGATGGCAACACTTGTAGCTTTTCCCACGGCGTTTCTGCCTAACCAACCTATTATTAATATGTAGTTGAGGAATAATTACCTCTGAATACAGTCACTTCAAATGTTCGATTAACGAATTTATTTCAAAGAAGACTCTATAATTTCAAATCTATACCGTGAGTTTTCTTCGGGTAACAAAAGAACGTTGTAATTGATGACTGTGGATATGAAAATACCATTAACAGCATTAAATAGTCATTTGCAAAATTAATTTTGCCTGTAACAGGTTTTAATCTGAAATATCTTTATTAAAGTCCCGTTACGAATTTAATACAGGCATGACGTTGATAAGAGTTCACAATGTAACAACTAGAAGGAAATATATTTTTAAAAATTTGGTAGAAGTAAAAAGTAACTGAAACGTATACAGTGCCAACCAAAAGTGGTGTCAGGTCCGGTGACCGACCTGGCCATATTATGGCCCAATCCATCTACCACGCTATTCTTAATCCAGGTAACGTCTTACTACACTATTAAATTGCCGAATTCACCTGGATTATTGTCAAAAATTTCAAGAATCAGCGGCTCAATTGCATTTTGTAACATCTCCAGATACACCTTAGCTGTTAAGTCTGTACTGAGGAAAACAGGCCCAACTATGCAGTTTCCAAAATACCTGTCAAAACGTTCACTTTTTCTGCAAACTGAATACATATTTTACCAAAGATGTGCGGATTTGTGTCACTCCAGTACCGTACATTTTGTGTGTTCACATTTCCAATGAGGGAAAAGTACTCTTGTCACTATGATGTTGATTTCGATTAATTTTATTTGTCATAATTGCACGGCATTTCAGTCTTCCGTCGGTGTTGTAATCTGAAAGTTGGTGAACTCTTTTTAATTTATATAGATGAGATTTGCTTTTACCAATACACTGTGTACTATACTTCGACTAACTTCACAGATAGACGAAACTCTAGTAGTAGAGGAAGTAGGGTTTACTACCATTTGTGCAATTTTGTTATATTTTTTGTCATCACTAACTATTGGTCAACCAGATCGTTTGGCATCTTTAGCATTACCTGTTGCTTCAAACTTCTGAAGAAGCTCCCTCAAGTAAGTCCTTGATACAGTACTATCTGGGTACAATTCATTAAATAAACGTTGGCTTCATGGAGTTTCTACATTCATGAATTATTGAGTTGCCACTGCGTCGACTTGAGGACGTACCATTTCACCTATGTAAACTGTTAACCGTCTCGTTAAACAATAATAATCTAAATAATTATAAAGCGTTAAATAATAAGCTTGATAAGTGAAATTGCGGTCTTAAAAAGACAAAGAAAATCTAAACAAGTCAGGAGTTTATAAGCTTAAATGTTCGGACTGTAATAGCTTCTATGTTTTTTTTAATCACATAATGCAAACAGGATACACTTTCTCTTCACTTGAGAACATGGCAATTTTAAATTATAGCAGAAATTATTATCAAACGTTTTTCTTAGAACAAATCGAAATTTTTTTAATCTTACAAAAATTCCTCAAAATAGAATGGTTTTTTTCGTCCATTATTAAATAATTTAAACTTAATATTCCTATTTCTTTCATTTCTTAACATGCTTTTGCTCTGTTCAGTTCATACATTTAATTATTAAAGTGTTTATAAATGTTTAAACTGGTTTAGTTGCTTAGTTCTTCAATTTTTTCATTAATGTGTATATGCGTGAGTGATTGAAAACAAAGAAATTAGTGTCGTTTGATTTTTATTTTTACACTCAACACCGTTTCAACAGCAAAGCTGTCATCATCATGTAGTAAACCAAAACTATAACTAATATATTAACTTATAAACTCATGAAGTTTTTCACAAAAAAAATAAAAAATTTCAACTTTTTTGACAACCAACCAAACGCTGACTGAAAAATCTTCCCTATTTAAATGTGAAATAACGATTTTAGTATATACAGGGTGTTTTGTAGAACGTTCGCCAAACATGGAGGGCAGATAGGCGGGCCTATGTGCTATATTATATAGCCCATATAAAGTCTAGACATCTTACGGCTTTTGTTTTTTAATTTAATTATTTTTTAGTTATTTCTCATATTTTTACATTTAAACTGTTGGAACTTTTTTATTTTTCACTGTATCTTCACCAAATAAACTTAAACGTAATCTATGATATCTGTTTGCTCATCGACATTCGATATTTGACACAAATGATTGGTTGAAAAAATTATATGAGACCACAAATGGCGAGGTTCCATAAAAAAGTAATTAAGTTAAACACTTTATCACGTTACAAAAAATAATAATAATAAGAAGAAGCACATCGAGAACTTCGAATGCTTACAAAAACTTCTCTACTTCATCCCGTTCCAACGATATATCACACGTATTGGTAAGTAATCAGTATCATAATAAAATTTGAGTTTGTCTGAAGTTGGTAAATAATTTAACTCGTTCCTCGAAGTTTCCTTGGACTCCATCGTCTTGAAGTGGTTGATCTCACAACGTTTCAATAGCTGTGTATCTGCTATCGTTATCAGGTGAATGATAAATCATTCATTAACAATTCAAGACATTTACGAGATAGATGGAAACCAAGGAGCAGTTAAGGGAAAGATGCAATGTTGCGTTCCAAATAATGTGGGATGATAGATCTTATGAGATGAAATCCCATTGGAGGCAGACCAATAATATTCAAAAAAGATGACTGACCAGCACATTATAGGCGACCTGTCAGAGAGCTCCTGGGCAATTCATTCTCAAACGCGTGGATCGAGAGCACTGACTCTATACTCTGGCCTCCAAGGTCGCCAGACCTGACTATCTTTGATTTATTTGTATGGGGACGGCCAAGCAACTCGTTTATGAGAGGAGCAGTTAAGAGCAAGAATAAATGTTGCTTTTGAAATAATATGGGATGAAATGCGACTAGAGACTACCACTATAGGAGTCAGAAAAAGGTGTCGCGATTGCATCCGTAGCGGTAGAAGCCGGTTTGAACAAAATTTATAACAAATTATTGCAATGTGGTTTATGTTTTATTTTTTGTAGTTCTCGCCTTGTAAGTTACAATCTCAAATTTTATTATGATACTGATTACTTTCCAATACGTGTGATATATCGTTGGAAAGTAGAGAAGACATTCGAAGTTCTATATGTGCTTCTTATTTTATTTTTTTTTGTAACGTGATAAAGTGTTTAACTTAAATACTTTTTTATGGAACCTCGCCATTTTGACAACCAATCATTTGTGTCAAATATCGAATGCAGAAGAGCAAACAAACATCATAGATTCGATTTAAGTTTATTCAGTGAAGATATTGTAAAAAATAAAAAAGTTACAATAGTTCAAAGGTAAAAATCTGAGAATTAAGAAAAAAAAATTAATTAAAAAAAAACAAAAACCGTAAGGTATCTAGATGTTATATGGGATACATAATATAGCACATGAGTCCACATACCTGCCCTCCATGTTTGGCGAACGTTCTACAAAAGACCCTGTATTTAATTTATCTGTCAAAATTGGCCTAAACTCAAAGTTTAAATGGCTTAGTCGGTATTGTCGATACCTTTCAAATGAGGAATAACTTACCAAAAAGTCCCGTTTAAAATTTGTGGCCCTCTAACGTCATCACTTACTCTTACGTCATCTGTTATCACTAGTTGAAAAGTTTACAACCGTTTAGTTTCACTATGCAATTTTCATTAGCGTACATGTAAGCGTTCAAAACGGACGGGGGTAGGGACTTTTGTCTGGCACTGTATATTAAATTAAATTAGAATATACTTCCAGATTGGTCACAATTTTTACCTTTTTCAGAAAATCGGAAATATTTCTTACACGAAAAATTGGCGAATGAGACAGTATCAAATGAAAACAAGTAATTACACGAAGTCAAGAATGAAATTAACTGGAAATAGCTTGGAATTGAATCAGCTCATAAATAAATAAAAATAAAATAAATTTATTCAATACGTAGCCACAGAATGGATGTACACGTCAATACATTAAACAGTATAATTTTACAGATTAAAATATTTTAATGATTATTACATGTTATAGTTATCTCTATATTGTATCTATAATGGTACAGAATCTAATATGTCTTCCATAAATTCATTTATTGAATAATAACATTTTTTTGATAGTAGGTCTTTAGCATATAATTTGAATTTGTTATATGATAGGTTTTTTACATTTTGTGGTAACTTGTTGAAAAGTTTTTTTCCTATGTACATGGGTGACCTTTCGTATTTCCTTGTATTGTGACTCTCTAGACAGAGATCGTTGGCACTTCGTGTAGAATAGGAGTGAAAATTTGAATTAGCAGGGTAATTCTCAATATTTTGCTTAATAAACAGCAAAGTTTTCAAAATATAGATGCAGGGTAGTGGCAATATTTTGTTTTTGATAAAACATGGTTTGCAGCTCTCTCTAAAATTCAATCCAAAAATAAGTCTTATAATCTTTTTTTGATTTGTGAAAACTCTGTGATGATCGACACAGTTGCCCCAGAAAATAATATTAAAGTTCAAGTGACAGTATGCCAGTGAATAATATAGGGATATTAGAATTGATTTTGAGAAGGTGCTTTTTATCCTTGCAATTGCAAAATAACAAGAACTTAATTTATTACATAATCTCTCAACATGAGTATCCCATTTGAAATATTGATCAATAAGTAGGCCTAGGAATTTGACAGATTCAAAAACTTCTACTCCCTCAATCACAACTTTTGATTTTTGGTTGCAGCTACGAAAATTTATATACTTGGTTTTTTCAACGTTCAAAATAAGGTGGTTTCTCGCGCACCAGTTATGAAACGCTTCAATGGTGGTATTGACTTTATTTCTTAGGTGATCTGAATTCTTTGATGACACAATAATTGTTGTATCGTCGGCAAACATAACAACGGTACCGTGTTTAATATGAGCAGGTACTTCATTTACGAAGATCAAAAATAATAGGGGACCCAAGACCGATCCTTGAGGGATCCCTAGGTCAATATTGGCGACATCTGAATATTTGTTTTCAATCTTAACACAGAAACTTCGGTTTTCTAAGTACGATTGTATTAGCTCCAGAAATGTACCGCGAAATCCATACAGATATAATTTTTCTAGGAGGAATGTATGATTTAAACTGTCAAATGCACGCGATAGATCAAAAAAGAGCCCAGCGACGTGTTCTCCTTCGTCCATCTTCTTGTAAACAAATTCTAGGAGACTCGCCGCTGCGCTCTCTGTCGATTTACCCCTGCAGAATCCATGTTGGCATTCGGTTAATATGTAGTGTTTGTTTATGAACACAATCATGCGCTCGAAAATTAGTCGTTCTAAAATTTTAGATATTATTTTTAGTATGGTTATCGGTCGGTAGTTGTCTACACTTGTAGGATCAAGCTTCTTATATATATATATATGTTTATTAACCGACTTCAAGATTCGTTTGCATATCTGCACTTGGAATAAGAAAACTTTGTTGTTAATAATATTTGAACAAGAGTTATTCTTCACAAAATTATCTACATTTTCTGAAGTCTAAAGCTACATCATCTCATTTTTTTTCAATTGTATTCATAATGCTAAAAAGTGAAATTTTTGTCAATAGCGTAACTTGTTATGTAACAAAAATAATTAGAATTAAAAACTGCATCTAAATATGCCATTATATTACTAAAAATTAATAAATTTAAAAAATAGGGAATGACTGATTTACGAATCATGAAAATAGTTTGGAAGCAAATTAAAATAAATGGCAATTAACCGACTTCAAAAAGAGAACGAGGTTTTCAATTCGTCTACATATAGAGTGTGTCCATTTAATTTGGGTTTAGATGGAAAATTTTCTAATAATATATGAATATTAAGAAGTTTTTTTTCAAAAATGAATCGAAAATGATATCATTACATGTCAGTATACGTCAAGAAGTCTGAATTTTGTCTAACCTAAATGATTTTTTAATAGATTCCCTTATATATATATATATATATATATATATATATATATATATATATATATATATCTATAGACATATTTGGAAAAATCGTTGTTTCGAGAATAAGTACTGATGCCCAGACTTAGAAGTACAAGAATCTTCTGAGCTCCACATCACTCATCTGATGAAGGGGGCTATCGAAACGTTGAAATCAACGAGTTTCAAGACGATTACTACTTTAATCTTGAGACAAGGTCCTATCTAAAACCAGAGATATATAGTGGGTGTTCCATTAGAAAAACTCCTCTCTCAATCTTCTCTCTCTCTTTCTCTCTCTCTCTCTTTTTCTCTCTCAATCTCTCACACTGTCCCTACCTCTCTAAAAATGAAAAACAAGCATTTAGAGAAAGTTGGCTATTCGTAAAAACTAGGCTGATGAAAAGAAGCTCTTACGAAATAATAGGTATGGTATAATTCCCGTCTCTCGTTATCTCCCTGTCTCTGTTTCTCTCTCTTTGTGTCATTCTTAGTAATGGACATAAATTTCAAAAAATAATTTTCTTACGATTCAAATATTAATCCCAATATGTAATTTAGTTCTTAGTTTAAGTATAATTGCCATGTAATAGGTCCGGTAAATTTAAATGCATCTCTTATTTTTTCAGAATAATCTATTTTTGAATCTTAATGATGTGAACAAGATGCGGAATTATTGATAAATCTTTTCGAATATTACTTTTTTTCTTTGGACACATTTTTCCGTGGAACCAGCAAATCACCTTCAACTACTTTTTTCGCGAATTTTTCGAAGCTGTAATTCGTAACTTTATATATATTCACTTTATGTTCTAAACTTGATGGAACATTAATTCTAAACTCTATACAATCGATTATCTGTATTTTTCGTTAAAACATGCTAGTCTTTTGGTAAATTGTTTTCTTATATTTTGTATATTTTGCTTATTAGTGGTTACCTTTCCGGGCGCTATGCTTGTCTACTCAAATTTCATAATGACTAAATTTTACTTCTTAGTAGTTACCTTTCCGTGCGCAGTGATTGGATACTAAAATTTAATAATGGGTAATTATATATCTTACAGATTAAAAATAGCGTGAGAAAACTAGAACTGTTTATAGTCTTGCCATGATATTTGTGCATTGCAGACTATCTCCAGAAATTATATTCTAAGTTGGTAACTTGTAACCACTGCCGGGAATATATTTCCTTTCTTGCCATGACATTTATGCATCGCAGGCTATCTTCACAAGTAGCTGATGCTGTTTTTTCCGGATTTGGATCGCATCATTTTTTCGAATTAATTTATTTATATATCTGAACCAACATAATAAACAATGTTTTCCGACGTTTCGCCCACACTTGTTTTTTCAAGAATGAGAAAACAAATGTTACTTACCCTGCGGCGACTACATTCGTTTAGTCTTTTTCTCACAAACACACTTTGAAACTTCTCACAGTGAAATTGTAACACTTTGGATCTAGGATGCAGGGTTGCCAGGTGGGTGAGAGTTCAAAACTTTGAAATTCTTGGGATTTTTGGCGATTTCAAAGGCCTCACGTAATTTTCTGGTGAAATAATACCGAGATTTGGCCAAGACAGAGGAGCTGCCGAAGAGCTTTGTACTCACAAACGTTTTTTGAAAAGGGGCGTCTTTTCAAGCTCCGCAGTGGGTGAACATCATCACGAAACGGGCCACCAAATCCTCTTCGGCAGCTCCTCTGTCCTGGCCAAATGTCCGTATTATTTCATCAGAAAATTACTTGAAGCCGTTGAAATCGCCAAAAATGGCAATAATTTCAACCGAGACAAAGGTTTTAAACTTTAGCCCTACATTTCAACATAAATCTCATCAACAAAATAAATCACTTACATTACCTATTAATAAAATTCGAGGAACGTACTCAGAAATATCATCACAACTATAAAACAATCCTAAATAATCCCATTAAGTACCACCTACCCTTCTTTTACCAGAAATTTCAAGGGAGGGGCAATTATTATTTCATCCCTGGCTAGATCCAAAGTGTTAGTCATTTACAATGTGTGCTTCACTGTGAGAAGTTTAATAAAGTGAAGTTTCAAAGTGTGTTTGTGAGAAAAAGACTAAACGAATGTAGTCGCCGCAAGGTAAGTAACATTTGTATTTCTCATCCTTGAAAAAGCCCCCTATAAGTGTGGGCGAAAGACGGAAAAGTTTTTTTATATGTTGGTTCAGATATATAAATAAATTAATTCGCAAAAAGGACGCGGTTCAAATGGCTGAGAAAACCTACGTTCTTATCATCAGAAGTATACACTCTACTCTAGGTTGGCAACTGGTAGCGCCTGCCGATAACGTATTCCTTTTTTAGTGTTCTGAGTTCTGGGGTACGTCTGGTCTCTAATTGAAAATATCGCAAACAGAGAATTGGAATGTATATTAGAACGAAAAACAAATTGTGTGCAGGTATTGTATATTAATTGGGTGTTATATTTGTTTATTTACTATAATTCATTAATTTTCTATAAACAAAGAGACTCTTCCCTGCTTCTTATACAGACAACTGAATTGTATGGATTTGGCTAGTTCAAGATCAAGGCAGTGGAGTGTGGGTCGGAACCTGTCAAAACTGCAATTGCAAGTTATGCATTTCATTACCATGCTCATCTATTTTCATTGTGTAAGTGTGAGCATTCGTTTCAATAAAGGTAACATGTGGGTATCCGTCTGGGTTCATTCATTCCCCCACAGTCACAATACTTTCCTCGTAATGTAATAAAGTAACAACTTGTACTACAGTATTCACGGATTCCACAAAAGAATCAAAGCTGAACAATTGTGCATGATTCCTCACAATATCCAGTTTTAAAAACCCTCTCTTACCAATTAAATGTTGCAGGATTTTCACCGCCGCCGTTGTGTCTGTATAATTTTTCAGATTTTCACTCTCTCCTTTCTAAATTATTCACAATATCAAACTGTCAGCAGTTTCATCGTCGTTTGGTTTTATTAATACATACTCGGCAGGATCGGTAATGGTAAATAATTTCCATCGGATTATTAGAGAAAGCAATAAGGCAACACCGTATCAAAATATATTCCATCAATTTTCGTTTATCTTGCGAAACTGTCCGGGTAACATCTTACTGCAACTTTTTCTTTATGAAGGTGAGCGATGGATCTATAAATTTTGTAATGACCACTGTCCGACATATAGTGGCTATAAATTCATTTAACAACTTTAGTAGCTCTTGGTGGCCTCAATTTATGGTTCCACCGGGATTCTCCCTTAAATTTTCTCGTATAGCGATGAATTCTATCGAGGTAATAACTTTAACTATGACTGGCGCACGTTATGCCGAGCGAATAATGTTCAAACTTCCTATAAAATTAGACAGAAAAAATATTTGTCTGGTATTTAAAGAAAAGACCAACGTTTCACGTTAATATGTTTAGATATTACGATAGTATAATGTAATTATTTTATCGTTATAGAAAAAGGTAAGTGAAGGATCTCAGGGAAGTATTGGAAAACTATTAAGTTGTTCACCAAACACAACTAAGGCTTTTATGTAACCATAAGAAGTTGGTTTTTAATGAAATAAGTTATATTTGATGTTGTTTGAATTATTAATAATAGCTTTTGTTTTAACGCTTTTACTTTCGCTTGATAATATTTTATTGTTTTATCGGAATTTAGAAAGAATGTTATAAATATATTCATAAGGAACTTAATCAAAGGATAACTGGGAATATTTCAGTAGATACTGGTAAAACAGATACACCTAAAAATGAAAAAACCAGCTAGTTTTAATAAGAAATGTAAAATTGACACAGAGCCAGACAATTGCGACAATAGCTAATGACTCTTTATGTTAACTGTCAGTACAGACCACAGAACAAATTTGAATGACATCAAGTGTAGAAGTCGTGGAGGCAAGTCAGTCAAGTAAGTATTTGGGCCAATTCAACAGCATCAAAATATTGTATTTTCTTTAATTCTTAAAATTTTCTCTCCTGACTTTTTTCCTGCAATAGATAAGAATTTGAAATAATAAATGGGGAGCAAAGTGTGGTAATGCTATTTCCAAAAATTATCTATACTAGCGGTTGCCCAGTGGTCGAAATTCGACCCTAATTCATTAAAATTGTGAATTGAACATTATTGACGTTATTTTGTCTGTATAAGATATAGAGTTGAGCGAAATTAGAGAAGTAGGCCCGGCCTTTGCTATCCCTATTATTTCATTTGGATTACATTTATAGAAATAATTCTCCATATATTTTTTTATTTATGTATATAATTGTAGGATTATTTTTACATATATAAGTCTATGCAACATGTTCGATCTAATTATTGGGGGATTTTTTTGCTAACCTAAAAGTTTCCGTTTCCCATTTTAAAAATAACTCAATGAAAACTCTAATATTTAATGACATTTCCATTATCAGCTGATTAATGATTTGTTGCACAACACCTCCGGAATATTGTGAAAATTATATTATATTAATGACAGAATTATAATCATAACAAAAAATTACAAATATTATTTTCTACGAAAGTTAGTACTACTTGTCCGAATAAACAATACTGATCTATAATTTACAACACTAAATATTTTCCTACTGAACTATAGGCAACTCCAAAGATAATAAAAGATGGTCACCACTTGGTCTGAAAGAGCGTTACCCAGCCACTGTCCTGTTTATCATTTGAAAACCAACCTCGCATATATAATTACGCAGTGGTTTCTATTGTCGTGTAGAGCGTTTAGAGTTTTTTTTGATGATCAGTATGGGGATCTCGGAAACTAGTGGAGATAGAGCAATGGTTAAATTGAGAAAGATTTGCAGTTTTACTGGCCCAATTTAATGACACTTTCGGATTTTTATAAAAAGTCATGGCTTACTAGATATTTTGAAAAAACGAAATTCTGTCGATTTAGTCAAATCCCTCTAGCTCCTTTGTTTTTGATTTTATAAAAAAAGTGTACTAGATATTTTGAAAAAACGAAATTCTGTCGATTTAGTCAAATCCCTCTAGTTCCTTTGTTTTTGATTTTATACAAAAAGTGTAACTATCAAAATGCAGGGAAATTGGATCCCGAATATGATTGTCATGTCCTCGTTAGTGTGACAGCTTTTAGAGCTTCTCAACAATATAATACTCGATATAGTTATTTATAAAAATAACGGAATTATGGATGCAATTCTCTGTTATTTTCACTTTTAACTTTTTGTTGTTGTTTTCACTTTGTCGTTTCCTCATTTGAGAGTAATTCCATTAGTAGTGCTGAATTGAAACTCGATATTGACAAGTTTTCGTGATAAAATGGAATATTCTAACGAAGAAAAACTGAATTTGGTGGAATGTTATATCATATTCCATAAAAATTCAGTTCGTGCAGCTGAGGAATACTTTCATAGATATTTTAATCGTCGTCAACCTGCTCTATGTACATTTAAGACGCTTTACGACAGTTTACGCAGATATGGATCTTTTACTAAACCACCAAAGGAACGTAATCAAATTAACGAAGCAGCACAAATAAATGTTTTGGCAATGGTAAATCAAAATCCATCTACATCAACTCGTGAGATTGCGGCAGAAGCTGACACATCTCAACGAACTGTAGTTAAGGTACTGAAAGCGAACAAGTTCCACCCGTAAAAACTATTAGTTTCTCAAACTTTGCATGCTGGTGATGAACATCGACGTATTTTGTTTTGTACATGGGTTAGAGATATGTGCCTTGACAATCCACAGTTTCCATTAAAGGTGTTATGGTCAGATGAAACTAGATTTACTAACTGCGGTATGTTCAATAGACACAATGGCCAAATCTGGGCTAAAGAAAACCCTTTCCATGTAGAACAAAGACGACCCCAGATATTCTGGGGCCTTTTATCTATAACGAATCACTTACTGGGGAGCGCTACTTGCATTTTTTGCAATACTCTTTTCAAGACATGTTGCATAATTTGAATTTGAGAACTCGTTTAGAAATTGAGTGTTTCCAACATGATGGATAACTCGTGATTAGTAAGACAACACTTAGATAATATCTATCCAAACTATTGGATAGGAAGAAATGGCCCACGCGAATGGCCCCCAGGTCTCCCGATTTGGCAGCTATAGACTTCTATTTATGGGGTGCGCTAAAGAACAAAATATTCAAAAGAAAGTAATGTAAGCGGTAATGTCAATCTTAAAAAGATGCAATTTTTGTCTAAATAACAATAGTGGACTTTTCGAACAAAAATTGTAACCATTATTATGTACTTTAATTTCTTAAGTTTTTAGTAAGTACCTACTTATTTAGTTTTTTCGTTATATCTGCTATATCTAATAAAAAAATCGTTCAATGATTTTTGGAATTGTTATTAATAAATCAATCTATTTCTTGGCTAACTACGTTAAAAGTGAAAATAAGAGAGAAAAGCATCCATAACTCCGTTATTTTTATGAATAACTATATCGAGTATTATATCGTTGAAAAGCTCTAAAAATGTCCGATTTTTTTAAGTCATAGCCAACTATGGTTTCCATTAAAAAAACATAAGTTTGTGTCATATCTCGAACACGAGAGCTGTCACGATGACAATCATATTCGGGATACAATTCCCTTCAATTTTGATATTTACACTTTTTTTTATAAAATCAAAAACAAAGGAGCTAGAGGGATTTGACTAAATCGACAGAATTTCTTCAAAATATCTAGTAAGCCATGACTTTTTACAAAAATCCGAAAGTGTCATTAAATTGGGCCAGTAAAACTGCAAATCTTTCCCAATTTAACCATCGCTCAACCTCCGCTGGTTTCCGAGATTCCCATACTGATCATCAAAAAAACTCACCCTGTATATAATAATCCTCAGTATCAAATATTAGATAAAAGCTAGAAAAACCGTCACTGTCCAATTTATTTGACAGATAGGGCGACTTTGTCCCTCTATTCGGGACCTTCTTCAGATGCTGCCTCTTTCTATTGATCCTTGATTAAGATGGTCTTTTGTGGGAAATTCTTCTTTCCCTTGGATGGGATGGTCTTCGATATACACCAAGGTTAGGATTTCTGCTCCTTCGTCCATCGAATCTCCTGGATCTTCTCCTGGATTATTTCTTTTTGGTCTGTAGCCGTGCCGTGCATCTCGTCTCGGACTAGGGTTCCAGAAATATTTTTTCTTGTGGTCTTTGAATGAGACCTATTCTTTAATCTGCTTCCGGTTCTCTTTCTGAGTTGTCCCTGTTGGAACGGTAGTGCCTCTTCTTTTGGTGGCTATCCCTCTTCTCCCTGATTTTAAAATTTTCCTTGCAACCGGACGAACTAGATCGCGACTTTGTCTTGTTCTGGACATACCTGGAGGTCGATTTGCCTTTTACAGATCTACTGGACGATCTTGCCTTTGATCGATTCTTGGAACGCTGTCGGCCGCGAGATTCCGAACTTGTACGGCTTCTTGTTCTGGATCGAGATCTGTAAAGCTTCTTGTTTTTTGCCAGAGATATGAGATTCGCTTAAAGTTTGGTGACCAGTAATGTAGGGTCTAAAGCAAACTAAGCATGCACACACATCGTGATTGGAAACGATTCCAGACTTTGACTTGAAATGTCTTCTCAATAAATAAGTAAATACAATTCATACATAGGAAGATTGGCTGATCATATTGTATAGATTGAACACGAATGAACACATAGAATAATCAAGAACTTGCTCAACAAATAATTTCAAACTTACTTTTTGAATATACACCGAATGGATTTGATACCTTCAGCTTAATAGTAGATCTGTTAGCGTGTGCTAGTTTGAAGTGATTAAAATTCAACAACTAAATTGCCATAATTATCACCAAGAGCCATTCACATGAATTCTAATTAGCAAACTTTAAAAAAAACTTCTTTTCGACTTTAAAAAAGCACACATTTCACAACGAATAAAATTGTATTATTGTTGTTCTAGCATGAGGCAAATACTTCAGACATGTCGAGAAACAAGTTTTCATGTTTTCAGTTTACCGTTCAATCGAGGCGCCCTCTTAACTCATTCAAATAGACTTTTTCCTAAGGAAAATATTCACCTCATGAACATTTGTAACAGTTTCGAACCACGTCATTTCTGAGGAACGATCCGATGAATTATTAAGCGACTTCATATCATATGGAATACGAGAACTCGAGATTTCAGGCATGCTTTCGAAGTTATGTCCGGTTTTTACGAAACACACGACTCGATATTGCTATTTGATAATCAATACCAACAATGTTTGTGTGGTTTGCGTGAATTACATGCATGCAAGATGCCAAAAGTTATTCTAATTTCTGCAAGAAGTATTCATCACTTAATTATTTCTAGATTTCTTAACATTTTAAGGACGTGGCCTCATTTGACAAGATGCCATAGACCACCAACTGTTTGGAATCCAAAATTTAGCGGTAACATGGGGTAACTGTCAATAAATAAATTTTTGTTCTATCAATAACGAAAATATAAAATAATTTATATTTAAAAAAGATCCGACTTCAGGTGAAATAAAAACCGTTAAGAAACTGTGTGCAATCAATCACTATTTTCACACATGTCTTCTTTTTTATCTGATTTAAGCTACAATTCAATTGAAAAGTTTAGCGTATTCTTATCTCTCTCTCTCCTCTCTCTCTCTCTCTCTTTCCCCCTCCCTCTTTCTCCCCTTCTAATATTTATTTTTTGTCTATATTTTCCAGATATATTTTAACTTTTTTATTTGTTTTATTATTTGGATCACTTTATATAACTGTAACTAATTCACTCTATATTGCATCCACACTGTATATGCTTTTGTGAACTGGTCACCCCTATATAACTTATTGGTCTATAATTTTCTGAATCACCATCTACAACTATAATTCAACTCAACACAATATTACAACGGTCCTGATATCTTTAAAACCACCCAGTATAGGTATAATTCCTCTGCACACTACTGACTCTTTCTATTTTTCTATTGTTTATATTATTCCTGCATATCAATCATTTTGCTTCGACCCATATGTCTAGTATTCCATTTATGCAACTGCTCATGGTCTACCCAATATAACAAAATTCACTTTTTTGAACCAAATTTTATGACTATAATTTTACTCTACTGTTTGTTTCAACCACCCGGTATGTGCAACTGCTTCTAAAAAGTTTTGAAGCCATGTCTATAAGAAAACCCTGTCCTACCTCCTATAATTCAAATATCCTGCTTATGATTATATAACAAATTTTTGATACACCCTGAATAACAATTGTTTTACCCCACCCATATACCAAACACCTTGTCTAAGCAACTACTTATGTTCCAAACTATATAACTTTTTTAAACCGCCCTGAATAATTGTAATTAAACTCCGTCCTAAATATTCAACTGCTTCTGAAAATGTTTAAAGTCTTTTGTATAATTGTTATCCTGTAATGCAAATATCCACTCTGTATAACTATAGTTTTGCTCTATTCTTATTTCAACCACCTTGTATACGCAACTACTTATGTGCCACCTAATACAATATTTTTAGAATCACCCTGTATAACTAATTCAATTCCAACTTATATTTCAACCATCCTATGTATACAACTGCTTATGTACCACCTAATATTACATGCACGCACTCACCTATAACCGTATACCAAATAGAAGAGTTCGCTGACATAACAAATTTTCGTTTCGATAAACTACCGGAATATTTTCTTCCATTTCACGCGACTATAAGCCCCCTAATTTAACTTCGTCTCTAAAAAAACTTACTTCAATTTTAATTGAAAACCATTACAAACACCCTGTGCGATATACTTTCATGGCATATCTTGACAATTAAACTAAACTAAATTAAACTAAATTTGCGTTACCATGATGTTTACACTTTTTTGCATATATTTTTCCGATTTTCGGAAAAGTTTTACGCTATAAAAAAATATACAGAATCAAGGTGGAACATATCTTTGTAGAATACAATCTATAATCTTCCAATCCCTTGAGCGGTTTTAAAGAAAACAGTGAAGATTCATTGAAATTCACTGAAATCTAGTCCCCTATTGACTTTTTTTTTTCTTATTTTCTGGAAAACCGTAAATCTCATTTTATAGACAATTATATAGGACCTTTCTGTAATGTTCTTTAATATAATGCAGCAGTCTAAATCATCAAAATTGCCCAAGCCGTTTTTTTATACTCGCTCGTCATAAATAAAAAAAAAGTTGCAGATGAATTGATAAAAGTTGCTCACATCCATCAGTGGACCACTTTGGGTGCTTCCAGGGACCACCAGTGGTCCGCCTGCATTTGCTTAAGAATCACTGGTTTCTCAAAATTTTTTCTGTCGTGCTATTCTTAATCTTTTTTTGTGTTCCCCTTTGAACATTTTCGTTAGAAAAAATGGACGCACATTAGTATAACGCTAAATATTCATCAATTACTTACAATGGAAATGCTGTAGAACCTTTGGTGTGTCACAAATGTAAAAACACAGTTTTGCACCCTAACACCAAACCTTAACTTATAATTTTTATTATAGGTATCAAGTAAACTTTAATAAATTTCAAAAACGAAGGATATTTTTTTATTAGTATTTTCAAAAAATTTATGAATAATGCTAACTAGCTGCTATTGAGGATCAATGCTGTGTACTAGCTAGTTTATTCTATTCAGGCAGTCAGCTCAACAGCCATAGAAAGCTGTCGATTGTATTAATCATGTTCCCAGGTTATTGGGGTTTTTTAAAGAGGGGATTGCCCACATTCGCCAGCTAGCTACGCCCATGGTGGTTTCTTATTTTACCGCTTAAAAATAATCTATATATAAATAGGCAAAGACAAAACGATTAGGTACCATTTTCTCCTCTGCCTCTCAACCCATTTTCTTTATTTTTTATTTGTTTAGTAGCTACTGACGACCTTCAGTGCAGAATGCTAATATTAATTTATAATAATGGTTCATTCATTAAATACAATATAATAAAAATTCATTATTTACGTCCATACTGTCAACGCCAAACAACTGACAGTGCCCCTTCCGCCAGACGGTCAAAACACAAAACATTGAGTAATTATATATGAAGGGAGCGATAGTTAGATCCTGTTATATACTTAGAGCATGTACTTCTCGAAGTGGCATGCCAGCCTTGTTATTGTTTAGTGGTAAAATAGTTAATGCAGTAGATCAGTATTGATTTTTCGGACGCGTTGCAGTAACTTTCATATTAAATATTCTGTTTTTAATGTGAATTTAATTATTTGATTAATATATTATTATCACAACCTTCCCGAAGGTGTTATGTGAAAAAATTGTTAAACAGCGGACAATTGAAAATGTATTAAATATTTAAGTTCTCCTAGGGTTGTTGGTCCTCTCTTTTCTTTAATATTCTTGAACTTGATTGAAACCGCAAAAGACGAAAAGTTTTAGGTAGCAAAGAACAATCTTCCAATTATTATATTGAATATTTTGCCAGGAGTATTCCCGCCTAAAATTTGGGGGGTCATTCATTTGTCAAAAATATTTCGAATACCGATATTTGATTACATTTTTATTTTCTTTTTAATTCAATAGATTTGTCAATATGAGTTAACAATTTTTGTCATTACATCTACTTCTCCGATTTCTCCACAACTATTTCTTATAAAAATATACTTTTTACAATTTCAGGAAATAGGGTCAAATTTGGACCACTGGGCGACCACTAGTAACTATAAATTAATTCCTTATTAAAAATAAATACTACGTTTTCTACACATATAATGTTCATTTACCAAAATACCACAATAATCTAACAAAATATTTACAATAAAATGAAAAAAGATTGCAGTTCCTAGATCTTTTAGTAACTTTTTCTTAGTACAAGGTAATAGACCTGTTCACATTATTAGATATCTCTTAACTGGTGGTCTGATTTATGAATTTGATGAGATAAATGAAATGGAAGAAGAAGTATCTAATGATAATGAAAGAGTAGATTAAGCAGAAGAAAGAATGCAAAAAAAACTAAAAGCAAAAATTATTTTAACGCGCAAACTCCCATTAAAAATAATTATTAAGCAATTAAGAAGTAAAAACATTTTTTATTTCAAGCAGCTTATTTCAATTTTGGGAATGTGCGTTTCTAAACTTGGATCTTGTTGTTTAAATGCTTATTTTATGTATATTGTGACTAGTCGTATTTTTAACACAATTTCTGCCTGTTGGTAAAATAGGCTCCTAATTGTAAATATTTAGAACTAGGTCATGTTTGTTGCAATATTAATTACAAAAAAATGCAGATTAATGTGACGACGTCTTCATTAATATAGCTCGCAAAATAATAACCACCACGTCACAGTAATAGATACGTTTCGAGTACTTGTTACGACAAACTAGCTAATCCTTGACGGGGTTGCAATAATATTACGTCATCATTCGACTTACATACATATGTAAAATCTAGTCAAAATTACACACAGGAAGTAAGAACTACTTTCTGTTGTTTTATGGGTAACTATCTACTCTTTAAATAGAAGGTTGACCTAACGCAGCATTATCATATCAAAACACTGGTATTCCAACGCTTTTAACAAAATCAACAGGCCGTAATTAAAAAAAACTGAAGATGGAATTTTACAATTTTTACATTTCCGTTTAATAAATTTAATAGACTTAACAGACCAAAATTGAAATACCTATTTATTTAATTTTTTCTATACAACGGAGGTAATTTTTAATTGTTTTATTAGTTGTATTTGTTTTCAAATATTTGGTACCTTTGGTATTTTAATTGTATAAGTCCAGGCCTAGCTTACACTTTGGAAAAGAAGCAGGAAAATCACAAAATATTTACTCTTGTTGATTTTTACTACAAAAATATTAATTCGAATTAAAAAATAAGTTAATAGTAACCCTAAATAAACAAAACGTAGCAATAAAAGCATGATGACGCCCTGTTATTAAAAATTGAATTTAATTTTTTTTTCAATTATTATATATTTTTTTATAAAAACTTTGTAGAAACAGTAGACGGAAGTGGCATTTATTGTTTTAAGTGAGACTGAAATCTTTCGGAAAATTTGTTTGCTTCTTCAATTCATTTCTAAATAAATATTACAAAAAATAAAAATATTCTAACAAATTAGTGATTTATCTACTTAGGGTATATCAAGTTAAACGTTGAAGCAGACAACCTCAAATCAGAACATATTACAAATAGTATTAAAAACACAATAACAATTTAAATTGAAATAAAATTTAACTGACGTTTGTGAAATTATAATTTCTTGATAAAGAAAATTAAACTCTCCAATTTGAATAACAAAAGTAATATGAAGACGCGAGATGTAAGTCCGACATCTGGGATTTTCGAGAAAATCAGCATACAGAGGTTCCGAATCTGGAGCCGTTCCGTTGTAATTGCTGTTCTCCCTTAATTCCTAGGACAGAATGTCACGATAAAATTTTTCAGGTTACTTCACCTGTCAGACATATTGAATACTCTCTTCTGTGTGCTGTTTCTCTCGAAAATCCTAGATGTCGGTCTTACATCTCGCGTCTTCAAATTTAACGAAATGTTTCAAATACATAAAGAAGTGTTCGAGAGGACATTCAATTGTGGGAAGCGGAACTGGTGAAGGTTCCCTGACCAGAAACAATGTATGTTATATATAATATATATATTGTCTTGCGTACAAAGGAATGACATCTCGAAGAGAGTAAACAAAAGTAATAATTGGAAATATTAAATTAAGGATATCACATCAAAAATGACTGTAGCATAAACATTTCTTGTGGCAGATTGATCATAGCAATCTAAAAATTTTGATGAAAGCAAACAAATCTTTTTATTAAAAGTGAATTATTTGATTTTTTTGTAAAATTGCAGTAAATTAATGATTTTGAATTGAATCTTAAATAAATTATCCACTGTTCTTGGTGTCCATTATGAATTTATATGCGTGGTGCTACAGCATCTATATTATTGACCACATAAATATTTTTCTTTAACATTTTGATCAGAAAATACTTAAACCTAAAAGTTTGGCCAAGTATAACAAGCTAGCATCCCATTAGATGTTAATGAACTAAAGCTCATTAGGTATTAGTTGTTTTTGGCAATCAGTTATTATGCATCCTAAAAAGTGTCACGCAATACCCAAAATTTATTTGATACATTAGGAGGGAAATATTCCAGTGTAAATAGGAGCTATACATTAGTTTCTTATTTTCAATTATTAACCATGTACAGTTGTCTTCACATAAGTCTATTTACTAAACACACAACAATTTGTGAACAACTTCTGCAATAAAACGACTAAAAATTTCAATTGGAAGACTACAAAATCTAGTTCCTTTTGAATTGTCATTCTCAGATTCCTTAGTATCTTTCTTTTGGTGCAAGGAACTCTCACTTGTACACAGTGGAGGCCCGACGAGGGTCGTGTCCCCCCAAATCTTAAACCCAAAGGACCCCGCCATAACCTTATGGAAACTGGCTTCTAGTCAAATTAGCTGAATCTATAGTATGATGTTGTTTATGATGGGTAACTATCTACTCACAACTCACAACTTCTCATGGGCATCAAGTTCAAAATTCTTTCGTTCTCAAGATATGAGAGGTCAAATTGTTGTTGTCCGACTCTTGATAACATGTAAATATACACTGACCCAACACTGAAGAGAAACAAATATAGATGAACATAAGTTGAAGTTTTGTAAAAGTCATAAGTAATAAAACATATATTAGTTGGATCTCCGATAAGGCATAAAACTCATTTTAAGGCCCATCAGACAGGTTCGCTTTTCGGGATGATAGACTATTTTTTTATCTTCATTTTCCATGGATAGATGACAAATTAACAGAGGGACGATACATTACTCCGAAAATTGTGAACAGACTCAGATTCAACTAAATCCTGTTATTAGTATAATATTGAAAAAAACTGCATTTCTGGAACATATTCACCATGCTACTAATAGATATAATTAAAAGATCCAAAGACTGAGGTTAACACAAACGCAATAATCTGTCCATTTACGATTCTTATGACTGGAGTTACAGAAGTGTGAACTTTTACGAGATATTACTGCCGTAAACATCTGTTTCTTAATAATTATCCTAATAGAATAATTTAGATGAACTTTTGTCACTCTGAAAATAATTCTCAGAGTGATGTATCGTCGCTACGTTACTTATATCATTTATACATTATACATTATAAACCAAATATTTAAAAAGGGAATCTGCCCGTGAGCATTTAAAGAGTCTTTAATAAAACCACTTTACAAAACAGGATATAACTTAAATACCAAGAATTTCGAAAAAATAATTATTAACAGAATATTAAATTTTTTGAATGCCAAAAACTTTTTATCTAAAAAACAATTTAGATTTCGTCTCAACAAATGATGCATTAGTAAACCTTTCATCAAAAATTTATAAGAATTGGACACAAAAAATCGACCTTAGCTGTCTTTGTAGATCTAGCAAAAGCTTTTGATACCATGGCCCATGATCATTTTTGCTGCAAATACTTCACAATATAGTGTTTAGAGGGGTCACACACTCTCTAATAAAAAGTTACTTGTCCAATAGACCTCAACAGGTTAAAATTTGCGACATACTAAGCGATGAAAGAACTATTGAATACGGGGTGCCACAAGGAGCAGTAATCGGACCTACTTTATTTAATATTTATGTATACGATATATTCTATTTACCATTGGAACGAGAATTTTACTGAAGATGGTGTAATAATCTACAAGGCTACAACCTGGAATGAAGCTAAAGATAAGAAAGAAAAAGACCTAAAAGTAACAATGGAATGGTTCAGTTACCAAATATTAACAATGAATGTTGACAAATCATTTACAGTTCCTTGTATTTCTTCCAAGAAATACTTACCAACTTACGACATAATTAAAGTTACAATAGATAATAACCCAATCGAAATAATGTCGTCAAATATTTTGGGATTTACTTAGACAGCCATCTTAACTTTGTTTTTAAAAAAACTGATGAAGATAATTTATAAATTTAAATATTTGTCAAATATATTGACATTGCAGCAATTATTCATAATTTATTTTCCATTAGTTTAATCGCATTGATATTATGATATAACAGCATGAGGTAGTGCAACAAATAATGCACAATTTACAAAAATTACAAAAATTAATCTTGAAAACTATTTTCAAAATGTCAGGAACCTATCCTACTAATGAATTATTTCTTAGCACAAAAGTGTTTGATTTCAGTCAATTAATCTGCCATAATATACTGACAACACAATTATATATTTATTTAAAAAGAAAACCAAGCAGTCAATTCCAAGGGTACGAATGCATGGATATTTAGATATTAAAAATATGGACAACAACAACTTTGTTATTAATAAAATTGTCTTTATAGTAAAAACATGTATATTAATCATTTGTGTCTGTTACTTTCTTTTTTCATGTTTTTGTGTTATATTGTTATCCTAAAGTCTGTAAGTTAATTTATAATTTTAAACTAAGTTTAAGTGTAAGCCGAGATTGACAAGGTCATTTATAGATAAATTCCCAGGCACAAGAATTATCTTTTTGTGGGATATTCATTATATTTATTTCAACTTAAATTAGTAAAAATTTGATTTTTCATTAGGATTTATTTTTGTGTTATACAAAAATAACTATGATTTGCGTTTTTTCTGTTGTTGTTTGTATGAAGAAATTAAATAAATAAATTATTATTATTCTCAGTCACGTTAACCAAGCCAAAAAAAAAGAGCATATGCTCTCGAATGGCGAATCGGTCTGATCGGCCCTAAAATGGGTTTGTGCCCTATATTAGATCAAACTACTTTATGTTTAATTACTCTACATAATTTTTACTAAAATTCAACTCATTTTCATCCATGGAGGTTTCCTTTCAGTGTACGGGTAGAGTTTACGTATTATCAAGAGTAAGTTAGACAGCAATATTTTGGCCTCTTATATCTTAAGAACGAAGCAATTTTGAACTTCGTGCCCATGAGAACTTTTGATCTAAACATCATAAACAACATCATACTATAAATTTAGTTCATTTGACTGAAACCCATTTCCATAAGGATATGGCGGGGCCCTTTAAAAATTTCTTAAAATATAAAATTACAAAATGAAATCAAAAATAGGTATTCAAAATAATAAATGCGCGATTATTGGATAACACTTAATTGGTAGTACAATGAATTTGATAAAGAGGATGAAATGGAAGAGGAAATAATGAGGAGGGAGGCAAAGAAAATGAAAAAATAACAGGAATAAAAATACTAGAAAGACAAGTATAAAATATAAAGAATTCGTTAAAAATAATTTATGAGCAAATTAGGTGTAGAATTATTTCTTATTTCAAGTTTCTAGTTTCACTTGCAATTTGGGTATCTAAATTGGAATTATTGTTTAAATGTTGATATTTATATCTAGTGTGACTGGTCGTATTTTCATCACACTGTCTACAATAAGCTTCTAATTGTAAATATTTATACCTACGTCATGTTTGTTGCAAAACACGTAATTACAAAAAAAGAAATACACATCAATGTGACAACATCTTCATTAATATTGCACCGCAAAATAATATTCACCACGTCACGGTAACGTGTACAACCACCGGCGGATAAATACCATGCATTTTTAATAAAGTAAACTCACCGATGGATTTGGCATGCATCTTCTTGTCATCGGTTCGGGACTTCGGTATGTTGGCGAGTATCTACCAGCGAAACAAGCACCGGTCGACGTTATGGGTCCGTGAAGACCCGTTGGGCCTTTGGCACCCATCATTTTGTCGGGCGAATACATAACAGTCTTCTTCAAACCGTTCTCCGATAGCCACTTTTCTTGCACATTGGCGTCAAATAAAATTTGTTGATACTGTTCCAGTTTTTTTTAACTTTTTTTTCAAACTGTCATTTTTGCACATGAACAAACAAAAACAGAATTTAATTTCTAAATTTTTGAGCACGTTTATTGGTCAATTAAGTTGAACGCGACGATGTACTTCACCATCAACAGTCTTTATCGAGGATATCCAACAGCTCAGGGTTGATCATGAATCCTTTCTGTGAGCAAACGGCGCGTTTACGGTTGATAGCGGTTCACCCTTTAGAGATCCAAGGGATAACTGAACGCAAACTAACGTCTGCCATTGGAGTTTTGTCAAAAATCGAGGGGTTGTTGTTCGGACCGCATGCGCCAGCGTCGCGACGCCCGCCCCTGCTTCTACAACTGGCGCCGCATTCGCTTCCAACAAATTAGTGGCATTTTGATGGTGTATAGATTTTTGAATTGTTACTTTGAAGGATGGATAATCAGCTCAGCACACTTCTCTCTAATAAGGACACAGTCGACTGGAACTTTCTTTAAATTCAATGTTGTCGAGAGGAGTTTTTAGTTATTTAGGAATCTTGGATAGGTTCCAATTTAAAATTCCAGCTTCACAATGAAGATGGATTTTACCATTTTGTGTTTTATATCGCGTTATCCATGATGGAGACATAACTGATAAAACGCTTTCTAAAACGGAATAAACATAGATTTTCGAATGTTCCATTTAGTTTAATATTTCCTTTCATTCTCTAAATAAAAGAAGGAAAATTGGTCTACTTATTAGAAAAATGTATATTCTTTTCTACAACACAGTTCTTTCAATCTTCAGGAATTGTTAAATATTATTTAATAAAAATGTTAATAGCTGCAAAAAAGCGTCTTATTAAAAATGTCTACATTCAAAAAAAATATATGTTTTTCCTTTTCGGTTCTGCCAGAGATTTTATTCACAAATTAGCTGACCACTTTAAAGTCATTTTCAAACTTACGAAACCTGAACATACATAGTATATGTAATATACACTCATGGACAAAATTATCGAATAATTACTTTTAATTTTTTTCCATGTGTATAAATTTTAACTATTAATACGCAACAAACAAGAAAGAACAATTTGTTTTACACATTTTAAATAAGGAATATTAAATTATTATTGACAGAAAACCGCAAAAAAAATCATGCAAAATGTTAGGAAAATGAAGGATAATTAATTTCAACTTAAATTCTACAGAGGTAAATCAAACCTTTTAATAAATTGTAAGAGCATAGTAAATAAAGAGTATTCTCAACTTAAGCTATAATTACTGTTGCATCCTTCACGGTATACTACTAATTAGACATTGAATATATTCTTGAGGAATTGCATTTCATTCGTGCTGTATCACAAGTTCTTCCTAGTGCATTTTCTTCACTGTAACGCCACTGAGCAAATCTAACACGATAGAACGAAGCAAAATACTATTCCAAAAATCTACAATTTTTTTCCTGTTGAAGTAGAAAGTACGAATTATCTGATCCAATGTCAAATAAATTCAACACGATTTAGCAAAATAACCAAAAATATCGAAACGACCTCTTGTAAGTTTTTTAAAGCGGTAAAAAATATGCGAATTTTATTTCCAATGTGAATGAATAACTCTCGAACTTGCTTCCTCTTATAACAAATAAAGAATCGAAAATTCAATGCAGTTATATTAAGAATAATTAAAACGAAAAATCAATGGTTTGATCGATAAACTTTGCACGGAATTAACTCAATATGCATCCAGCTCGAAGGACCAAATTATGTAATGTCTTCGATGGCACATTACATATAATATCAAAAAAAAGAATGAATTAGATGTTGTCATTTAATTCAATGCTCGTTCAATGCAAGTATGTAATTGGCGAAGGACCTTTAGCGGAACAATCAATAAAACAATGTAGCGTCGCCTAAATTAAATCATCAAATAAAAGTTAATCACTAACCTTTTAACTCGAAGCCCTGCAGATGGTGTTTTCTTGGTTCTTCTTTCTTCAGAGGCTAGCCCCGCAGCAACAGGAACTCTTTTAGAGCTTCGTCTGTTCTTAAAATAATCCGGACGACACATTACACAAAAAATAGCGATGTTATGTTCATTGATTGAGCAAACAAAAAATGCGGTTTAACAAACAAATGATGCTCTTTTGTAAACACAAAAGAAACAAATTAAAGCGGTTTAGCGGTTGTTACGACCGGAACTTTAACTCGCGAAATCGTAATACAATAATAAAGAAAAGCGGCCGTCTTAAGACGGAATCAAAAAAAGTGAGCTACCGAACTTGACGGTGGTCACAACACGACTCTCAGTACTTTGTGTTTTTAGAGACAAAAAACTGTAAAAATATAAATTAGCATTAGCGCGTCGGGGAGTTTTCGAAAAAGGTGCAAAAGTTTAAAAATCAATTGAATAATTCAATCAACTTTAAAAACTAAGAACAAACAAGTTGCGGGGACGCACCAATACCAGTCACTAGTCATTCGTCCAATAACTTCCACAATTTCCATGCATGCCTCCCAATGAGTACCTTTTCTAACAGTCTATGTGGGGTTCCAGCTGCTGCCTCGTTCCCCAACTCTAGGTTCCATAATTGTATTTTACTCTCATTAGTGAACAGAATTTTGTTCCAGTCCCCAATATTCCACTGAGTATGTCTTTTGGCAAGTTGCAATCGTCGAGTTTTGTGATTGTAAAGAAGACGTGGAACTTTGGCGGTCGTTTTGACTTTAAACTCTCTTCCTTTAATCTTTTTCTAACAGTTCTGGAGCTAACATTAACTTGTCTTACATTTAGTAACTAATTTTTAAGATATGTAGATATATTAAGTATCACAAACGGTCATCAATTGCTGATCTACACCTTTTGCATCCATGGCCGCTTCTTCGTACAAAATCTCCAGACTCTTGATATCTTTTTAAACATTCGAGACTGTAGATTGACCTCGTCTAAGAAATCTAGCGATTTCTTTTTGTCTAAATGTTTCGGCATGCAAAGTTACAATTTGTGCTGCTTCAGCTTCCCTGCAATGTCTGACTGGTGGCATATTTTTTTAAACGGAGATAACAGCCAACAAAGAACACAATGTTATTTATATTTATCATTCTTGATTTGTTTACGGACCTTTTGAACAACAAAATTAATTAAATGTCAAAATATTTCAAGTCAAATGAATATATTATATGTTCTATAATACAGCGTTTGAAGTTGATGCCCAGCCTAAGAAATGCATATATTTTACACAGGAATATAAACTAAAGCTGTTTAAATTAAACTGTTATTAATTTATAAAGCTCTTTATATGAGACACTACACACATATTTTTTTAGGCTTGACGCCAACTGCAAACGCAATCTTATAGAACATATAAAATCTTTCGTTTTAAATATTCATTTGAATTATTTTTCTTTTTTACTTTTTATTCTTACTATGCATTGAAGTCGGTAATTTTTTAAATCTATTTATTTTGTGCTTTTCGGTGATACAATGGCGAAACTGGATGTATGTTTCAATTGTTATTAACTTTTGTTTTATAACAAAACGGGTACTTTAGTATTAAACAAAATTCAAATTTTTTGACGAATCTCGTGTAAAACTGAAAAAACTGACATGTGACGCTTTTATTATAGGTTCCGCATTACGCAGATCATTCAATGAAGAATATATATTTTTAAATATTAATATGTTAATATTTGGGTAACAAAACTTCACACGCCGCAAATTCAAGGTTTCAAAAAAAATGTGTATACGTATATGTAAATATGCCATGTACATAAATTTATCCTGAGACTAAATGAATGAGTTTAATTTTAATTTTCTAACGTTTATTGAGACACTTATAATAATTATCCTTCACAATATACTTCAACCTTTCACTATATGCTTATGGAACGAATTTTTTGAACCGCCCTATATAACTAAAACACTTTATATTCCAAACATCCTTTATAACACTTTATCTTCCAACCATTCTGTATATTCGACTGCCTGTGGACCACACTAAAAACAGTTTTTGTATGGATTTTTTTAACCACCTACCATGCATTTATTTCCATTCCGCCCTGTATTTCTACGCATCGTATACATACAACACAAAACATTTCTTACTTTTATGTTTTTTTTTTGGCAATAACACCACAATCGAAATAAAACGACGTATATTGCAGGAATACCAAACGTTTCAAAGTCTATTCTGACTTCGTTGTCAATGCAGTTACTCCAAAAGCAATTCCTAAATTTGATATAAAAAGTGCTATAGAACAAACCGCAAATAAACTAAATTCTAGTGATGCTCAAGAATATAGAATAAGAGCAAAAATTGAACTTGAAAAACATGTAAATATTAAAAATAACCTTACTAATAATCAATTATGTGCAATTACAAATTTAAAAAGTGACAACTCTATAAAAATTTTACCTGCTGACAAAGGCAATGCAACAGTAATTTTAAATAAAACTGATTACGATGACAAAATTCTAAACATAATAAACAAAGGACAATACATTAAACTAACAAAAGATCCAACAAGCTCAATAGAAAACAAAATATACCGTTTACTATACAACCACAAACATGAATTCACAAAACAAGAACGTAAAGCACTCACTCCACACTATACTAAACCACCACATTTCTAAGGTTACCAAAAATTCATAAACCTAATATTCCTTTAAGACCAATTGTAAGTTCTATAAATTCTTCGTGTATTGAACTTTCAAAATTTCTTTTAAACATTATTCGTCCTCTTACAGGAAGTTCTGTTTCTCATCTAAAAACAGTGCACATTTCTTGGAAAAACTGTCTCATATAGAATACAAAAATACCTTTACAATAGCAAGTTTTGATATAGTAAATTTTTATAGCAATGTTCCTGTTTCCAAAACACTTCCAATAGTAAAACAACTACTAGAACGGGACTTTTCATTAAATCAACGAACTCAGTTATCAATTGAAACAATAATGGAACTAATAACATATTGTACCAAAACTACATACTTTCAATTAAACAATGACTTTTACAACAGGATTTTGGCATGGCCATAGTTTGGTAGCGTTGCGTTGACGACATTTTCGTAATTGAAGAACTAGATAAATTATTAAATGACATAAATAACAAAGAGCCAACTATCAAATTTACCCTAGAAATTGAATAAAATAACAAACTATCTTTCCTAGACATATTAATAACAAAAACAGAATCTTCATTCGAAACAGAAAAAATGTGAAATTAAAATTATTTAGGGTGATTAAAAAACTGTTATATGATGTGAACATAAGCAAATCATATACAGGATGGTTAAAATATATGCTGGAGTTGAATTAGATTTATACAGTGTGATTAAAAAATGATTTCTTTTATATCCCATAAGAATTTGCATAAAGTGTGGACAGGAATTAATGTTACACATTGCAATAATATAAAATGTTAAAAATGAAATAATTTATGGGGTAGCCCACAACGAGTTATATACTATGGTTGAAATATAAGACGGATTTGACTCCGTAAATATGGGATGGATTCTACTCCGTCCTATTGTTTACAGAAGGCAGCTAACAAATGTATGCTTGTCCGTGGGCAGTCGTATGTACAGGATGGTTGGTACATAGGGTGGTGTGGAATTATCTATAGTTATACAGGGTTGTCAAAAAATGTTGAAAAAAGGTTACATGGTATAGTCCATAAGGCATAAATATATTTTGGCTTATTAAGTCAACGCGTACTAATACATTTTGTTCGTAAAGATTTACCTGTCAATTTAAATGAGAAAGAATCATTGTGTAATGTTGAGGCTTTCCATGTTACCTGATTCTGTCTATTAAGGTTATATATACAAAATAAAAAATAAAAAATGAAAACTACCTGAGTTCAAAAAAACTAAAAAGTTGAAAATAAAACATTTAAAAAAAATATAACCGACTTCTACCTATAACTACAAAGCTAAAAATAATTATAACAAAATACAACTCTAGTAAATAAATAACATATTCAATGTTGTTAGGTAGGTACCTAACAAGGAAGTAAAAAATGTAAACATTAAAAGGTGCTCATTCTGTACAAATTAATTACCTACCAATCTAGTATATTTCTGAAGTCGGTGCCAAGCAACAATCAAGTTTGATGAATTAGTAGATAAGTACGCAATGAAGGATTTTAGATTTGCTTGGCACCGGCTTCAGAATATACTAGATTGGTAAGTAATTAATTTGTACAGAATGAGCACCTTTTAATGTTTACATTTTTTACTTCCTGGGTAGGTACCTAACAACATTGAATGTTTTATTTATTTGCTAGAGTTGTATTTTGTTATAATTATTTTTAGCTTTTTAGTTATATAGGTAGGTAGGTCGGTTATATTTTTTTAAAAATGTTTTATTAAAATTGATTTTTTATTTTGGATTAATATTTCCACATATTTTTATTTTTGTTGTTACAACAAAATCTAAAAAAATAAATGTATATACTTCCTTATACTTATTAAATTCTTGTTCCTTGATTTGTTTATATACTGCTTGTATTCATTTGGAGATTCAACGGACAAGGATTTGTATAATGCTTCAACCGGCACCTCCACCAGAATATGAGCGATATTATGGAGGAGGACGATAATTATTGCATTAACAGCTTAACTAGTTGCATATGTAGGGCGGTTGAAAAAAGGTTAGAGTAAAATTATACTTATACAAGGTGATTCGAAAATGTGAAAAAAAAATATGTAGAGTAGACCATACGCAGTTGGATATATGGAATAAACAATGTTATAAACAGACAAAAGAGAGAGAGAGAGACTTTTTAAATAAATTATAAATTGTAATATATGACTGTCTATTAAGAGGAGATTCAATTCATTTTTCTCGTGAAAATGAAATATACTATTTCTTTAGCTACCAAGTTCGAAACCCGCAGGCTATATTCCGTAAATGTCGAAGTAAATCATATAAATCACATCACAGAAATATTTTTCCAAATTTAAAAATCAACATATGTCAGAAAATAGTGATTGATTCCACACTGTTTTTCATTTGGAGTCAGTTGAATTCGGTTCTTTTTTAAATATATTTTATTTTTCAAACTAATTCATAGTTATTGTTGTTGATAGAATTAATACATTTTATTTTTACTGTTATATAGGTATGTGGTAAATGCAGTGAATGCTTGACAAAGATGAAGGTTGAGCCAATTCTTTTACACTACTCGTTATATATATTGTGCCTAAAAGATATACTCAAAAGGAAATGTGAGAAACTTACTGAAATTCATGTTCGCATTTAATACCTCAGGGAACGTCGATACACGCTGAATGCTTCCGAATTTAATTGATTAGTCTTTGTAAGCAACGGCAACTGATTCGTAATGGGAACAATAATATCAAAAGTAAATATTTGAACTTGTAGAACAAATACAAGATAAATTAATAATGGGAGAATATGGAAATCAGTAAAATGAAATTGTGACAAGTCAGTTAAAGTTTAACAGCAATGTTTTTTTTGTGAACTTTGTTATGCTAAATCCAATATTACCACAACAGTTGACAACAGGCCAAAACTTTTTTGAACTTTGAGCTACATATATGAAAAAACATATTCAAGTACTCTGTTAAATGTTCCGGAAAACTAAATATCAATTACCAAATTTGGTCTGTACCATTATAGGTTTATGTATATCTTATAAAAGTATTGAGTATATGGCGACATTGTAAATTCAAATGGACTGACCTGTATGTTAATGCATTTTCAAATTTTTAACCGACTTCCATATGGAGGAGATTACAGAATCCCTTACCGATTTGTCAAATTTCTTGCAAAGTGAGTTTTCATACTGTAATGTTTTTATTTTCATAATCGGGTTCTGTTCAGTTCTTGGATTTATTTAAAAACACAGTCCAACTCATTCTAATTTATTTCCACTGCTTTATAACATAATTTATATTCACAGAAGCTATTTGTATATTTCTCTGGGAATTATTCTGGCAAGTCAACGAACTATCGGGAAACTTCTTTCATGTGTTCTGGAAGCTTCAAGGTAATTCCCAGTAACGACAGCGGTCGGCCTGTTGAGGGACAAAACATTTCGGATTCCCAGAAGTATCGTAATAATGTCCCTCCCACGAATTGGTTGATGGCCGATTGCACCAGCTTTCGGGTGAATTCTCGTAACAATACATATGCCTCTAGGTGCCAACTTTATTACATTGTAATTTTTTGCATAAAAATCTTTGCCATTTGGTTATTGAGTTTAAAAAAAGCGCCAGGCACAAGTGCTTTGCATTTGTATACGCCGTTGGTCCTCTACATGATATATATATATATATATATATATATATATATATATATTATATATAGATACATGATAGAAGTTGCGACTTACAGATGTCACTACATAACTTTTTGTATCGCAAATTGGGTGATAAAAAAAAATTGTAATACTGTGTTATTTTCGTACCATTGTTTCCGAAATTGTTAAATAATGTAAGTGGCACTTAATATTTTATTGCAAAATGTCTAAACGTAAACTTACATTTAGTAAGTTACAAACATATGTAGAAAATTTTGGAGAGATCGACGACAATAACTCCTAACTGTTTGAAGCCCCAGATGATGATTGCAGTACGACTCTGAATTCGAGAGTTTATGAGATTTAGAAAAAGTAGAAAATATAGAGACATTTGGAAAACAATACAAAACAAATGAAATAACAAGTTGTTCAGCATTTGAAATATTAGCAAAGACAGCGTTGCCGATCCAAGTAAAGCCAGGTAATGAGCGAGAATCGCCCAATTTGCGGCATTATCTAATTCAGGTTCAAAATCTAATTAAGATTCACTATGATGAGTCCCACAATTATAAACTCGAGGTCAATATATCACTTTTCGGTTTCATCGGAAATAAAACTAGAGATACCAGCACTGATGGTGAATGGTACACTAGGTGATTTTTTTGAGGCTATAATAGTTAATAATGTTATGCGATATAATTTGTTGTAGCAGAAAATGCTACTACCAAACTCAAGCGGACATGCTTTGAGTAGTGATGGGATCATTCGAATGAAATATAATCGGTCATTCGATTATAAAAATCACTCGAGTGTTCCGATTATAGAATCAAAGTATTCGAATGAAAAATAATCGACTATTTCACGCGAAACATTCACCGAAAAACGAGCAACGTGGTCGAGCGAAGCAACAGATCGAGCTATGCTGCAATCGAGTTATAATCCAAATGATTTCCTTGCAAATCGAGAAGTGCTTTTCTGCCATTCGGCGTGCATATAGAGGCACTTTCGTTCGTTCTCGGTTCTCGCTCTTATGCAGTAGCTTGTTTACGTCTTTCATTCAAAAGAAGAAATATATAAATACTGTATTTTCAGGGTAAGGTGCAATTATTGCAATATGAAGTAATTTGATGGTTAGCTGTTAATGTAGATTAAGGAACATTATACTGTTCTTTGAATTATTAATAGCAGTTCTATCACAAATAAATATTAATAATATTTAGGAAAAATTTAATAATATAATTTTACCCGATTTCAAAATGTTCACACACAGGTTACAAATCTGACAATAAAACAAGCGAGAATCGTTAGAATCATAAAGGTACCTTCCGACTGATGGATCATTCGAGCGATCATTTGATTATTAAAATCACTCGAGTGATAATCGATTATTAATATCATTCGATTATGCGCATCACTAACTTGGAGTCATATCAGAAACGCATATATTTGAAAGTTTTTGGGGCTAGTGGTTTAGATGGGATTAGTAAATCACTGGACAACTACTGCAGTACTGAGCCTCGATTCTCTAAAGCATTCGACTGCTCTACCTCTCGAATTTCAACGTGAGTCGAGTGGTAGAGCGCTCGAATGGTTTCGATAATTGGGGCCCTGATGAAATGATTAAAAATTGTATAAAATATCACTCCTGCTAGATTTTTAAAAACAAATTTTTCAGTCATTTCTAAATGATTAAATAGTAAATAGCTGGATTATTCATTTGCTAATGGTAATTCACGATGCTTTCTCTCAAGGTTACAGATAAATTAGGTAATTGAAAGGTGTAGTACCGATCAGTGGCGGCTGGTGGGTTATAAAACTGGTGGCGCACTCTACTGGTCAAATATTGGGATTCAAAGATGCAACAAAACAAATTATAGCTTTGCTAATACTGCTTTTATGTTTTATTTATTAACATATTCATCGACTTTTTTCGAAAGCGAAATGTTCAATGACCTTTTTATTAAAGTCTGACATTGACTGAATATATATTTTTTTCAATACTAAGCACAGCAAGAGCATTTAGCCAGTCCTGAGAGATCGTATTGCAATATAGTCGGTGGGTTCAATTTAAAATTATAAAACTAATATTTGCTTTCACTTTTCTAGAACTTTATTTCATTAAAACAGCTGATTCAAATATCACAATACATTAATACATTCCCATATACGCTAGTCGTCGCGGTATAACTGAACTGACTGAACTCTTTATCGTGGCTTGCTTGCTTTATAAGCCCAGCATAGAAAATTCTCGTAAAAATCATCATCATTCCTACAGGTGCCGAGTCTTTTCGAGAACCATTTTTTTATCTCAAAGCGTTTGTTGTCGTATTGAAATGACACAGGGTCGGCTTTGGGTAAATTTCGTAACAGTATTTCTAAGAAACTAGAAACGAAAGCAGAAGACTACGAGAATTATGCGAACCGACCTGAAGAGGGCAGATGTGACTCTGCCGAAACGTCGTCATTTTACCATCGATCCCGGCAGGGATCAGGTATCAACTACGCGGATGAATTCCCGGAAACCACCTAAAACATATATATATATATATATATATATATATAAGGAGGGATGCTATTTCATTTACAAAGAGCAATCAAATCCCAAACCGTTCACCGAATATCGACATTCCCATAGGTATTACATGCGAACGTGAATTTCAAATCTAATATCCACAAATAAGTTTCCCGCATTTCCTTTCCTGCTATTTTTCCCTAAAAAAACTCCTAATTGAAGATCCTGTTTATTTATTGGGCCGCTCAAGCTTCTCGGGGTATGTGTAATCTAATACAGAGCAAATAAATCCACATTTGGGTTGACAGAAGCCAAGCAATCTTAGATGCGCCATCTTGTGGCGATTCTTCACTCTCACGCTGCGAGAACGTTTGCATGGATTGCCAAACGCTGTAAAATACCTGCTGCGGAAACGGCCAAGTGATTGTGTGCTTTCGTATAGAACGGTTTTACAAATCACTTAAAGTAAATTGAACGTTTTGCGGACTTTGCTACGATGGACTAGATTCGGATTATTACTTTCAAAAATGTAATTAATTAGAATAATGTAGAAAGCTTCAGTTATCAAATGAAAAAACGCCGAATTTGTCATATAGAAAATTAAGTAGTAGAATAAAGTGATTAAAGGAATGCGGGATTTAGTGACAAATCGGGTGGACCGATTTCGATAATTCCTGCGTTTATTGATTTATCTTAAACTTCTTTAGGGCACTAAAGATGTTACAGATGTCAAAATGCAATATTTATGATCTAGAATAGTTTACAATTTGTGTTAACAACCGTATTTTTATTCCCACAGTACATTTTTGCTTTAAGGGCAGTAACATATTGTCATATATATATATATATATATATATATAAGAGAAAACTAAAGAAAAATTTACAGAAATAAAATGTACGTTCTTGAATATAAATAGAGATTATCATTTTAGTTTTATGTGTTCTTGGGAAATAACACCACAATTGAAACAAAAATCTGTATATTCAAGCAACTAAATCAATGGCTTTAAACATGTATTGAAAATATGAAATGCAAAATGAAAGTTTGATATATGAGAACAACATAACAAGAAACGAAAAATAAAAGAGTCTGCATTAATTCTTTTGAATGAAGACGATTATATCGCTTCTACTTCTGTAGGATTCAATCGTATCTCTTTACCGACAATTAAGGAAGACATTAGTAATGGTCATCTCCTTTTGAACAATTGAGTAACAGGATAATTCATAAGGTTTTTCCTAGGTTTTCCCTTATGACGTTAATGGGATCACTCAAATCGCATTTTTGGCCAATGCCCTATCTTATATCAAAGAACGCCACTTATAAATTCTAAAGACAACTCTTTCAAGTTCTTCCAACTTGAAAGCTGTTTAACTGTAATATATGATCTTTAGAATTTTTTGTGCTACCTGTATATCTAGAAACAACAAACTTTTCTTAGGTCAACTATCAAACTTTCATTTTGCATTTCATATTTTTAATAAATGTTTAAAGCCATTGAAAACGAGGTCAGAATAGACCTGGTTACGTTTGGTTCCTTGAATATACAGATTTTTGTTTTGATTGTGGTGTTATTTTCCAAGAACATATAAAAATAATCAAGAATATGCCACAAATAACTTTTAGAAGACAAGAGATTATCATTTGAGATATAAGAAATTGAGAGAAATATAATTGTTTATAAATTTGAATATGAAAATAATTTTAAAATAGGGTACCTATATTTTATTATTATGTTTCCAAAATTCTTAACTGATTATTCATGTAAGTTGAATTCAGATGGGTGGATAATTACAAAATGGCTTTCATTCATCATTAACTTAAATAACTTGAGATTAAATGGAAAAACGGAATAGTATTTTGAGAGTAGCTCTAGAAAAATTTTAGTTTAATTATATATTAAATCATTGGATAAATTTATACTGGGCATAAAGTAATAAGTAAAGAAATTTATAGTGACATAACAAAAACTGATGTTTATAATCAAGAACGATTTAATTGACAGACTTTGATGCATATTTTTTTTAAGATGATGGAAGGAGTGAAGTTTAAAAAATAGGGAAACATGAGATTGTTTTAGAGAGATTGTCACAATAAACAAGTTTAAAGAACATTAAAAATTTTGAAGATTTGCAGAATTTTGTGATTATTTGGGAATTTTAAGAAGAATTAGTCCTTGAAAGTTATAGTGAAACTACAAAACAAGAGTGAAATAAAAGGAACAGTTTGTCACTTTAGAGGGTGATAAACCATTAGAAAGAGTTACATATATATATAATTTATTATCATACACTAGAAATCAAAGAAGTAAAAGGATTTTGAATAAGGTGAATTGAGGAAATGACTATGGAAAGGGGATGGAATAAATAAGAAATTAATATTCATGGCAGAGTTGTAGAAGGAAATTGATAGTCCAGCATACAAGGATATTATATGTCATTATGTTTCTATCTATCCAGTTGGATTTTAGGCTTGTCTCAGAGATTTGTTGTGTAACGTATAAAAAAATTGTAGCATCTTGACTAGTCTTATGATTTGGTTGATGGAGATAGAACCGTGGAGTTGCTGTGGCTAGAGTTGTTTTTTTTTGTAGGTACTCTGAACTACTTGTCGTTCTGGTGCCTCCTCGAGTATCTTGTCCGTTGTCTGTTCGACTTTTCGCTAAGCTAGCCATATCCAGGACGATATTTTTTGTTATTAGCACAGTACAGTCTTTTAATGTTGATTCCATCCTTAAAATACTTTCTTTTTTAAAAAAGGCCTTTTATATTAATGCATATCCTCTATTTTGTAATTTCTTTTAATCAGCTCCTGTCCACCGCCTTAGTTTCTTCAATGCGAGTCTGGTTCAAGTGGGGGTTGAGAGGTGGTAGTCAGTTTTCTAGTGAACGCGGGAGAGAGCTCTTGCCGTCTGGAAGTGAGCGAAAGCCGTTGCCTCGCCGTTATGCGATTTTGAAGGTTAAAAAATGGCGTTCTTTTAAGTTGGCTGGACGATTTTTCCGTGTCTGGTAGATGATGGTCGAGTGATATATTACCAGGCGGAAAATGCGATCGAGAAGTCACAACGATGTCTGAGATTTTTATGGATCAGATAACCCTTCGTTGTGAAGGAAAGCGAAACCATTTTAGCGCAATAAATTCATCACGTGCATTATTCTATTTTAGGGACGTCTGGGATGTATAGGATGTATAGGAAGTACAGGACGTACGGTATGTACGGTAACCCGTGTATGGTGGATCTTGCAGAAGATTTTTATGTTGCACTTTACGGAACAATTTATAGAGCATTTTTAAGATGAATTTGTTACTGTTAGGCCTAGTCTTTTAAGCCTGGTTCTACTTTTGGGGCGATATAATAAGTTGGTATTTTTTGGACAAAGAATTTCCTACGTTTGGGCTGATTTAACCATTTTGATTGGGTATTTTCTACAGAGAAGATAAGTTTTGGATGGAGTATGTGTGTTTCCGACACTGTAGCATTTTTGTGGTGGAGACATAATTTTTTATGCAGTTTTGAGTGCATCTGCTGGCTGCATTACCGTTAATTTAATGGGATTCAATTGATAACCAGCCTTTGATAAATTATTTATGGATATTAGGCTTTGAGTTTCCAGGATCAGGAGTACAGTACAAATAGACATTTCAGTAAATGTGTGAAATAGCCATTTTCCGATCATATTTGTAAAGGTAAGGTTTATTTTCTGTTGACAGATTATACGTTATCTTTTTTGGCCAAATCATTTTGATTAAGTGTTTATAGTTGAGTACATTTTTCGGAAATTTCACTGAGTATTTTTTGTAAATATGTAAATTTTCACACTAAATTCTCATTTAAATATTTTAACTATTTCATATTACAGTTTGTAAATTTTGCTAGTTGACCAAATTTATTCAAGCGTTTCAATTTTTTATTTAGTGATATAATTATTATTTTATATTTTTTGTACTCCACATTTTTTTGATTTTTTATTAAACTTTCTGCATTTTCATTTCGCCATTTTTTTATATACCTAGCCCATCGATTGTTTTGATGAGAGATTTCTTCAAGCACAGGTGAAAATATTGAATACCTTTTTTTGAACACAATCAGATAAACAGCAGTGGATCAAAAGAAATATAAATAATCTCAATATAGTCTGTGTGAATTACATCATAACCGCATGCTATTTTTTTGGTTTTTAAGGTATGTTCACTTATGGGTTTTCAACCAAATGGCGCTCTAAATTAAATAAAATTGTTGTGTTTTACTATCTTACCCACACCCACACCCATATGTTCCCGATGAAAAGCAGCCGTCTAGCACATGCACACAGGTAGGTTTTATGTTGATTCTTGAGTTTACGATTTTATAATACCAGGTTAGTATTGCAGTTGCCGTTAAGATGCAAGTTGTGTTTGCTATTTTTGAAACCATGCAAGATCATTTGACCCATGAGAGGAAATCAATATATAAATCAATAACCATTTGCTCTTCCATAATATGATATCGAATAATCTGGAAGTCATCCTCAATAAGACTCGTAGCTAGGAGAAACCTGACAAAAAAAGTAACTAAGCCTCAAATCAGAGACAATATAAGGGCTCTAAGGAACCCGGGTTCATCTGCTCTGAGGATGGTATACTTGACTGTAGACTGTTGTTCACCAGTATTGCTAACAAATGCAAATACGAAGAACATCGACGTGGAATTTAATTACAGAGAGAATAATGACATATTTGGGACAATAAATGGTACAGTCGTCCAACGGGCTTTATTGACACTTCCCACAGAGATCCACTGCATATCGGAAATATTGTAAGGGGTTGATCTTCCCAGGAGAGTTTACTCCAGGCTTAATAAAATAAGAACGAATCCCGGAAGATATGACTTAACGAGGAGTGTAATTCTGATCCATGCTTTAGAAGTCTCATTTGATAGAAATTAGGCGTCAAATTCGAAATGTACATATTTAAACTTTGACAATTGTTCATTTAAAAGAAATTAAATGAGAAAATACTAGACATGATTTCGAAACTGTTACAACTTTTCAGGTGTACTGTAATTTAAACGTCTGTAATATTATCATCTTATGTGTAAATAAAAATGATTTCATCCCAGATCTGAAAACTTTTACAATCAACAATGCGTTGAGAAAAGGGGATGAAGGTAGCAATAAGTTATTATTTTCATAGCAACAGAAGTATATTTCCCCTCACGACTACTTTACACGGAAACAGTATTCGGCAATCTTAACACAAGTGTATGTGTACATGACAATAAAATAAATATATGGGGGAAGTCCCTTTGATCCTGTGGCACTTCGGGGAGTCGGGATACTTCTTGCCGAATCCCAACAGACGTCGACTTCGCACAGACCAACTAAGTTTATCTCTATTGGACGATTTTTATATGAAATGCTATGGGAGAATGCTTGCTTCCTTTTGCCTTCAACTTTGAGACAAATCATCAAAATAACGTGCATTGAGCGTCGATGTTGGGATATAAAAGTGCGAGAGTTGTGTAGAGCCTCGGAAGCGATATCCTATGATTGGCTCCTAAAACGAAGAATTTGTTTGTATCAAAAAAATACTGTAGTGCTATATATAGGTCTAATTTTCATTTCGTTTCATTTACGGCCCATTACTATTATTTGGTCTATATCTAAACAAGGAGGACATTCTTTATTTGTGTTTAAAATGTCTTAACTACTTGTATTGTTTAAACTGCATTTTATTAGGAAATATCTCGAAGTAGGTTCATCATTTTTAAAATGGTTTTCATACTGTTATCGCGAAAATCCTTAATAAATGGCATATCTTCATTTTTTTAATTCAAAGTCAAATTTAATCGAAATTAAATGAGAATAAATTATAATTAACCGACGTCAAAGAAAGTGGACACAATCTTAATCCTTCTGTATGTACAGTGTATCTACAGAAGTTGGAATCCTATAGAAAACTTTTTATTCTTATTAGGGAAATCTGCATAGTCAGAATACTAAAACGAAAATATCACATGTTTTGTGGCTCAATTTGTTGTTCTGTTGTTTCTTCTACAAAAATTAAGATTTGATTGCCCTACTGATTGAATTGTTGGTGTTATGTAACGATTAATTTGAATGTTTATTAAGTAACAATCAATCACGGTTATGTATTAACTCCTGAGCACAAACACATGACTGCAATAAGCTAAATGGACAGAAACTTAAAAATATACTAAAGAATGGCTTTAAAGGGATGTTGCTGTCTCGGTATCGACTGAAATTGGAAGAGCAACCGAAATTGGGTTTCAGTTTGGGTTGAAGAACATAGTTTCAGCCAGAGGGTACAAATTTGGCGAAGGCGCCAGTTTAAATGAAAACTTCCTAGTGTGAAAGTACCTACTGCATATGGGATCATTTTTATGGAATTGTGTACTATTTTTAAGATGAGACTTGGCATTACATGTAAGTGACGATGTGACAATTGATCTTAAAGGAATTTTAGCTAAACCCTAGAAACGTGGTGGCTTAGAATAATAGTTTTGGGTTCTTATTCAGTAAATTCACGTCTTTGAGTGTATAGTAAGCGGCATATTTTGTTGTCTGCAGAAATGGTTGGATCTCTGTTTTATTTTACTGCCTTTGGTTTATATGTTCTGAATTTTTACCATTATATTCATGTTTATTTATATTTACTGTGGCATTACTCTTCACTGCATTTAAAATTCTTGAACACAAATAGGACCACCTCTATGTCATTCCTACAAGAACACATTTTCAAAAATATGAAATGAATTTTGAAGGCGTTTAAAATAACCTAGTGTTACTTTAAACTGAATATCTTTTTTTTAACGTCAGGATTTTAAAAACATTCTTATATCAAAAAGTCAACATTGAAGATATTTATTCAGTACAATATAACGTTTTTATAAGCAAATGTATTTCAAGTAGTAGTTTCAAACTTAAAAAGCAGACGAAGATACCCAATTGTCGATTGTAAGTTTTCAGTGTCTAAATCAGACCCCGCTTTCAATGGTAACAAAAAATGAACACTGCTAATTTAATATGTACAGGGTAGCAGTTATAAAGGACATATGAAAATAACAAAGCTTCTTTCAAATTAAAAGAATTCGAAAGAGTTTTTTTTTGAGAATTTACTGTGGCGCTCCTAGGTAGGTATGCATTCGTCAAAATTGAAATCAAAAAATTCTGAAGTTCCAGAGATCCCATTAAAGTCTCAAGGGAAAATCTTGGAAAAACCTTGTAACCTATCCCATATAGGGTTGCTCAAAAGGACCTTACCATTATTAATTTCGTCCTTGATTATTGATAATCAGAACCACATAATAAAACTATATATGTTATGACTAAGGTTCCATGCATTTTCACAAATTTTAGACATTTCGATTTCTCGTCTCTTTATACTTATAATACTTATATTTTTATGTTTATTTATTCGTATATTTAACGGTTTAGAGGTTTGTCCAATATAAAATTTATTACATGCGCTAATAATTTTACAAAATAGTATTTAGTTTTTGATATAAATAATGTTATTGTATTTCTTGTTTTGAATGTTGTTTTGATATTAAATCTATTGTCAATCTTTTTTTAGTCTTTCTGAAAGATCTTGTATGTATGGTATGGTTGTTGTTATAATGTGATTAACTTGGGTAATAGTTTTGCTTAGAGCAGCTTGATGTTAAAGGTTCTATGTTCAATTTTGTTTAACTCTTTATTGATGAATTTTTAGGGTAATTATTAGCAGATCGTACATTTTTATAAATGTTTTTTTTCATTAATTTTATCGAAATCAAAACAGTTGGTCCTTGCTCTATACAAAAATTTAATGACACCGCTTTTTAAGGTATTTGGATGATTAGTGTTAAAACTGAGATACCTATAACTGTGAGTTGGCTTTCTGTGCAATTCTGTTTTAAATCAAGATTGTGTTTTCTAAGAAAGGTAGGTTGCAATTCTGCCCAATTTCTAATGTGAAATGTATTGTTGGTTGTTTGTTGTTGATGTCGTTTAATAATTCATGTAAGTCTTCAAATGAGCGACCCCAAATACTGAATTTATTATCAACTTAACACCATCAAACTAAAAGTGTATTTTCTTTTGTGAAAATTATTTGTTCTTTAACTTTTTCCAAGAAAAGTTTATTAAGGCAGAGGACAGACAAGAACCTATGGTCATGCCAAAATTTTGCTGGTAGTAGGGTTGTCGGAAAAATATCGATATATCGATATATTTTGTTTTATATATCGATACTTTTACACGATATAATTTAATTCGATATATCGATATATCGATATAAAAACCAAGTATCGAAAACTTATCAAAAACGATATTTTTCCGTATGTTTGTTACGTGCTATATAAAATAAATACTAGCTATTTTCCAATTACTAGAGCACAAAGTGTTTTTGTGTCGCTCTGTGTCGTAATTTTCGGGCGTTAATTGGAATAACATGCTTCATGCTTCATCATAAAGTTTTATGTTTATTTAGCACTTACATAAAACATCCCAAAGGCACAGTTATTTCTTGTGCCCATTTGTGCGAGCCAGTGCTGGAATTGAAACACTTAGTGCTCAGCACTGTGCCGTACTGTGCGCAATTGTGCGGTAATTGGAAAACAGCCAATATACTGTCAAACAAGTTGAGATACATGATCTTTGTACACAAAGATTAGCAGAATTCTTTCAAGTATCATTAATTTATTATATTTATGCTATATGTTGCCTAAGTGCTTGAAGTTAAAATAAATTTTAAATATGTTGCTGATAATGCATGAGGTAGAGGCGAGGAATATATGAGAGTGTATAAATGATCACTAGAACGACATCAAAATTTTCAGAAAATATGAGAAGTAGTAGTATATAGTTAATTTAACAAAATATTACTACCTTAAGCTGTAAAAAAGTTTCAAAATAAAATATTTTTAAATAATTAATCCAGTCTACCTAACCATCTATCTATAAATTGTTTGCATATAACTTTATCAGATACACTAGTTAAATAAATTACTAAGTATATATGTATATATATATATATATATATATATATATATATATATATATATATATATATAGACTACTGTTCTAAAATAGTACCGATATAACGATATTTTTTTCTCGATATATCAATATCGATATTGATACTTTTAAAAAATATCGATACAATATATATCGATACTTTTTGACAGTTCCGACAACCTTAGTTGGTAGAAGTCATCATTGAGTTGAAAATATGTTGTTTTCATGCAAAATATTATTAATTTCACTATTGTGTCAATGTATAATTGTGTATATTGACTTAGTAAATTGTTTCTTTACTATAAGAAGTAATTGGCTCTAGAGTGAAATTATTTTATAAGTTTAAAATGTCAAAACTTGCTAGTGTGAAATTATATTTGTATTGAATGCGTGATCATTTTAATAGAAGTGTGCACAATCTTTAAGATGTGAATTGGAATTACCTGTAAGTGAAGAAATAATCTTTAGAAGAAATTTTAATAGCTCACTACAAGAATAACTTATAGAACTGCCAATTGATCTTAAAGGAACGTTGGGTTTATGAATTTTATGTAAACCCTATAAATGTGGGACTTAGAATAATAGTTTTGCGTACTTGTTCAGTAAATGTATGTCTTTGATTGTATAGTAATAGAACTTGTTTTAATTTGCCGTCTTTGGTTTATATGTTCTGAATTTTAACGTTCTATTCATTTTTATTGATATTTGTTAGTCTGAAGTTGGTAGACAATGTAACTCGTTCCTCGAAGTTTCCTTGGACTTCCATCGTCTTGAAGTGGTTGATCTCACAACGCTTCAATAGCTGTGTATCTGCTATCGTCATCAGGTGAATGATAGGAAATTCAGATTATCCGTCATATTTATATTATACGCTTAACCGGTCATGCGTCGCCGGTCATGGTCATTGGGTCTTATCCGGACCAATCATTCTATATGCTGTCTCTATGAATTTTCTTTTGTACCAGTATTCTTCCTTGTGAATTGCTCTGGCATGGTCCCAGTTGATATTATGGTGTTCGGTCCATGCATGATTACATAGCCCAGGCACTGGTGTCACTTCGTCTCTCCAATGTAAAGATTGCCACATTCACACGGTATGCTGTATATACAGTTATTTGGTATTGCTGGTGCGTGGGCCTCATTCTTGTTATCATGCTCCTCAAGGTGTTGTTGCTTTTGAAGATGTTTCTGATTCCATAGCTGTGTGCAATTTTCTCCGACAAGTCTTTAGTATAAGGTAATAGTACAGTTGCTACCGTGGTCTCCCTTCCTGCCTAGGTGGTTTGTCCAGCTTTTCAAACGCCTTGATAATGATCGTTTCCGGATATCCATGTTCCAAAAGGTCTTCTCTAAGTTTCCTTGTTCTGCTTTGAGGGCTTCTGGTGTTCTGCATATATTTTTGACTCTATGGATTAGTGTTTTGATAATGCCAGTTTTTCGTTGCTGATGGGTGGTTAGAATTGTAGTCAAGGTATAATCCTGTATGCGTAGCCTTCCTTATTCATATTTACTATGACATTACCTTTATTTGCAGGTAAAATTTTCTATACTACTACTGATATAATTAAATTTTATATAGTTGCTGAAGAAATTGTCATTTTTAATTCTTTATCTGAGAGAGTAGTAATGTTTTTTCTTAGATCCAAATATATACTCATATTTTGTAGTTTACTGTTAAGTATATTGTTATTTAAAAGATGGTCATTAAATAACTTTAGTGTATTTGTTTTTGTGACCTAAATTGGCTATTTTAGCTTTTGGTTTAGGGAGGGGCAAATGAGCTGCCCCATGCCTCCCCCCTCGGTATGCCCATGATTCTATTAAATTGTTTTTCTGGTTTACGATAAGTAAGGAAATTCTTTACATGACCTTTCTCTTTGTTATGTTATGCCCAAGAAATTCTAAAACTACACACAAGATATGCCTCATTCTTCATTTAGAAAACAACTCATAGATTATTTCATGAAAAAAGACATTTCGTTAACATTACGAATCAAACAGGTAAGCCGGTTGACAGGTTTCCCAATGCCATCCACATTCAATCTTCCCTCATAATTGCTCAATGATAAATTGAAACACAAAAACCACGAACCACTTGACAGGAGATAGGGCGACGTACTCGCGTCGTTGCGTGAGAGAGCGTCTGTCGGCCACGTGCCTGTCCCTATATCGTCATTATATGCTTCTCTTCTAACAGGATTCGATATAATCACGTGATAAATTAAAGCGCTACTTGAGCCACACGTGGCGCTAGTTGCGATGTTGTGATGTCGTTTCCTTTCGGTCTTGTATTCTTATAATGTGTTTACAAATTGTGCTTCTCCACCCTTTTCCGGGCAGTTTAATTGATCGTATTGTGAATGCGTAATGTTGATTAAAAGAAATTTTAATTGAAATTCGACAGTCTAAGCAGACACTTAACTGAAATAATCCTCGTCGAAGATATAACAGTTTAACTTTGTTATATAGTGTTTTTTTGACGAGGTGAAAACATTTAAGGACTTGACGTACGCTAAAATATTATTATTTACTTCTGGAAACCTGCAAGCATCAAAAGATATAACCTCAGGTGCCTCGGTTGTAGAGTAGTAGAAACTCTACTCCTACACATCTTGCATAGATCACATATCCACTCTACAGCAATTAATAGATAAGAAAAAAACTAAAAACAGGGAGGTACATTTAACTTTCATATATCTGAGGAAATCACTTCTAGCTCAGGGGTCATTTACGGAGAAAAAGACCATTTGGTGACAAAATTAATAGTAGAACAAAACCAACATCAATGTGTTCTAATGATAAAACATTACTAATTGACATGAAATTCAACATTTTTTATCGATGCGTTTTTGTTTTATAACAAAAAAAAACGCGAAAAATCGGTAACAATTTAGTTTTTTACTTTTTACACAATCCACCTATAAAACCGTGTTGGCTACTATGGGCAATGTTGACGAGAAATGAAAAACCTACAAAATGGGCTACTATACGCTCAATTTCGTTAACTGGTTTCTTAGATAATGAAATATTTAGTCGAAATTCCAAAAAAATAAGTAATCGTTCATATTTTTTTTTTATTTTATAGCTAAAAGATTCTTACTAACTGAAAGAGTATCTTCTCATACCCAATCATGTTCAAAAAATAAATACTGTAGCCCCACTAGTTTTTGCAGAATTTTAGTCCATCCTATAGAAGACATATTTATTTGAAAGGCCATATTACCTCACCGGATGACCCTATCATTATGAATAAACCACTTATGAAAAATGAAAGACTTAATCTCGAGACCCCTCATCTCACTTTTCCAAAATTTAAAGTATAAATACATTAAGTACTGAGAACATTTAGCGATTCCCTATAATTTTTCTGGACGAGTCCATTCGAAAAAAATTGTTAAGGGCGGTACCTATGTAACTATATCCTTATAACAAATAATGTTAATGCAAATTTTCGTTTTAAGCACACACATTTAAAGGAACCTACTATTTCTTTTTCACATTTTCAGTACATTTTATATTTTATTATTATATAAAAATACCTATATAATTTTCTAATTTGGCCCCCAAAAATTAACATTAGAGTTTTATTTTACTAATAAACTTTCAGGGCAGCCTTTTATTATCTACTCTTTGAAGTTTGAGGCTCTGTAGATTGAAGGATATTTTTATTAGAATCTTTTAAACAAATGATTTAAAAATATGATATAATTGTAATTCTCATAATGAGCCTTTTGTCTGATATATTACATGATACGTTTGAAAATTGAATGTTTATTTTCTATATAATTGTATAATTTGTCCCTAAAATTACTATGGGGGTTTTCTAATATTTCTTCTTATAAATTTCAAGTGAGCTCCAGTATCCCTAATTATTTTCAAAATTTTAGGTAGTATGGTTTCGGAAATAAAGCCAGAAATCTTGTAAATAATTAATTTTAAAATTATGAAAAATATATATTTGTATTCCTCATAATGAGCCCTTTCATTTGATGTATTACATGATGCGTTAAAAAATATTTTTTTATTTTCCGTTTAATTCTATAATTTTCCCCCAAGATTAATATTAGGGATTTCTTCGAATTTTTACTGTAAACAAAAAATATTAGGTCTTATAGTTTGGGGAATAAAGGAGGAATGGGTAATTTTTTTAAATATTTTTTAAGATATTCATTAAAAAAATAAAAATATTATATTTGTATTCATCATAATGATTTGATATATTACTTGATCCGTTAGAAATAATTATATTTTTTTATTTTCCATGTGTGTAATATTATGGGGTTCTCCTTATTTTTCCAGTAAAGTTCAGGTGAGGCGCTATCCCTCTATTTTTTTCAAAATTTTGCAACTTATGGTTTCGGAGATAAGGGGGGAATGGGTAAGATTTTTTATATTTTTATTAATATCTTTTAATTTATTTATTTTAAAAATATGAAAAAAAATATATTTGTTTTCGCCATAATGAGCCCTTTCATTTGAGATATAACATGATGCGTTAGAAACAATTTTAATTTTATATTTTCCATTTAATTCTGTAATTTGCCCCCCAAAATTAAAAGTAGAGGTTTCTCCTTATTTTTCCAGTACACTTCAGGTCGGACCCTATACCTCCAACTTTTTGCAAAACTTTACGATTTATAGTTTCAGAGATAAGGGGGGATAGGTAAATTTTGGTATATTCTCGTTAATATCTTTTTAACCATTTTTTTTAAATATGAAAAAAATATATTTGTGTTCCTCAGAATGGGACCTTTCATTTGATGTATTATATGATGTTCAAATTTTATTATTAAATTTTTACTTAACTGTATAATTTGCCCCCCAAAATTAATATTAATGGTTTCTCCTTAGTTTTCCTGTAAAGTTAGTGCAACATTCTATATTTCCCATGTTTTTCAAAATTTTAGGCTCAGTAGTTTCGGACATCAGAGGAGGAACGGTCGATTTTTTTAGTTTTCCCCCCAAAAGCACCCCTAAAATCAAAATTTCTTACCATACCATATGTACTCCTGATCGGGTCACCAAGCTATACATTGATACCAAATTTCAACCTCTTCCGTCCAGTAGTTTAGGAGAAAATTGCTGTGATGTGACAAAGACAGAAATCTGGAGTGATATTATAAAGGTATCCGTATATTGTATATACGGAACTCTAAAAATGGTCTTTTTCAATTGCGTTGTTAACGCAATTTTTATTTTGTTCAATTCAGATTTCTGTTAAGAGTTTCTTACTAATAAATACTAATTAATGAGGAGCCAAATTTCTTGATCTTGATATGTTTTGATCTTTTATGGAAACAATTACAAATATATATAAAAATGGAAAAATCGCAACAACCTTCGCGTTTTGCATATTATGATTGCTCCGTCATTATCATATGTGGCTAAATGGAGTTTAGGTATTCTATTTTGCTAAATTTATTACATAAATCCATATTATCCAAGAAATATAAATATGTGTTTGCATTAAATTAAAAAGATTGTTTATTATAAGGATATAGTTACACAGGTACCACCCTTTGGCAATTTTTCGAATGGACTCGTCAGAAAAATTGATAAGGAGTGGCCAAATGTTTTCAATACTTATATGGATTTATGCTTTAAATTTTGAAAAAGTGAGATGAGGGGTCTCGAGATCGACTCTTCCACTTTCCAACGGTGGTTTATTCACAATGATAGTGAAGTAATATGACATTTCAAAAACAACAACAACACATCGATAAAAATGTTGAATTTTATGTCAATTACTCATGTTTTATCATTAGAACAAGTTGATGTCGGTTTTGTTCTACTATTAATTTTATCACGTATTTTTGTAAATGACCTGGGCTATTCATATACCACTAACCTAATAACAAGATTTATGGTGTATGGATAAAAAGAGGTAACAAAAATTATATCAAATTTTGAAAGGTCTATTACAGGGATGCCCGACCTTATCTACCTTGTTCGAAATCCTCCTAGAACAGGTCTTAACTACTTGGTAACAAAAATGCCATGGAATGGAAATGCCTACAGGTAGTAGCAACCCTAGCAAGAGTTTTAAGTGATGTGGGTTCTCTTCTCTAAATACAAAACCTTACTATTCCTGTACTATGGATTATTTGTGCCTGGTTATAAAAAATACTAGACCTACCAAATATCTGGGTGGATCTTTGGGGTAAGCGTAGCGGAATCTGTGGTACTTGACATAGCAGTTGTTCTGCTCATTCGCCTTAACGGAATGCTGTCGATCTAACTCACACTCCATTCCATAACTCCACTGTGTTTGCCCTCTTGCCCTGCTGCTGAGGTAATAAGTTGTACAATTTTGATTCGTAACTTTTATTTACACTGCTGCATACAGTCTTAAAAAGATAAACGATGTAGCAACAATGAATTTAATAACAGGCTGTTTCATTGCTATGGAGAAAATTCCAAATCTGACAGTCTCTCCTGACACATAGTAGAGCGTAAGTCTTAGTGTTGCTCCTTAAGCAACAGTCACAGGTATGGTCAGCAAGATATGAAGTGCTCTCCACACACTCGTGGAAGCATACTGGCAATCATTATTTTTAGTGAGTCAGTGAATTTTAATAATGAGTTCAAAGTTCGGAAATCTCATAGAGAGAAGCGTAGATGACTTTCAAATTCAACATATTAAAAATGTCTAATATGGTAATCTCAACCCCGAAGACGAAAGCAGTGGTCAATAATAAAGAACCGATTAGACGTCAGGTAGATATTGGCATAAAACAGGTTACAGAAGGCAACTATTTGGGAATCGTCTTAACCAGTTACGAAGATATAGAAAAAAAGTAAAAAAATAAATACAGAAAGCCAATTAAGCAACTGGTTACCTAAATAACACAATAAGGAGAAACAAACATATTAGAACAGAAACTAAAACTAGGATTTACAAAGCTACTATAAGACCAATATTAAAACAAAAGATGTTGGAGACGATGGAGATGAGAGTATCGTCAGGGTAGCATTCATGGTGGAAAGAATAATCGACTGGGTATTGAAACGGAAAAGATATTGGAACAATCACATAAGCAGAATGTCAGACGGGAGGGTGGCAAGTTTTGCCAGAGACAAATCGCCAGCAGATAAAAGAGGTGTGTACCGACTCCATTAAAACGGAGTTACAATATACTATAAAGAGATCACCCAATGAAGAAACAGGCAGAAATGAATAAAAAAAGATAGAAAAGTAACAAGGTTATGAGTTCCTTAACCAGTTCACAACTAGATCCATCATATTTTCCCCCATCTGTTAACTGATTTGCAAATCAGCACAGGTTTCTCCCACTATGGGCCTTTCGGGAATTACCGTCATATCATTTAAAAAAACACGCATTAATAAATTTTGATAGTAATTTAGACCGAATGAATGCATTTTCAATTGTATCAATCATGGGGTAGCAATTAATTCCTCGAGATCGATTGGTGTCTCATCTACCTCTAATACGGTTTGCTACTCAAATAAAATCATTTCCTTTTTTCGGGATGGGTCTGGCTTAAAATTTGGATCCATCTCAGCTCGAGATGCCATTTCCATAGCTGCAGATGAATAGGCTCGGTTTCACAAATCCGAGTTTTTCCCAATTCCATTTCCTGCATTGCATTCCTTACAAATTTTATTGAAACTATTTTACATACTAAAGCACCAATGTAATTATTACACTCAAATTGCGCTACCTCTAATGTTGCAACTGAGTCTATTATTCTTCATTCATATTTAGAAGGACCTTACGAAGGATATTTAAAGTTTTTAAAGGGAATAGCAACAAGACTATAAACTACTCTCGCAAGTAATTTCGCAAACTTTGTTGGAAAAAATAGAATGACTTAGTTTTAATGGCATACTATTTGTTAAATTTTCTTTCATGTATAATTCATAGAACTACTGTTACCTCTGGCGCGATGATAAATCTATGTATCACCTTCATAACCCAAAGTTCAGTCAGAAATGAAGTCCACTTGTAGTTAATTAAAGTTGCGTTTAGTCGAAACCAATATATTTTTTTACTACTAGTTGTCGTTTTTCCCTACATTGTTTGCAGCATACAAATTTTGTTATCATGAAACACGGACTGAAATGGAATAATCATAGTAAAAGCAGATTTTAGTAATTATATGGTATTTTATGTCACCGCAATTGACACTGTATTGTCACTCACGTGAATTTCCCTATAGACACATAAATGAAGTAATGGAGAAATACGTGGTGCTCAGATATGTTCCTGCGTCTCCTTGATTTTATGAAGATCATTGTAACTATTTAATCTGTATTAAGTATAATACATGTTTCAGTATGTAGGGAATATTAGAGATATTTGAGATAAATATGTTATGTCGTCGCGTTTTGATAAGTTTAGATTTACAAGGTTTCTTATGTAAAAAAAAACGTCTAGAACGTCTATTCACAGAGGATTAACATTAAAGAGGTCGTAATTCAACAGAAACAGGCCTTAAAAAACTCAACATGTTTCTACGCTCTATTAATAAACAGTATGGATGCAGATACCCTGATTTCCAGGCATTAAATTAACACCAAATTTAAAATGAATTTAAAATAGTATCGATTTTTCATTACTTATTTAAAAAGTTTATAATAAATTAAATTGTTAGTTGACGAGAAAAACTTTTATAAGTTTTTATGTAGTAATTATAAACAATTTAAAAGTAATAAAATTTAAAAAAAAACAATCAAATGAGTACGTTCGACGTCATTATCGTATCGCTACTGATACTTTTGTTCAACTTTTACTTCGGTAATCTTCGAGGCTTTCGATTCACTTTCGGATAGATTAGATCTCGGCGACCCCCAAAACCCCCGAATAAGAAATTTCCAGCCAAAAATGTTCGTTTTCTATAATTTTCATCCGTCATCTTGAATTCACCATCTTGGATTGGAAAAAATTAAAATTTCGAACTCAGCGACCTCCAAAACCTCCCGAGGAAGAAATGTCAAGCCAGGAGAAGTCATTATTTGACCTCTAGTGGTTGCCCCAACCTCCATACCTCAATACATGCCCGGACGTAAAATTTCCCGGTCTTTCCGATTCCGCCATAAAAAATAGGGGTATTTTATTTAAAAAAAAATGAGGTTGACCTCAAAATAACCTCAAAAATAAGGTTCAAGGTCAAATCCAAGGTCACCATCGGATTCGTTGGTCAAAGTTACTGAAGGAATGACCTTGACCTTTCAAGAAAGTACTTTAGCAAATATTCAGCTGTCCCGGGACTTAATTGACATCCGGTATGTAATATTTTCGGCAGATAGAGGGTTCTCGTTATCTTCCTAATATTAGTTCTTCCTTAAAATATTATATCCAGTGGCAGAAATAACCCTAGAAATGACAGGTTTGGCTCTTAGGATATGGAGCAGGTCGATAGAATTGTGGTCTAAGGGAGGGGGAGGGCAAATCAGAAATCTGTTATTACAGTTAGACATATGAGTTTAATACACTAAGTAATAACAAAGAACAAAGATAAGTAATTACATCACGAAGCACCAATGTAGGACCACAGAAATCTGCGGGGGAGCAGTTGTCACCCCCTTGCTCCGGCCTGGCTAAATGTTATATTATTCAGTGTTCTCTGAATTTTGCCTGCTGTTCTTAAAGTTTTGATTGTTCTTTATTGGTTTCTTGGACATCCTATAAGTTTGCTGCTCCTTTTATACAAGCTTTCATATGTTCATATTTTTGTGTTTTTGTTCCAATCTCCACATGTAAAGCATTCTTATAATTTAATCTTGCAGTCCTTCTAGGTTCTTTATGTTATGTGTAATAATATTATTGTCTATTTTCTTTATTTTCTTCATTCGTTCTGTTTTAGGGTATAAAGGTTTTGGCAACAACCAGATGGTCAGATCCTCACTTTGCCATTCTGCTTATCTTCACGCCTTGGGTCTGATTGTCGTTTCAAAGTGATATAATCTATGACAGACTTTAGTCTTCTTGTATGCTGATTTCAGATATATTTATGAATTTCTTTGGGAGGAGAGAATGCAGTCATTAGTCTCAGATCGTATTTATTACATTTTAAACCTTCTTTAAATTGTACTGGCATTTCGTACTGGGTAACACACAATATAATATTCTACATATTTCTTATTTTTTCTTCGGTAAACAAAGAAATAATTTCGAGCTCTTTCGGATGAAAAGTAGTTTTTATAAATATTTATTGTTAGTCATTTTAGGTATTTCATTTGACAAAAAATGACATTTTTTGAAATCAACGAATTGATATTTTTTATTAGCGAAAACAACGCGAAAGTACACAGCCAACCAAGTTCTGAAATTTGGGAGGCATTAAATTCATGTCGGCGAACTTTTTTAACTAGATTTTTTAATAAAGTACACGCGCGTATCGATGTTATAGCCGGAGGTAGATGAACGCCATCCATCCAGCCAGTCATCCAGAGAGAGAAGCCCTGGCACTCTTTGATTAAGACTGCGTCTCCCGAGGCAATATTTGTCATTAGTTCAGTTAGCTCACTGTTTCTGTTTGCTAATCACAGATGTGGCTGATTTTGCAACCGGTTGATGTATGTTTGATTAAGTGAAGTGATGTGGTTATAATTCGGTTGTGATCTGGTTGCCTTTGCGGCAGGAACAACGTTCAATTAGCTGTTTTTTCCCTGGCAAATTTGCTCACAAATTTTAAGAAATACATTAATAAATTGAAATGCTGTATACAGTGCTTTTATAAAGTATGACATCGCTCTTGTGAGTTCACTATTTTCGACAATGAAGCTGGGACAGATTGATTTTGTTGGCTTATACACTTTTCAAAACAAAAAAGTTCTCATATTTCTTATTATTTAAAATTTACTATTCACAAAAAATAAATAACATATACGTCTACAAAAATGGTCAAATTGACCTATTATAGTTGGAGGTTCTTGAATTTCAGTGAGAATTCTGTGCTTAGTGTCTTCTAAATTAATTCTTTCAGCTACCTATACTTTACTTTTTAACTAACACCCAGCAAATTGGTCCAGAGTATTTATATTTGGAATCTAGAAGGCCATTCCATGTCATCGCTTTATCACTCTATCTATTGGCAAAACTTTCATCGAGAACAATTCTGAACAAATACTTTTACTGCAACTCTCCAACTCACTCCAGAGTCAACAGAGTTTACTATAGTTATACCTCCCGCTCTCTTTCAGTTCTTTCATTATTTTGTAAAAATGATTTGTCAACTAAAATCACAATTATATTTGATCAATTTATTGTTGATAATATTTTATTAATCTTAATATTATACTTTTACTTTAGATAATTTTTATTTTTATATTTTTCATATAATTTAACTAAGATTACAAAAATCAGGAATTTATACACAGACCGTAAGATTCAAGATAAAGAGTTAGATCCGGCAGCCCTGATTATCACAGCCATCTTTGTTGTAGGGACTTTCATTTAAATTTTGACATTTCATTTTATTTTAGCCGTTAGGTTATTAGAGCACGGTGGTAAAGGTAAGTTTTTAATTCAATGAGTAAAGTGCAAGATTTGAGTTTCATTCACTAAATGAAATGAGAGTTTTCAACAAAACTAGGTGGTATTTAATATTAATTAAGAGCAGGTGCATTATATTTCTTTATATTTTCTTAAGATATGTGGTTTATTAATATGTTCTTATGTTTTGTAGTTATTTTCTAATACACACCCTACCCTAACTTTTGAGCTGGCTGTTTGCATTTTCTGCTTACGAGTTGAAATCTTTAACTGTGAAATGTTAGAATAAATATTATAATTCGTTTTGTTACTCAATTTAAAGCTATTCAAATTTTACAGTCTCATATCCCAAAATATATATTCTAATGTTCAAACATATATTTGATGTTAATTTAGTATATAATACAATGTTAATATGTTTTTAGGGAACTGAATTTTTTATGTAGAAAATTATAACTACATATTTAAATATATTTAAAGGCCAAGTCTTTTTAATGTTTTCCGTCTTATCTCATAGATAATTTATTTTAGATTACAAAATCCTGGATTTTAATACAAGATGACTGACTTTTAAGTAAAATAAACATCTCGTTGACATTTTAAGATGTGTATTACTTAAAATCTAAAAATATTCAATGCATCTACTGATTTGTTATGGTAACTATTTTAGAATGAAATGCATTTTTATTCAACATATTTTTCCTTCGAAATCTTGCATAGACGGCCATGACGTTCAAAACATTAAGTAATTTTATATGGAGGGAGCGTTGATGCTGTTAGATTGGTTGAGAGTTCAGCATAAAGCGTTGTTATTGTCTACTAGTAAAATAGTCAATGTAGTATATCTGTACAACAACTCACAAGCTGCAGTAGCATTCTTCTTAAATATTGTGTTTTCGATGTGAATTTAAAAAATTCATTAATATATTATTATCACAATCTTCCGAAGGTCTTGTGTAAAAAAATGTCAGTCAGCGGACAATAGAGAATAATTTAACGAGTCGATTAGAAACCGGAAGTGATGGAAATTTTTAGGTTGCAAAGACCAATTTTCCAATTAGTATATCGAAAATTTTATCGGGAGTGGTTCTAGCGAAAATTTTGGAGGGTCACGCATTTGCAAAAATTATATCGAATACCTATATTTGATTAAATATTTATTTCAATAGATTTGTCAATATGACGTGCACAATTTTGGTCACACCCCTACTTCTCCGATTTCTCCTCAACTTTATTTCTTATAAAAATAGTTTTTGACAGAAAAAAAACTGAATAATGTTTACAATTTGATGAAATAGGGTCTAATTTCAACCACTGGGTGACCACTAGTTAATACAAAACAAGCTATTCTATTCAACAGTAAGCGAGGTTGGTAACAAAAATGAATGCATAAATATGCCACTATTGCACTAAAAAATTTAAAATGAAAACATTTAAAACAAAAAAAAAACTGAAAAAAAAAACGCAAAAGTAATTGTACTTAAAAGTCTAATAATTTGAGTACCATTTATGAAGTGAGAACGTAGGTTTTCGCGGCCAATAGTCATAGCTGATTCTGTTTTTTCCGGATTTGAACCGCATCATTTTTTTTTTAATTTATTTATTTATATGTCTGAACCAGCATATAAACAACATATCTTTGTGGAAGCTTTTGAAGCAGTGACTCTGGAGTCTTCAGACTACACACCCAATATCTGGTTGAAATATGTTGATGACACTTTTGTCATCTGGCCACATGCACAAGAGGCTCTCCAATTATTCTTTAACCACATTATACCCAACATTTAAACATCCAAGTCACGATGGCAATTGAGTCCAATGGATCCCTGCCCTTCCAGGACGTGTTAGTTTCACGGTTGCCAAATGGTCACACGGGCCACTGTGTATACAGAAAACCAACACACACCGACAGATATCGTCACACCCGGTACCATCATCATCCATGTCAGAAACGGTCAGTCGTGAACTCCCTGGTGAATCAGCTATATCAATTTCCCAACCCAAAAGTTTGAGAAAGGAATTAGGTTGAGTACAGTGTAGCCTACTAAACAACGGCTACAGTAAACGAGAGATTCGCAATTTCAGTTCTCGTCACCAAAATCCCCTTCCTAAGAAAGAATTGTTCCCTAGTAAATCAGTAACATATTTGCCATATATAAGCAACGTAACGGATAGGATTAGGAAGCTTCTCCATATTAACGAGGTGAAAACAGTCTACAAACCACTATCCACAATCTCACAAATGTAACCCTCCCCAAAGGTTAAAAACAAAATTCTCTTTCATCCAAGGGTGTTTAGTCCATTCCATATTGTTGTGGGGCAGTATACATCGGTGAAACAGGTCGATCTATAAACACTTGTCTATGTGAGCACCAACTTTGTTTGAAAACGGGCCTGCTTTCAAACTCTGCCGTAGCTGAACATCATCACGAAACAGGACATCAAATTCTCTTCGATAGCTCTTCTGACGTGGCCAAATCTCCGTATTATTTCACCACAAAATTTCGTGAGGTCGTTGAAATCCCCAAAAATCCCATCTGACAACCCTGCATCAACACTTCAACAGAAATCTCGTCAACAAAATAAATCACTTACATTACCTACTAATAAACCAAATCCAAAATAATCCCATTAAGTGCCTCCTACACTTCTTTTACCTAAAATTTCAATTTTTTCGTTGGCTAGATTCAAAGTACTTCTTAGTCATTTACAATTGAATTGATAAAGCCCCTTATAAGTGTGAGCGAAACGTCGGAAAACTTTGTTTAATTAATTGGAAAAAAATGACACGATCCAAATCCGGAAAAACCAGAATCAGCCATTTAGAATTATACATTGCAACTTTGTTGTTGCAGATAAATATATTTTTTTTGCGTTTTAGTTAAGTTACTTTTGTGTTTTTTTTTTAATGGTTTTGTGTTGTTTATTGTATTTATTTATTACATATTTAATAATAATTAGGTTTTTTATTACTAACTTATTATTTATTCTTATCACAATATTGGTTGTTTATCAAATAATGGAATGTAAAACCTTAACACTAAATATAAACAATTTAACACAAATCAAAATTGAGTCCATTAACTGTAAATATAACTTCAAGGGATCCACCAAATAATTGATTCGCTCTAGACAAGCATCTGTGTGTGTGTATGTTATGTTGTTGAATGCACTGTCATTGGGATATCCTGTTGGAAATAGAGTTGCTGTCGTCTAGGTAGAGGATAGTATGATGAGTGGTGTGCAATAGAGAGTCCCCGGTGGTTTTATAATCAATCCAACGGTCAGGTGTCAAGTCCTCGTTTATAGAAGCTAAGGTCTTGAATAAAAGAGGAGATATTCTCCGTGTTAAAAGCCACGCAGCTCAATTATTAACCGGCTGCTTGACCGGACTTGCAGCTGCTGCTCAAATATTTAATTGGTCCGCCACTCACCGACCTGTGATTTGTTATGTCAAACGCTTATTTACTCTCCCGGTGAACTTTTATACGGACGTTAAACATTTACTTAACATCTAAACTGCATTGCAAAATTTAGTCTGTAAATGGAGCGATTTTACAACAACAATCCGAAACGCAACTATTTAATTACTTATGTTTCGGTATAATAAATTTACTTACCTGTTTTCAATAAAACAACATTTCGGTTAACTAACACGATCATTTTAGGTATTGACAGGGTGTTTTATTCAGGTGTACATCAAGACTGTGGAGTGTAAACAAATTAGATTTTAAAATGAGTGAAAAAAAATTGCCAAAATAAGGATGGTGCCAATTGCAGTATCTAACTGTAGAAATAATCAATTTCAAATATTTAATGTGCATGGGCGTATTCAGCTTTTGGTTTAGGGAGGGGCAAATCAGGAAAAAAGTGTCCTAGAAAGCGGTCCAAATGAGAATTTTTGACCTAGGAAGGACATGTCTGCAAATTTATAGGAACTTTTGTCTGCTCATGGCAGATGGACGAAAGTTCAAAACCTTTGTCTCGGTTGAAATTCTTCGGATTTTTGGTGATTTCAACGGCCTCACGGAATTTTCTGGTGAAATAATACGGAGATTTGGCCACGACAGAGGAGCTGTCGAAGAGGATTTGGTGGCCCGTTTCGTGATGATGTTCAGCTACAGCAGAGTTTGAAAGCAGGCCCGTTTTTAAACAACGTTTCTGCTCACCCAGACGAGTGTTTATAGATCGTCCTGTTTCATCGATGTATACTGCCCCACACGAGCATGGAATGGAATAAACACCTTTGGATGAAAGAGGATTTTGTTTATCCTTTGGAGAGGGTAACATTTGTGGCATTTTGGATAGTGGTTTGTAGACTGTTTTCACCTCCTGCTTATGGAGAAGCTTCCCAATCCAAGGATTGGGAAATTCCAGGAACGTATAAAATTTGGGGGGGGCAATTATTATTTCTTTGTACCTATTACTCATATAGAATTTGTTCATCTTTGTGACAAGTTGAATAAAAGTGAAGTTTTAAAGTGTTCGTGAGAAAAAGATGAAATGAATGGAGTAGCCGCAAGGTAAGTAACATTTGTTTTGTTTTTTGTCTCAGCCTTGAAAAAGCCCCTTATAAGTGTGGGCGAAACGTCGAAAAACTTTGTTTATATCCCGATTTAGGTATATAAATAAATTAACTCGAAAAATGACGCTGTCCAAATCCGGAAAAGCAGAATCAGCTATGACTCCGGCCGCGAAAACCTTCGTTCTTAGTTTAATGTGTATTCAGAAATATTTAGAGGTGGTCCCATATATTTTTCTATAAAGCAAAACGTACAATTTCGAAATTTAAAACATATATCTAGAAGAAAGAATCACTTTCACAGTTGTTAGGTAGTTACACACAATGTAACAAGTTCGAACAATAACATGTGCTTATTATGATCTACTAGTTAACCCACCTAAACCTTGCAAGAAGTTGATAATGTTCACATCTACCCATTTTATATTTTTAATATTTTTGAAGTTGTTGACATTTTTGACATTTATGAAGTTTTTGATATTTACACATTTTGACATTATTAAAAATTTTTACATTTTGAAATTAGGAAAAATGTTGACATTTTAAACACTTCTGTCATTTTTTAAATTTTAGACAATTTTGTTATTTTTGATGTTTGAGGTTATTGACATTTTCAACATTTTTTGACATTTTTGCCTTTTTTGCTTTTTTGGCATTTTTTACATTCGTCAACATTTTTTTTCTAAATTCTTGTATTTTAGATATTTTGAAATTTTAGATATTTTGTCAAGTCTCACATTTTGAGTGTTTTATACTATCTATTTTTTTACATATTTGATGTTTTTGACATTTGTCTTTTTCGATATTTATGTTCATTTTGACATTAGTCACTTTTTTATTTTCGTCAGTTTGTCAACATTTTTTCTAATTTGTTGTATTTTTTATATTTTCAAATTTTCGATAATTTTTTTACACATATGTTTTTGCCATATGTCTTTTGAGATATTTGTCATTTTCGGCATTTATTTTGATTTTAGACATTTATATCATAAATACAATACTGTTTAAATGACGAATCACGTTTTTATTCATTTGAAGAAATATCTTATGCAATGAAAAAGTATTTCTCTTGTCCTCTATCGTGTAGGAATATGAATTTTCTCAAAGTGCAAAAAACAAATCAGTTCCTTTCATTTAAGGGGAATTTGTACCGATTTCACGCCTTCATCACCTTTTCTTACAGTGAAATTAATTTTATTTAAAAGAACAAGAATTCCCGATGCCTCCCAACGCTTCTATTAATTAATAGAATTTTCGAAAAATGACTAATCACATTCCCATTAATTTAAATGACTAAATGTCACAATACCTAATCGTGTCTACATTTTTTTCGCTTTCAGACAAATATTTGCATAATCGTCACTATAAACCGTCATTTGTTACCATTTTCTCCCATCTGCCTTGAAGGGGGTTGCAAAGTGTGTCATTGTTGATTAAAACGAGGCTAAACTGAAGAGAGAACCGTGTTGCTAACATAGTAAAATCTAGTCTTCCATTTTACGAAAAAAATATATTTTGGACCCATTTTCTAGCTTCTGCCATGTTCACTCAATGAAATCTATGGTAGAACCAATCATCAAAATACGATAGGCATAAGTGACGCATGTGACCAAAGGGTTGAAATAAGGATGTGATTTTGTAAAGAAACCTAACAATATGACAGGGATTTGCTCGCTTTTAATGTCTAAGTGTTTATTGGGAAATAACACCACACTTTAAAGGAAATTGCTGTATATTCCAAACGTTTCAGGGTCTAGATCAGACCCCGTTGTCAATGGCTAAGAAACTACGGATTAAAAAGGTACAATTCCAAGATGTAAATTTAAATATTTGTCCACAAAAAAATGGCATAAAGTTTTTAATGGTCAAGTAAGATTTAATGCAGGAATCGTTCAAGTTTCGACAATATTTTCCTTTCTTTAACCTTACTTGGCCATTCGCAAACCATATGGCAATTTTTTTGTGAACTACTCTGTATATCAACTTTCATTCGTCCGCTTGGCAGAAGCGAAAAAATCGTGGCCATATTGTTAAGTTTCCTTACAGGATAACGTTCTTATCTCAACCCTTTGGCCACATGCGACACTTGTGTTTATAGCATTTTGATGATTGGTTGCATCATAGAATTCATTTAGTGAACATGAGAGAAGCCAAAAAATCAGTCCAAAATATCATTTTTCGGAAAATGGTTCTCGCAAATTTCGCTTCATTGAATTCAACAACTTTTTCAACCTCCTTCGAGGCAAAAGCCAGAAAATGGTGGATATAAATCTGTCACTAGCTGACGGTCTACAACTAATAACGAGCTAGACCAATTCATTAAACCTAATCTTAAAATTGTTGAAACAATCACCCTATTTATCAAATCTGGATATCCCATTATGTCGAGACACCCAAAGGCAATCATAACAACCATCAGTAGCCTCACTGATCCCTATTACATTTGAAGCAGAGTCTAATTATATCAAGACAGCCTTTTTTACGGCTTCCTTATTCTTCCCAGACACTTTGCCATAGACACTTTATGTTCAGCTGATTTTTTTAGTTTATATATCTATTATAAGATTTTTACCATGTTTGTTGTGCTTCCTGTTTCCCATCTCCCATATTCGATAACCATTTTTTACTATGAAATCAATATGGCCTCGATAGCTCGAGCTTTTCACTTTACACAAAAAGAATACGAGATTTCCGGAATAAATTTCCGAATTCCAATCGAAGGAATATCTAAGAGTGATGAACACATGAAACGAGCGTCGCCGATGCACAGGCATCACCATCGAGAGTGTCAAGATAGAGCAGGACTGCTTTTATCGAAAAAGTCTCCGTAGTAATGAATGATATATCAGCCGATTGCCTATGATATATGGGATTCCGATATGAGTTATGAGCCTCTGGCGACCGCCACACTACGACTTGCCAAAGATCTTCGTTAAATATTCATCGGCATGTATATATGTATAGATATTCCCATATGGAAAGATCTGTTCACACCCTGTGAGTATAGTGTTCGCGGTAGGAATGACTAAAACTGCTCCGCATTATCTCCTAGGTGCTTGCGAAATCAGGACGCGATGCTTTTTCTGAAAGCGTAAACAGAATTTTCCATGCTGTTTCTTTCGCTATCGGGCTATTGTTGAGTTCGGGAGCGTGCAAAACATCAATTCTGTTGTTTGTTAAAATTTGGAAAGCCGTAAGTATAAAAAAAACTGAAGAAATTATGTTTAGTCAGCATAAGAAATACAAAATTGGGGAGAGTTTTTTTTTACGAAAACCGAGGAGCACTAGTTTCATCACGTACTTCTAAAATTTTAAATTGTAAGAGATTTGTTCATCGTATTTTCCTTCATCAATAACTAGGTAGTGTGATTTCTGACCTAGAAATTACACGATAAAGGGGTTGCAAACAGTTAGACCACAGAGTATGATTATTCTGTGGTAAGACTCCCGATTTGGAGCAACTTTGGGCCAGTTTTCCCTGAAACTCCTAGATAGTTCGCATTAAAATGTTAAATTCAGTATGAAATAAAATAAAGTATATAAAATTATTCGAGGGAAACGTAACTGATGAAGGCCCTCTAGTTACTCGAAGGATTCGAGTAACTAGAAGCGAAAACAGATGCCAACGAGAATTATGCGAACCGACCTGAAGAGGGCAGATGTGACTCTGCCGAAACGTCGTCATTTTACCATCGATCCCGGCAGGGATCAGTTATCAACTACGCGGATGAATTCCCGGAAACCATCTAATACATATATATATATATATATATATATATATATATATATATATATATATATATATGAACAAGGCTAGGTTCCGGGTGAGCGCGTCTGAATTTATTTATACTCGACGTTTCAGCTACTGCTTTGGAGCTATTATCAAGAGACAAAAAGTGAATACACCAACCCCGTCAACAATACCGGAAAGCCTTTCTTCCGTACATTCGAGGAGTCACTAACAAAATATAACGTATTTTAAACCGACATCAAATAAAGGCAGTCTTTAACACTCCGCAAACTATAGCCAAATTAACCGGGAACCATAAAGACAAAGTACCTAACGAGGATCGCGGAGTTTACGAAATTCCATGTTGGGATTTCCCACAAAGCTACATCGGTCTTACCAACAGACGATGGATCATTTCCAAAATGATCCACATCGGAAAGCAAAGGCAACCAATTAACAAAAAAGCGGATACAAAACAACTTAGCGATATCTATGCTTATTTGTTGTCAGATCCTCTGAGGGATTTCTACGACGGACCAACAGACCAGTGAATGATGTTCCATAGTTTGTGTTTGTGTTGAAGGTTTTTTAGTGTTTTATGCGGCCAAATGATATTTTCACGTAACCTCTTAAGAAGCATTTCACAGATTATACAATAGAGAATTTATTTCATACAAGTGTATGTAACAACAAAATAGATCACCCCATTAATTTTCATAAACCTGAGGAAGGAAACAATAATTTCCGAAAGCTGGGTTAATGTGAATAAAGAGATACACATAAAAAACGAAAAGTAGTCAATATCCCTTATCCCTAATACTAATATATATATATATATATATATATATATATATATATATATATATTTGTAATTGAATTCTTTAAAACGGCTCTAACGATTTTGATAAAATTTTCCCATTTGAAAATTGCGATGGATAGAAATCGATTGGCCAGGGTCTCATCTTTAGAAAAATCGTTTTACTGAGAAATTGAATTATTCAAAAATTTAGGACAGTTTGTAAGAATCAAGGCGGCTGCTTTGTAATTTCAAGGCGTTCAATACAGGGTAACCAACCTAAGAAGGAGACTCTTGGTGTAAAAATTCTTTCAATACGGGTGTCTTGGTGACACATTCTTTCAATACAAATTGTATTTGTATGTTCTGAACATGTAAGTATTTTTCATATTTACTTAGCACTATATTTTTATAACTGGACATTTCAAGTTTTCAACGTGAAAAAAAATAGGCATAGTGTCACATGTGGTCAATGGGTTGAGATAAGGATGTGATACTGTAAGAGGAAGAATGACAATTAATATTCGAGAGTAGTCCAAAAAAGAAGGTTTAGCCACTAAAATTTGTCACCAGTTGATTGTCTAAAATCTGTGCATTTACAAATGGTATAAATACTTCTTTTTCCTGGATTTCGATTATGGGAAGTACAGTTTACAAAACAACAACATTTTGTTAATAATGTAATTACTTAATTCTATCTTTAATAATTAAAAATAATTCAGTTATATCATTTAAATAAGACTGCCCTAAATGGAAAAGCCATATTATTTCTACCTATACTACCTGTCGTGAGACATTTGCAACACTACTCTCAGGAAAAAGTCTCATTAGCGATAAAAATGTAGCATTTTTCTTACTATATTATTTGTCTATAATGTATAGTACAACTGAATAAACTACGATATTATACATTATAATATGAATCGCAACCCTAATGATTATTCACAACAGTAAAAGAAGTGTTTTTAAATTCAAACCGGTAATTGTCTTGAAATTTTTTTTGATTATTACTAATTATGTTTTATAAATATTCCCATCTCATTTATCTGTATGAAATATTTAACGTAAAATATAATGAATTTTCGGATGATCTTCATGACCCATAACGAAACCACAGATTCATTATATCCGTTGGTTCAGCAAAACTCGATGTGGAAATCGTGATAAATACTGTTTTGGAAGTAATATCCCCGGTAATGACCAAAATTTATCTTGTTAATAAGATCTGCGTTACAGCTAACGCGATCAGACATCAGGAAGTGTAAGTAAACTGTTCAGTACTATCCTCATAGCGCCCTATTTGTTAACTGTCATTCTTAGTTGAGATAAATAAGGTAGTTATCGCATTTGTTCCCTTTGCTCTCGTTTGGCTTTAATTGCGGCCTTACGAGCAACAGTCCTGCGATAATAAAAGCTCGGTCTTGCAGAAATTGGATAAACTGTGGGAAACGTTTGTGAGCTCTTGAATATTTTTCACTCTAAACAAGTTTGAATCCAACTTTTGATTTTATTACCTAAACACTGAAATCGATGTAAACTCGTTTTTAGTATATATTTGTGGGATATTTCAAATTACATTTTGAAAATATTTTTACACATTCAGAGTGTATACGTGTATGCCGAAACACAGAAATAATTTAGGTCAATTAAGCTCGCGAGAAATCCAGATTCGAATCGTTGTTATGATTTATTCGTAATTTATTACACTAAAAATAATTTTGTAGGTTCTACAGATTATAAGAAATCATGGCGTCTGTAAGATCAGATTCTGAAAGCGGCAAATTTTGTAGCTGTTGTAGATTCCGAGTATCAAACACTCTGTATTAGGTTTAAGCTACACACGCCCTAGCTATAACTCCCTATCCAATATATATAACACAATTCTTATTGCAGAAGATTTTGTAGCTACTTTGTTGCTAATTTGTTTCCCTGAACCTCTCATCGATTCCGAGAAACAATGCCCTTTATATCAGGTGTAAACCACAGAAACTATAACTTTTTAACCAATAGATATATCAAAATTCCTAAATCAACAGAGTTTGTAAACAGCTATTGTATTGCTAACTTGTTCTGCTAAAAATATTTTTGCCGCTCGTATAGGTTCTATTTGGGGGTAATAATCTATTTCAGGTTTCTTTTCGGTTTTCTTTGGTAACACAATAGCTCGAATGTTGGGTAAGACACAATTTTTATAATTGAAAACGTTTCTTAATTTCATAAACAAAATCCACCCGGCTAATTTTCAGAAAAATCTAAATATAACCAAATTAGACTGCAATAAATAATGGATTGAAAATTGAATTTATAGACAAAACACTTAAAAACAAAAAAGTATTAAAATGAGTTAATCCAGATACCAAAACTGCTAACCAAGCCTGCAAATAGCTACATTTTTAACAAAACAAAATATTAATCTTGAATTTAAAACAAACAATAGCCTAGAAAACATAATCAAAAATAATAAACTTAAAATTTATCAAAGAAATAAATCGAGCGTATATAAATTAACATCAAGTATATATTGGTCAAGTTTTTTATACGCTCAACCTTGTAAAAAACGTTTCCATAAACATGCAAGTTCTTTTTCCAAATCAAAAATCTGATTCCAATTATACCGAACATCGTGTGACAGAAATCCACAGCTTAAACGAAAACCACAATTATTACATTCAGAGAATAAAGGCAAAAAATGTAACCTTTTAAAATCATTAGAAATTAAAAAGTCTACAAATTATAGGAAATTGTTACATAATCTAAATTTCTATAATTCACCCTTATTAAAAATATTTTACTATCAATAATGATGTAATTATCCTATATAATTCAGAGATCGGTAAATTGCGGCTAACTTATGCAAATCTTTCAAGCAACAATTGCAGCTAATTCAATTGGATATTTAAAACGAAAGATATTATATATCCTATAAGATTGCGTTTTTAAGTTGATACCAAGCCTAAGAAATGCATATATATTACATAGGAATATAAACAGCTTTATAAATTAAACTGTTATTAATTTATAAAAATTTTCCAATTTTTTGCACAATAGACCATGTCATTAATGATGAAATTCCAATCTATTTTCAATTACTTTCTTCCTTGATTTCGAATAACAATAACTGTGTGTGTTTTGACACCAGCGCATTCACCATCAAGGAGTAAACCTTGATCAAGGTTTACTCCTTGATGTTGACAACTAAGAGTTGTTGAAACGGCATTGAGTGTTTAAAATAAATGTTCCGTGTGACGGTGCAAAACTGTGTTTTTACATTCTTCATTTCTTATATATCGTTTTCCTCCAGGTGATTACTTCAGAGGCAAAAACAAAAAAACAGTCACATGGGAGCTGCTCATAGGTTTGCCAGACCATTTATTGCCGTGTATTCCTTGTATTTTGTTAATAGAATACGGGACTTTTGCCAATCGTAACATCTGGTAGTAGTCAAATCGATCAGTAAAATTTCCTTAGAGTTATTTAACAATTCGATGCAAGGACTTTTCCAGATGAGAGACGGCTTTTATTCTTTCTTCGCTACACCTTACTGGCCATTTTAGACTATGCGCATCAAAGACCTTCTCTTCTCGATAAAATCGATTTAGAAGCCTTTCAGTGATCTCCGATCTTACCTGCTTTTGGTTTGCAGTCAACAACCCCTGAACCCATCCAGCACTACTTTTTCTGGAACCAAGTTTATCAATGATCACACCCAATACTGAGGAAATTTCTTCTACAGTAAATCGGCGGTCACGTTCAAGCAGCTCTCGAACGCTACTGGTATTGTCAGCTGTAAAAATTGTCTTTGGGCGTCGATCATGATTATTATTCTAGTCCACACTTAAATTCTCTCAGCCACATATACACACGATTCTGAGGGAGTGTAGCCTCCCCTAACTGTGCCTTCAAACCAGTTAAAATTTGTGAGAATTTAACCCCTTCACTGGTTAAAAACTTTATGTAAATCTGTTGCGCAACAGACGAATGTATCTCTTGCTCGGTCATGACTGTACTCTGTACTGACCAATGATTGTAGAATAGGTACTGACGACAAAACAAACATACGCGTGAACCCGGCTTGTTTCGCTACTGCTGGTAAACCAAACATATACTCCACACAACATCATCTACCTCAAAACTGCATTCTAAGTAGAACAGAAAAATTACCCTCGTATATAATGTAATTTCTTTGGGAAAAGCATTTAACACGTCATGTCAATTCGACGACATGCTATTCATATTCTACCGTGAGGGGAAATCATGTTCCCCTTCCACTAATATTTATGAGTTGTCGAATACCGAGAACAGAATTTCAAAATAAATTTGCATTCATTAGAACAAACATGATAGAATGTTAGTACATGAAGAGTTGTGCTGAAAGATTGGATAATTACCATGTTCCACTCAGATTTATAAAAACGTAATTTGATGCAGAATGGGAGCATTGTAAACATCATCAAAAATAAAGAGCTCTCGAAAAAAAAATGCATTTGTGAGAAAATCTTTCAAGCCATGAAGTTAAAAATTTTGAATATATATTTTCCATAGCCAGGTGAAACTGTTTGCCAAGTTTCATCGTTGTAATTTTTTTAGGCAATAGCTACAATGTTAAAAAATGTGCCTTTTTCACAATTTTCGCGAATAACTCACTTATTAATTAACCAATGCTATTGATCAACATCTCATCCCAAAATTACGGTTTTTGCTATTATAAACACCTCGTATAATTAACTAAGAAGTAAAAATTTGTTAACAAAAGTTTTTTTGTGTTATGCGGTGTACCTTCTCAAGATAAACCATTCAAACACCTATGGATTTTTTTCGCAAAAATAGTATTCAAATAATGCTAAGTTCCTTACTTTATTAAGGCAACAGCGATATTCTGGTACGACTCGACTAATTCCAAATCTTGTAGAGTAGTTGCATTTTTCAGATTTTGTATCAGTCCACATGCTTGAAACTATCAATCTCACAATTTATTTCAAAACTATTCAAATCTTTATCATATTTGCTTTGAGGAATCGCGATGGTTCTCTAGAGTGAGGAAAATGCTGTATACCAGCGGAGTAGTAATTTAATTTAGAATACTTGATTAGTCAATATTTTTTTCACATACATAGTCAATATGAAAATATTAGTTACACTATTTTGGATGAGAACAATAAAGCATTGGTTTATAATTTATATTTAAAAAAGATGCGACTTCAGCTGACTTGAAATAAAAACAGTTTAGAAACCTTGTGCAATCAATAACTATTTTCAGACATATCTTCTTTTTTATGTGATTTAATTAAGGTAGAATTCAATTGAAAATTTTAGCGCATTCTTATCTTTCTCTCTCTTTTTCTCCCTGTCTCTTTCTTCCTCTCTAATTTTTATTCTTTGTCTATATTTTCCAAATATATTTTAAATTGTTTATTTGTTTAATTATTTGGACCACTAGTGTAACTAATTCACTCTATATTGCATCCACACTCTATATTCTTCTGTTTAATGGTCACTCCTATATAATTTATTGGTCTATCATTTTCTGAATCACCCTGTACAACTATAATTCAACTCAACACAATATTACAACGGTCCTGAAATCTTTATGACCACCCTGTATAGGTACAAATCCTCTCCACACTATTGACTCTTTCTATTTTTCTATTGTTTAAATTATTCCTGTATATCAATGATTTTATTTCCCCCCATATCTCTAGTATTCCATTTATGCTCATGGTCTACCCTATATAACAAAATTCGCCTTTTTGAACCACATTTTATGACTATAAATTTACTCTACCATTTATTTCACCCGGTATATGCAACTGCTTCTGAAATTTTTTTAACCCATGTCTATAATTATACTCCGTCCTACGTCCTATAATTCAAATATCCTAACTGCTTATGCTTATATAACAAATTTTTGATACACCCTCAATAACAATAATTTTACCCCATCCTTACTTCAAACACCATGTGTAAGCAAGTACTTATGTTCCAAAATATATAACTTTTTTAAACCGCACTGTATAACTGTAATTACACTCCACGTTATATTTGAACCATCCTGTATACTCAACTGCCAGTGACGATTTTTAAAGCCTTTTTATAACTGTAATTATTCTCCGATCTATAACGGAGAATAATTACAGTTAAATTAAATTCTATATATAAATATCTACTCTATATAACTATAGTTTTGCTCCACTCTTATTTCAACCACCTTGTATATGCAACTACTTATGTGCTACCCAATACAATATTTTTAGGACCACCCTGTATAACTAATTCATGCAATTCCAACTTACATTTCAACCATCCTATGTACACAACTGCTTATGTACCACCTAATATTACATGCACATAGTAAAGATCGCCGGAATAATAAATTTTCGTTTTAATCAGCTAATGGACTATTTTCTGCAATTTCACGCGACTCTAACTTAACTTCGTTTCTCAAATAAACTGACTTCAAAAGCATCAAAATGAAAATCATTACAAACACCCTGTACGACATACTTTCAATATTTGACATTTACCATGATGTTTACAGTTTTTGTGCATATAGTTTTCCGATTTTCCGAAAAATGGTATGTTTTACGTTATAGAAAAATGTACGGAATCAAACTGGAACATATCTTTGTATAATACAATTTATAATATTCAAATTGCGTGAGCAGTTTTAGAGAAAATTTACTTTTTTTCTCATTTTCTAGAAAACCGTAAATCTCATGTTATAGACAATTATATGCGACCTATCTGTAATGTTCCTAAATATAATGTAGTTTAAATCATCAAAATTGCCGAACCCGTTTTTGAATAATCTCTCGTCATACATAAAAAAAAGTTGTAGACGAATTGATAACCTCCTCCTTCTTGGAAGTCGGTTAAAAATTGTTTTCCGATCGTCGTTTCTGGGTCCACCTTCTAGTTATGCCCAATGCAAGTGCCCCTTTTGCTCGTGTCTAATATCGGCCTTGCAATTAGAAGTAGTTAACTAACAATAAGTGGAAGAGCAAGAACTCTTGGATTGATTAATAAGCAGAGAAATGGGGATAGAAGTGGAATTAATCCTGAAGAGCTTTTATGGTTATAGTTACGTATACTACATAAAATAGCAGAACAACTTGATGTTAAGGTTTTGCTACCTTCTCACTGTGATCTAATCTGGGCTCAAATCAAGGGATATATTAGAAGAGAAGTAATTCAACATATAAACTTCAAGATGTTGGTCAACTATAAAACTTTCAACTAATATTTAATAGTGTTAATAGAGCAAACAATACATCCAATTATTTCAATTAATATTTATTTATTTATTTACGGTTGTACCACTTTACAAGAAATTTAATTTTAACAAAGAGTAAACAGTGATAAAAAATAATATGTATTCATAAAATATAAATTAGAAACTTACATGTTCAAAAGTTTAATTAGTCGTTTAAATGTTGTTGTGGATATTCCAAATAACTCTAAGCTACTACCATGAAGATTTATCAAGCCTAATAACTCTGGATTTTGTATCTTTCCGATCAAAATGTTTTGATGGAACATCAAATCTGCTTCCATTATAATAATAATTATTATAATCAACTAAATCTTTACAATCCCACATTAAAAATTGATTAACAAGGCAATGAAATAATTTAGGTAAGGCTGATTGGTTACAGTCAGCACCATAATTTTCGATATTAGTTTTGTTGCCTGACTTGAGTATAGGTACTAAACCTCTAGTTTTCCAAAAATCTGGAAAAATCCCAGAGTTT